>CM029276.1:15772839-15961041 GCA_016920895.1 Vaccinium myrtillus
CAGTGCCCCATGTGTCCAGTTCTGTCCAGTTTGGCCTTGCGTGAGCCTATCTCGGCCCCAAAACAATAACTGTTCATTTTACTCGCTCACAGGTCACAACCCACTAAGGGTCTCATACGAATGATCGAAGCCATTTAATTTGTTTAGAATATTTTTTTAAAGGTTTTTGTAAAAAATTAGCTTAGTCAGATACTAGTAGAAGCTCTATTGATTTATTCAAGTTTCAGTTTCTGAATCGAACGGACCAAAACTTTAATAAATTTATCAACCATTTTACATATATTTGACTAAGCTAATTTTTTTTAGGAGCCTTTATAAAAATATTCTAATCAAATTGACTAGCTCCGATCATTCTTGTGAGATCCCGAAGTAGGTCCTACACAATGAAGTGTGAGCAGGGGGTGAGCGAGAGGGTGTAGGAGTGACTTATAGTTCATTTTATGAAGATCTTCGAGTCCTTTAACCAAAGTTAGAGGTCATGCTTATCAGATTCCTATCAATGGCTTAGTCAAATATATTTATCTCGAAACAAATAGGTCCAATTCCAATGTGCGAATTGATTGGTACGCAATAGAACATGATTTTATATGTGATTAAAGTACATGACAAGCTGAGTAAAATGAACAATGTCCGTAAATCCGGAATGGGCATCCAGGGGAGGACTGAACTGGACTTGGGGTTGCTGCTATGCAACCCCGTGCACATCAGGTGATGTGCAAATCTGAGTTGTCCGTTGCTCGGATGAACGGTTTAGATTTCACCTCGACACATTTGCATCCGAACCGCTCGTTGTCGTGCGTGCAAGATGAAATCTGGGTCATTCATCTAAGTAACAGATGGCCTGGACGTGCATAATATCTATTGTGTATGGGGCTGGCTGCACAACAGCAACCCAGATCCGAGTGAACCTTGTCCCGGTTTTGGATGGGGTGAGGAGGGGGGCCCTGCTTGGTTTCCTACGGTTTGTCAAGTTCCGTGAGGTTTGCAAAAGACTGTGTTCGGACAAAAGTTTACGAGTTGTAGATCTACTTGGATTGAACTAGAAGGAGGGTTCATCAAAAAAAAACTAGAAGGAGGGTCTTTTCAAAAAACTAGAAGGAGGGTGTGCAAATTGGTTGCATTATCTTAAGATTGCCAATTCTTAAGTGTGCAATCCTATGTAAAAAATTTAATCTTGTATTTTCTATTATATTTTTAATTTTTTTTGTAATTTTTTGTTTTAATTTTTGGGATTATTCATTCATCTTGACGAGATAAATTTAGAAAGTATAGAAGTGTAGACCAAAGTTGAAAAAAAAATTATTTACGACAATAGACAAAAATACCAGTTGTTGCGTAAATTTTTTCATCTGTAGTGAATTATTATTTTTGTCTTTGGCCATAAGTTAACAGTTCAAGATGAAGAGCGGATGCCTACATCCCTTGTCCCAATTGGTACCAAAAATTAAATTAATCAAATAATCAGACATTGATATCTACGAGATCAAGATAAATTTGTTACATTATTTGAATCATACAAACCCTCCACTTTCATATAATTGATGTTATTTGACTAATAAATTAATGATCTTTGATCAAATCAACTTTTTCCCTGAATAATGTACTCAACCTACTCTATAAATTTAACAGTTCAGATCAGGATGAAGAATTTCCGATTGATGCCTCCACCCCTTGTCCCAATTTTTTCGTACCACCAATATGCCAATATGCCCAACTACTATAGAGACATAAATAAACAAAAAGAATGTGTTGCAAAGTGCCTAGAATATTAAGGTAAGTTGTCTAAACATGCTAAAAGGGCTAAAGCCAACAAAAACACGAATTCCGAAAACAGATTATTCTCCTCACATATATTTACTAAAAGTTTAAATAGCGGAAAATTTGTCTAAGAATTCAGAGTCTCTATTAAAAAACTTTGCAGAAAGTGAAGCAAATAAAGAACAAAATACATACATGGCAGATAGCACCAGAATTTTCTTCCTTTTGTTTACTGGTTCTTTTACTTCTTTGTGATAAAATAATCGTGTGCGAGCGTGCCAGAGAGAGTTTCAATCTCCTCCCTCAGATTAACTTTGGAAAAACCAAGTCTAATCAGCGATTGTGTTTTATTGGTTCAATTACCTCAATTAAGAGGATTTTTCTTTATAAGTGAAGAAATGCAAACCAATAACTCAGGAAATTAAAGAAACAATAAAGAAACAAGGTACTTCGATTGATAAACCAAAGATAAACTTACTTCGAAATTGTCTTCAACTTCAAATACAAATGTAACAGAACTTCGAACTGGTGATTGTTACAAGAACAACCGAGAATGGGTGATTGTTATGAAAACAATCGAGAATAATCCTAACTACTTCCTAATCTACTTCCTAATCTACTTCGAACTGAGTTCGAAATCCTAAAACTACTTGCCAATGAACAAACCAAACATCATTTTTTGATAGCTGTTTGTTGAAGATTTGTTCGGGGGCTTTTCACTCTTCAATTTCTTCTATTTATAGACGTTGCTTGTAGTTTGAACTTCCCGCTCAATGAATTTGAACTTGGCTTGCTTCGAACTCTAACTTCTGCTTTTTGAGTTGGCAGTTTCTTTCTTCCACCACGTCTGAATTTGAATTATTCGGATCCTTCCTCCTGAAGCTTTGATTTGAAATCTGCATAACTGCTCAACTAACTCAAATGATTACACGTTAAGGAAATAACTGTTTTTTGAGAAGTATTTCACGTGTTCTAATTGTCAATTATTCTGTTTTATAGGTTTACACGTGGAGTTTATGTGTCTAGCAGTTAATATCGTGGCTTCGAAGTCAGTTTCTATTTTGTCTTTGACTTGTAATCGTAAATAATAATCGCTATTTTGGATTGAGGAAAAACACGACATCGTATTAACTCAATTCTACTTCAATAATCCAGTGTATCTCTATTGACAAGTAATTGCCAACGTTTGGCATTTTTGATTACGTGTCAATCAACTATTGGATTTGTTAATTTTATGTGTAAACATACCCCCCCACATTAACATCGTTGTTCAAGGGTTTTGAATAAGTGTTAATGTGCCTTTTGCCGCTTCGAATTTCTTAACCAAATCATGGCTGAAATTTTCAACACCCAAAATGTCTTCGACAACTTAGTTCCTTTTATGGTTTAATTTTATATCTCTTAGTGCTTTTTGAAGCACTTAAAGATGTTTTTAAACCAGTTCGAACTTATGATTAATAAATCATGACAAAATGTATTTTTATAGTATTACTCCAATAAAATGGTTTAGAAACATGATGACTCCAAAATAATTGAAACAATACCATTTCAAGGTCCAAATTCACACTTGGGCTCAATAATGATTCAAGCCCAATCATCGTTAGTAAACACCTGACCCGAAACAACGCACTGTTTGATCGTAATGTATAAATCTAGGGCTTAGAATTTTCACTGTGCGCTCAAAATTTTCAAAACACTTTGCCCTTCACTACAAGAAAAATGACATGTTATAGCATGCCAAAAACGCTATGTAAATGCTATAGATAGCATTTATAGGAATGCTGTGTTAGGAGACGCCATTAAAAGTTTTGGACTTTCCATAGCATTTTTTGCGTGCTATTGTATCTAAACTTTTCATAGCATTCTTTGCCTGCTATGTTTTTTTATAGTTTTCATAGCATTTTTTGCATGCAATGGTTTACATAGTTTTCATAGCATTTTCTCAATGCAATAGTTTACATAGTTTACATAGTTTTCATAGCATTCATTGCAAGCTATGGTTTACTTATGTTTAGTATGCCTTTGATAGCATTCATCCCGTGCTGTGTCTGGTATACTTTAAATATCATGTTTTTTTCACATGTTGTGTCTAGTACTATTAATGCACCACTGCTACTCAAACCTGCCCACAATTCTCAGTAACTTTAATATCAATCCAACCAAGCTCATAAAAAAAAAATAACAAAAGAAATGAATAATCAAACTTCATACTCATTCATTAGATATATATACATAATCTTTCAAGTACAAACCCAAAAAGCAACTTATATTTCATCCAACACATCAAGTATCACCAGATTTCATCTCCCCTATATTCGAAAAGAAGACTGCAAGTCTTTAGCCAAAAAAAAAAAAGGTAATAGCTTCAACTAAGTCCACCCAGCACTACCACATCATCATGTGTATCTTCATCAAAAGTCAAGCAAAAAGTCACGAACCACCAATCTTTCTTTCAAGCCATAGACCTACATGTACAAGAAGAAAACATCTCGATTAGACTTGTAAACTAACCAATTTTATAGACTGGTATGCAAAAATATATACCTTTCTGATATGTGGAGGTAAACAAAAATGAATTACCTTGTTGTAGAGTCCATAATAACTTTGTCAGCAGGCCAAGCAATAGTCGTTCCACGAGCTTCTTCAATATATGTCATATCACTTGCATTCCTCCATAGATAGTACACTTTAAATTTCTTTGGAACATCCACCCAAACTCTCATTGCATTAGGTCCAATAGGAATATGATGAACTAGTGCATTTGGATCACTAGAAGACCAGCGCCCTTCAGCGACTACTTCTCCTGTCCCCATCCAATCAAGCAATTTGCACTTGTTGCTATGAGGGTTAGTGTTCACACTCTTTAGCAACAAGGCGACACAAAACAAACCAACCATGTAAGTAGAAGAGTGATATAAGTATCCGTAACCTAAATAATTCGATAGCAACAAAGAAGAAGAGTGATCTCTTGATCATAGCTCAAAAAATGAGAAAATAAAACTAGTACTTTGCAGCCCCTGTAAAAGGAGCAGTCCAATAGGGAAAAAAATTAACTGATAATTGGCGGCAAATAATAGACTTGGCTTGGCTTGACATGTTTTCCTGCACATTCCATTTCAACCATTTGCTAATGTCTCTTTCTTATTGACAGGTGCCTATTCCAAAGTTGTGCTCTCTTGTTAACTAACCACCCAATTGGGGCCTTTGTGAATGCATGTTATTAGACCAAGGGCTATAGTGCTCTATTTTTATATTAACCTCCCAATTGGGACCTTTAAATGCAGGTTTGGTAAACCTACTCATGCTTATAGGTCCAACTCACTTCATTGCTGGTGTCATGTTTGTTGTGTGTGTGAATCCACCATTAAGTGTGTGAATCCACCATTAGATGTGTGACCTAGTGAGTTGTGCGTTTTGTGCCTCTGACATTCATGCATTGACAAGTCTAGCAAACTGGACAGTGTCTGCTAAATTACAACACCAAAAAGGCTAATGAAGCATGTAGCACCAGAAAATGTGTCGTATAACCTGGCAGCAGTAGGAAGGCAGCCCTAACTCAGAAATAACATCACACAAGTCAGGAACAGCAGATGCCATTCACCAATACATACCACAGCAGCATATTGTACCCCATAAACAACTCACAGTATATGGATTGTGCACTGAAACTGGGCATGCTAGTGGGAAATGCAACAGACCACAACAGTAGTAAAACAGACCCTCAAACATAGGGTCAACAGGTAGAATAGCAGGAGTACACTACAACACTATCAGGACAGTATAACACTGAACCACAACACTATCAGGTGCACCACAGATTGCAACAGAAGGTGCACCACATCAATCAATTAGATAGAGCAAGTAATAGAGCTAACTTGCAACACTAAGAACCATGCATCACCATAGCAGCAATGGATTTCCAGAACCTCAGCCAGAAATTAGCAACATGCAATGCAAGCCTATAGAACAAATGTATTCCATACTGCCCATGTATGTTCTGTACATGGTCAGCAATTTGTTTGCTTATGGATGTTTGCTGCCCAGATCCAATTTGGATGGTTGTTCTACTGTGACCCTATTGTACCCAGATTCAATCAAGTATTGTGTCCGTATGTGTGGCCTGCAAGTGTGTGATGCTGTAGCCATTTACCAGTATGGCTTGAAAGGAATGCTAGGATTTTTTGAAATGTCCATAGGCAGGTGGAGGAAGTTCTGGGACTGGTTGCTGCAGACTTAAGGGCTTGCTTCAGTACTTGGAGGGTCAAGCAGAGCTCTAGGAACCAGATGCTGAGCTCTAATGGGTTGTTTCTCATTGCATTTTTTTCTGCTTGAAGTAGTTGTCTTTGTTTAACGATTTTTTGCTTCCTTGTAAGCTAGGTTGTTTAGGAACTTACCACGATATCTATTACTAAAAATTTACATTCCTCATAGAATTGAGTGCATCATTTATGGCAAAACCTTAGGCAGTAGGACTCCTATCGGGTTGGAAATTTACCTCATAACCTCACTCCGCACTCCTAAGTCAGAATCCCTAAGGAACCTCACTCCTATCGAGATAGAAGCCTGCTCCCAACTAGGATGGGACCCATAAAAATCTCAAAAGAAACAAACGAAAAGCTACCAAAGAGCATGCTTACCGAGGGAGGAACAATGGGTGTAGGTGGTGTTACTTCGTTTGTTGCCTGCTGATTCTGACTCTAGAAAGTTCGCGGACAAGAAAAGGCATAAAAGGTATTATTCGAATAGTCCACAATTAACATCAATGCATAAAATTATGAACTACTTACTTGGTTTTTCTTTAACTTGTCAATTACATTCTGCATATTTGCCATTTGAGACTTGAAGTGAGCATTTTCTTCATTTAGCTGAGCTACTTGGCTACTCACTTGTGACAGTATACCTAATCCTCTTTCACGACCACACCTCTCAAGACCAAGAACTTTAGAAAGAGCATATTCTTTCAGATTCGCTGAAGATGAATTTGGTGTATCCCGTCCAACATTTTTCAATTCCTCCTAACATGAAGAAAATGCTTGAGGTGACTATCTAAAATATGTAGCAAATTAAGCATATAAGCAAACAATGAGCCATATGGCCTTACAACTGTTTGATCGACATTTGTTTTTACAGGTTCACCATTCTTTTTTGTATGTCCAGCAGTCCAAACAGCAACTCTATTGATGGAAGCAGGGTCTTTACTCTTTTGTTTCTACAATCATAACAAATATATAGTCAGAATGCAATATAGGGTCCTACATTTTCAAACAAAGTAAGAGAATCTGGGAAAAAGCCTAAACTGTTGAGGTATTACCAATTCATCGGCCAGCCGTGCATATCCCTTACGACTCATAGTATGCGAGATTTGTCTCTTTCTCATTTTCTTGAAACCATTGCTCTTGACCTAAATTTAAGAGTTAAATTAAACATCATTATGCTACACTACAATCCAAACACTCTCTCTCTCTCGGTAACTCAACCAGTCCAAAAACTACTACAAAACAAACTTTTCAGTGGGTATGGATTATGGTACGTAGGAACATTTAAATGCAAAAACAGAAATAACAGCAAGTGGAAATACCTTAAAATTCTCACTGGTCTTTGCCTTCACAAAATCCTGCCAATCATGCAATGATTTGATGTTATAGGGCTGCAGCTTTATTAGTTCTTCCTCATTTAAAGTACTATTTATTTTTGTGACTAATCTTGACTTGGAGGCTCTCCAAAGTACACCCATGTGCTTAAGAACCCTTTCTCTCTCCCATTCTTGATCCAACTTGAATCGTACCTACAGATTTGTTGAAACTAAAGTGAAATTTTGACATTTTTTCACTTCCACAAGAATTAAACTAGATCATCAAACCATACATGAGTTGATTTCCACAGGACTTCTGCCATTCCTGAAGGAATGTTTTGCCAATCCGAAAGTGTATATGGCACAATATCTCGAACTAAAAGTCCCAAGAAAGAAGACAACTTGACTGATCCCTTACGGATAGGCCGACCCTTGTCATCAAATATAACTTCAATGCGACTCTCTCCATCTGCAGAAATGTTTTTTAGCTTGGTTGGCCCTCTTTTGCGTTTGGAATTTTGTGACACTTTAGTAGGGACTATGGCAGGAGTTGTTGGAGCCATCTTGTACCTATTCACTGAATACATAAAATGAAAGATCATTTACTGAATACATAAAATGAAATACCATGAGATACTCACAACATATACTAAACAAGTAAACAACAAATTTGCATGTTTAAAATGTAGCACAAAAACCATGTAATATAAAGAAGTTTTATGTACAGATCCAACAGCAAAAGCCAACAGCAAAAGCACATGAACAAGTACATTTAAGACAGATCCAACAAGTAATTTTAAGACAAATCCAACAGCAAAAGCACATGAACAAGTAGTTTTAAGAGAGATCCAATAGTGTGCCCTCACAATCTTCTCGTGCATTACCATAAATAAACAATCATCGTTTACTGGTTCGTTGAGAGCACCTAGTCTTGTTTAGCATAGAACACAGTTTTCACCGCTTCATATGTGTATATTGGGACTAAAACTGCAAATTAGAGCTGCTGAAACTGAAAAATAGTTGATAGAAATACAATAGAAGTGCTGAAACTGTCTATTTAGGGGCAAATATTAAGTGTTATATGCTGGAAAATGGTACTATATGTTGGTTACATGGTCCCTGTTGCTCAATAAAGTTTTACAGGCTGGAAACACCTCTGTAAAGTGCCTCAAGTGCTTAAAACAGGACCCTAACTGCTGGAGTTTGCAAATAGCATAACCTATGAAGTTGGGGAAAATTCTCTCACTTCTTATTTGTGTGGCTTGGGGTTCCATAATCTAAAACTACTACTAATCAGAAACAGTAGAACACCAAAATTTAAATAAAAGTACTTGATATGGAACCCCAAGCCACCAAACAAGTTAATTTCAAGGAATTAGGGGCGGAAGAGATGAAGAGAGAAAGAAGAAAGAGAAACACATCTGAGGAGATCCCCCAAAAAAAAAAAAAAAAAAAAAAATAGTAGCCTACGTTATGATATAGTTATATGCTAACCAAGATGTTGGTACCATGTCATAACTAAATTGGTATGACATGATACCAATTTAGTGCATGATTGAAATGATTTTAGATAGCTCCTGACTTTTGCAGGGACTTGAAGCAAAAGGTAGATTGAACCTTGCCCAAGGGAAATTTTCAGTTCAGAAGTTACTGAATCTTAAACCATTTTTCTAATGTCATAGATTGCAGGTCAAGATGAACAACACATACTGGAACAATCATAGTCTTTGATGGGATGCTAATGAATGATCAAGTAAAATGGAGGAATTGAAACATAGAGAAGGAAAATATTATTAAAGGAAAAGAAGTATATCCCAACTAGCTTGGCACATAGCCGATCAAAAAAAAAAAAACTAGGTTGGCACATACAACCTGACCAATCATGTGCTCATTGCCAAACAGAATGGCTAAGGCACCAAGCAAAAGAAATGAACAAAAAACACACCAAAATACATCAGGAAACAACAGACTCGGCAATACCAAAAACCAGCAAAAAAGAGAAATCCATGGCTTGGCATAATTATACAGCAAACATCTTAGCTGATCCTCGTGAAAGGAACATAGCAAGATAAGTCATAAGTGCCACCAGAATAAAGTTCTAGTATATGTTCTATTAACAAATTTCTGGAGACCTAGTCGTATTGTAAAACAGACGCAATGGTGGGGGAAAAGATGACATACTTAGGAATGTCCAAGAAAAGAGTGTTATCAAGAGAAAAATTTGAAAATCGTATACCAATAGTTAATGTTTTACCCTGTTTAGAACGACTAGGCAATGAGGCAATATCAACTTGAAGACACCAACAGAATGCCATTGTCCCACATACGTGTTTGCATTCAAAATTGTCAACCAATACAAGCATAAAAGCAGTCTGCCAAACTTAACGTGAAATCTGATAAGAAAATATGCACGTGAAATGCTTATATCCCGATAAGACGAAAAATTGATTAATACCGAGAATCAGAAGATGCAGAACTGAGGAACTTCCAGTAAGCTAAAACAGAGGAGCTCAACATGAATTATACAAACCTGACATTTGCATCAGCTAATTAAAGCCAATGGTTAAACAAATGTATGGCTATAATGCATATGTCTAATTTCAAATGACTGGAAACAAGTACAAGGAGACTAGATACAAACAGAAAAGTATACTTAATAGCAATGATTATCCAAAGACAAAACCATAGGAAATACAAGTGCAACAGCCACATTAGCAACCCCAATAATTTCATGTGCAATTTTTGCAAAAAAAATGAACCCAACCCATGCAAATATGTACAACACTGTTGCAAGAATCAATACCTTTGAATAAGAACTAATACATTTCATAAAGAATTAACAGAAAACCCTAGAACTCCCCACTAACCCTTGTACTAGGGCAATAAGTAAGGAAAAAATCAATATCAAACCTGGTGGTGGCTCTACGAACTGACTGTTCGCTACTATCGTGGCAAGATATCTGAATATAGCTTTGATTTCTTCTTAGACAACTGAATGAGAAAGCATAAGAACGATGATAATCATTAGATTAGTATGGAAACAGAGTTAATCGATCGGATAGTAGGTAAAATAGAGAACAAAAAACCTACAACTCAAGATTAAAACCTTAGAATACAAGAAGATTAATCACTGGTGTTTAGAGAAGGTCGCAGGAAATGATAGAGAATCTAGGGCCAGTAGTTTTGGGGAAACTACAGATCAAGGGCTCAGTTTTGAAAGGGGAAAAAATGAACTTCATTCCACCTCCCTTCTCAACAACCAAACAATTACAGGCCCTAATTTCAGTAAAAAAAAAACAAAGAACCCCCAATTTTTTTTATCATCAACAACCAAACATGTAGAAGCCCTAATTTCTATGGAAAAAACAAAGAAAACAACTAATATTTTGATCAAATACGTGTATAAACACACACACACACACACACACACACACACACATATATATATATATATATAGAGAGAGAGAGAGAGATACCTCGTTGTGGGAGGGGTTTTGTGCGCAGCTTTCGTGGCCGGGTTAGGTCAGTTCGAGAGAGAGTGGATAGACGAAGAGGTCAACCATTGAAGGAGGGCATCTCCATGAGAGAGAGCAGGTCGAGAGAGAGAGAGAATGGGTTCTGTTTGTGAGAGGAAGAGACACGTTAGAAGCAGAGAATGGGTTCAGTTCGTGTAAAGGAAGAGAATGGGTTTAGAATATTTGTGGGGTTTTCAATTTTGGCGTGTTTTTTTGGGGGCCAAGTTGGCGCCTAAAAATTGGGCTAGGCGCCAAAATGGGGCATAACGCTATTGTAATGTGATGGAACGCTATAGAATTTATGAGTAAGAGTGTTTCATCTGTTCTTTTCCATAGAATGCTATAATTGACCATCTATTATAGCATTCCTAAAAGTATGCTATCAAATAATGCTATAAAAAGTCATATTTGTTGTAGTGCTTTCTCTTTCTCTCTTGTACTTCTGCAACCATGGCCGCTGAGACTTCAAACCCAATTGGCGTTTCTTCCTGTAACTTCTGCTCTATTTCTAGAGCCATAAACTTAACTAAGGCCAATGAGTTGGCCTCTTCGAACTCTGTCTTGGATTCACATCCAAGCAGCCTCATCTGGTGAATTGTCTGATTCATAATCAACTGCTTGTTTAAGCTTAGATTTTAACTCTGCCAGTTCTCCAATTTCCAATACATTGGATGGAGGGGTGGCAGGTTGTGCAATTTCACTTAGAGGAATGATTTGAGTTTATACATTTCTGCCTCTGCACAATTTTTGTCAAGTACTAAAAGGATGTGGGTGCTTTCACCTCTTCGACCCCCACTTCTTTCCCATTTTCATACTTCACAATCATCAGAGTTTGATGCATCGAAGATGGAATACAACCGTTGACATGGATCCAATCCCTACCAAGTAAGGCATTGTACTTACTTGTGAATGTATCCACCACAAAAAAGGCTGTATCAGTTTCCACTTGACCAACTTTTAGGCGTATAGAAACTATTCCTTTAGGACTTTTACTTTCACCAAGAAAGCTTGACAATAGATGTGCTCGTTGGGATTAATCGAACCTTTTCTTTTCCCAACTTCTTCAAAGTCCTTGAAGGTAGAATGTTTCTTTCTTTGCACCATTATCAACCAAAACCCCGTTTAACAAAATCCCATCAAATTCTGCCGAGATGTATAGTGGTTTCAAATGGTGCCCCATATCACTTGAAGGTGATCTGAAAGGGTAAGAAAGATTAGCACAATTCAAATCAACAATCAAAGGATATTTAGAATCATTTTCTGCTCTCGGAACAAAAATTGCTCTTTCCTTTGATGTTACTTTCAGTTCCTCTAAAGCATTAACCATGACCATAAAATCTTCCTCCTCTTCTTCCTTTTGAATCTTTGAAATCAAAGCTCCCCAACCATCATTCCAACCATTGTCATACGTAAGATCATATTCATCATCACTTGATACATCAATGACCTCCATAGGAGCAAGCTGTTGGTAATGCCCTTGAACCGGTGAGTAGTCCGGGTCCAAAAGGTCCAAAGTTAGCGAATGAAGGAGAAACCATATTAATCGAACTTAGGTAAAGTCCCAAATTGGATGGTCCTTTTTTCAGACCGGTAAATCGACTCTTCTTCGCTATGCCCACTTTTTAGACAATGCATTGCGAAGTTTCCATGGGAGAGAATGTTTCAACAAAGTGATGAACTTATGCCTTCACCTCCTTCCTGTTCCACTATCATGGCTTCTAATAAGCCGATTGATAGCTTGCTAAGGAATTTGGTGAAGTTGGGCTATTCTGAGGCATGTCACTATCCATCCTTACAGCCAAACTTTCCAATGTTTCTATTTGACTTGAGTAAACCCTCTTGAAGAGATTCCTCGAGTCTTCTCTTGAAGTCTCGTTAAATCTTGGGTTGATCTTATCACCCCCATTAGGATCTTCCTTAGAGGCATAATCTTCCATTTGGAAACTAGTATACCTCCTTTGCAATTTCCTCTCCTGAGTTCTTGTCAACATAGGAATCATTTGAGGTGTCTTGGTCTTCGGATCTCGAACCACTACCCATTGACCAGCAGGGGTATTTGGAGGTTTGACCATTTTGTTTCCAACTTTAGAAGGAGCTTTGTGTCCTTGGAAGAGTTCTGGTTTAATTTTCTTTAAAAACCAATCAGGAACCCCCTTTACCAAGGAAAATTGTTCACCTTGTCCTTCGTTTTCTGGCCCATGGGGCCTTCCCGGTGTTAACCTTCTTCAAAGGAGGATAATCTCTCTTGAAGTCGGTGAACTGGACTAGAAGGTACATTTCGTTTAGAAACCAACCAAGGCTTCTCATTTCTTCCTTGACTTGGGCTTACCCAGGGCCTTCTTTCATTATTTCGGTCTAAATTCTTTCTTTCCATCCTTTTTGGAAAGAAATCTACCCCCTGTCGATCCAAGTCTTTAAAAACCAAATAATTGGCTCTCGCATTCCATGCATAAACATTCCAAAAAGGAAGCTTGAGCATAGGAAGATGAGACGCTTGAATCCCTTTTGAGATGAACTCTCGGTGTACTTCTTGGCTTATTGTTTCTGTAAGCATCATTTCGAAATTGACCAACATTTGGCCTTCCTCTACCAATTTGCACAGAATTCATTTCAACATGTACTTGTTTATTCTGCCACACTTCTCGAACAGTTTTAGCCAATGATGTTGGCACATTAGTGTTAGCAGTTACTTCTTCAATCTTTGGAAATGGATCAGTATCAATTCCCATAGCCTTTTCTGGAAACATGATCCTTCCCTTCTTGATCTGTTCTTGAACCCTATCACGGAAAACATTACAATTTTTAGTTGAATGAGTCCAAGAAGCATGCCATTTACAATAACTCTTCCCTTTGATTTCTTCCAAAGTTGGAAGTCTAACATTATCAGGAAGTTTGATAAACTTTTTCTTTAAAAGGTAATCAAAAATTTCATCTGCTTTGGAAACATCAAATGAATATACTTTGCTAATGGCTTTCTTATTATTCCTTGGTGCTATAGAAGAATCTTTTCGAACCAAACAATCACACACACAAGGATCATGTTCAATAATTTCAGCAGCATCAATTTCATAAGTAGGCTCTTTGTAATAAGTAGAATAAGAAGAATTGTTCCTATCAACATCTTCTTCTAACAAAGATTCATATCTAGATGCTTTATAGGTTAAATCAACCAAATCCCTAAATTCAGTAGAATCGAACTTCTTTCTAAGTTCTCTACTCAAACCATCTTGTGCTATCCTAACAAATTCTACTGTAATTGAAGTTTGCATTTGTTTCTAGCCCTTTAAACCTAGTAATGAATTGGGCGACCTTTTCATCGGTTTTTGTTTTAACCTTGCTAAGTCGCCATAGTGACTTGGGCTCGATTAGGTAAACCGTGCATGGAATAATTCTTCCATCCTTTGCCAACTTGGAACCGACTACGGTGGTAAATTCGAATACCATTCAAGGCGGTTCTGTCAAAGAATTAGAGAATAATTTCAACTTACCTTTGAAACCATTATTACCTAATTCCTTACATTGAGCAAGAAATCTAGCAATGTGTTATGTGGTTGATTGTTTCCCATCCCCATGAAATAGTGTAAAATCGGAATTTTAAACCCCTAGGCACTTGAATTGCCTATCTATCCATTCGGATAAGGTTTTCTATAAGCTTGGGTTTGTATTCCCCGGTTTAAAGGTCCATAAGCTTCCTGCATAAGGTCCAATATTTCATCTCTAAGGGTGGAATTTTCTTTAAAATGAACATTTGAGTTAATGTGTGGTTCCCTATTCACATTTCTTGTCATATGATCTTCTCGGAAACCTATCAAAAGGGTTTTCAAAAGGTTGAAATTGCCTCAGTAATCTCCTTCTTGCCTTGTAAAAGGTTCATAAAGGTGATTCGAATGCACTCTTCCCATTTCTGGTATTCCTGGATGCTTAGGAACTCCAAATTCTACATTAGGCCTCCTTGAACTAGTCCTATCAAAAAAATGATTTCTTGTGGAATGACCATATCCTTCAAATCCATAGTCATTATTTTTATAACCTTTATCCTCATTTACACCATCAAAACTAGGTTCGAATGGGATATGAGTGGTTTGTTTGTATGTTCTCCTAGGCTTGGGGACTTGAGAGTCATAAACCTTTGCAGGTTCGTACCAAGATTCTGGTATTTCATCTATATTGATAGGCTCTTTTCCAGGCCTTGACTTAAATTTGTTTGTGCTAGCCTCTTCTTTGTCCTTCTCAAATGAAGGCAGAGGATTACACTTAAGTTCTGATTGCTCTTCTAATTTTTGTAACATAAGCTTCTGGGTTTGAGCCAGTTCTTTAAATGTATCAATCATTTCAGCAAATTGGCTAGATAACACACTTCCTCCAATATCTGGATTCTTTGGGGCATCAATTTGCACTATTTTATTGTTCCTAGTGTTCATACGAGAATTTTGGCCAATTCCAACATTTGTATCTTGACCAATACAAGTTTCTTGACCTATTTGAGGTCTTTCAACCTGTTCATTCTCTCTAGGATTAACGTTATTCTCATCCTCTGGCGTTTGGCCAATTTGAGAATCATCATTTTGCTTCCTAAGTTTTGGAGCCATTCAACACTTTCGGGGTTAGGGCGTGCCAAAAATGTTATTGGTTCTTTTACTTCTTTGTGATAAAATAATCATGTGCGGCGTGCGGAGAGAGTTTCAAACCATTAACTTTAGAAAACCAAGTCTAATCAAGCGATTGTGTTTTATTGGTTCAATTACCTCAATTAAGAGGATTTTTCTTTATAAGTGAAGAAATGCAAACCAATAACTCAGGAAATTAAAGAAACAATAAAGAAACAAGGTACTTCGATTGATAAACCAAAGATAAACTTACTTCGAAATTGTCTTCAACTTCAAATACAAATGTGAGAACTTCGAACTGGTGATTGTTACAAGAACAACCGAGAATGGGTGATTGTTATGAAAACAATCGAGAATAATCCTAACTACTTCCTAATCTACTTCCTAATCTACTTCGAACTGAGTTCGAAATCCTAAAACTACTTGCCAATGAACAAACCAAACATCATTTTTTGATAGCTGTTTGTTGAAGATTTGTTCGGGGGCTTTTCACTCTTCAATTTCTTCTATTTATAGACGCTGCTTGTAGTTTGAACTTCCCGCTCAATGAATTTGAACTTGGCTTGCTTCGAACTCTAACTTCTGCTTTTTGAGTTGGCAGTTTCTTTCTTCCTCCACGTCTGAATTTGAATTATTCGGATCCTTCCTCCTGAAGCTTTGATTTGAAATCTGCATAACTGCTCAACTAACTCAAATGATTACACGTTAAGGAAATAACTGTTTTTTGAGAAGTATTTCACGTGTTCTAATTGTCAATTATTCTGTTTTATAGGTTTACACGTGGAGTTTATGTATCTAGCAGTTAATATCGTGGCTTCGAAGTCAGTTTCTATTTCGTCTTTGACTTGTAACTGCCAATAACTGCTATTTTGGATTGAGGAAAAACACGACATCGTATTAACTCAATTCTACTTCAATAATCCAGTGTATCTCTATTGACAAGTAATTGCCAACGTTTGGCATTTTTGATTACGTGTCAATCAACTATTGGATTTGTTAATTTTATATGTAAACACCTTTACAATCCTTACAATCTCAGCCTCTTCTTTGTCCCTTGTGTATCTAAAACTGAAAATTTGGATCCGCATTGATAGGCAAAAGCTACCTCACTGAAACCAAGGGTGGGAATTTATGACACGATTCAAACACGACATGAAGTTAGCGGGTTCGTGTTGAGTATTTCTGACACGAAACACGCATATGATAGACCCAAGAACACGATTAGTAAACAGGTTGGATTTGGGTTTAACTCGCATAACCCGAGAATGATATGGATTAACCTGTTCGTCTATTCGTGTCGACACGATAACCCGAGAATGACAGGAATTAACTCGCATAACCTGAGAATTAATCCGCATAACCCAAGAATGACGCAAATTAATCGTGTCGATTCATGTCATGATCGGGTCAAATTTTGCTAAACAGGTTGTTTCCAAGTTAATCATGTCAACTCGTGTTGTACAGCAGGTCGGGTTAGGGTTCATTTTTTTGATACGGTTAGTTAAGCATGTCATTTTGACACGAACTCGATTCGACAAGACACGAACACGACACAATGCCCAGCCTTAACAGAAAATGAATAAAAAAATCTTAAAAGTTGTTCCAGTAAATAATGAACACACCAGATAACTAACACGACACGGCACGTATTTATACTGTAGACACAGAAAAATTCTTCGAAGCGAATTAATAATTTTAACAAGAAAATAAGATAGAAAAAAAAAAAGATTCCTGCTCTACAAACTAAGTAAAGCGAGCACACTATGCCTTCTCACTCTAAAAAAAAGATTTCAAAAATAGGTGAACCGTGTGTTCAACCAGCTAAAACAAATTGGACTGTTGATGTCCATTGACAACGACACTAACTATCACAAAGGGAGCTTAGGCGAATCGGAACCATCAATTGCAGAGATCAACGGTCAGCGTGTTAGTATTGCTCACTATACGCCCCGGATTCCATCTAATGTAAAATAAAACCTAACTCCTCATCTAATCATTCATCTCATTCAACCAACTAAAACAGTAGGTCTCGACGTTTTAATCAACTATGCAACAATTCAAGTTGATAGGATTCCGATACGGGTTTGTTCAGGTCGCATTGGTCATCAGAAAAATAGACAGTCAGAAACAGTTCAAGATGAAGAATTTCCGATTGATGCCTACATCCCTTGTCCCAATTGATACCAAAAATTAAATTAATCAAATAATCAGACATTGACATCTACATGATCAAGATAAGTTTGTTACATTATTTGAACCATACAAGCCCTCCACTTTCATATAATTGATGTTATTTGACTAATAAATTAATGATCTTTGATCAAATCAACTTTTTCCCTGCATAATGTACTCAACCTACTCTATAAATTTAACAGTTCAGACCAGGATGAAGAATTTCCGATTGATGCCTCCACCCCTTGTCCCAATTTTTTCGTACCACCAATATGCCCATATGCCCAACTACTATAGAAACATAAATAAACAAAAGAATGAGTTGCAAAGTGCCTAGAATATTGAGGTAAGTTGTCTAAACAGGATAAAAGGGTTGGATTTGGGGTTGTTGTTGTGCAGCCCCCGCACAGTAGTTGTTGTGCACCATTCGGGTCGTCCGTTGCTCGGATGGACGGCCCAGATTTCATCTTGCATGCACGATAACGAACGGTTCGGATGCAAAAGGTGCTGAGGTGAAATATGGGTTGTCCATCCGAGCAACGGACAGCTCGGATGGTGCACAGCAGCTGTTGTGCGGGGGCTGCACAGTAGCAACCCCGTGTCCAAAAGGGCTAAGGCCAACAAAAACACGAATTCCGAAAACAGATCATTCTCCTCACATATATTGACTAAAAGTTTAAATAGCGGAAAATTTGTCTAAGAATTCAGAGTCTCTATTAAAAAACTTTGCAGAAGGTGAAGCAAATAAAGAACAAAATACATAAATGGCAGATAGCACCAGAATTTTCTTCCTTTACAATCCTTAAAATCTCAGCCTCTTCTCTGTCCCTTGTGTATCTAAAACTGAAAATTTGGATCCGCATTGATTGGCAAAAGCTACCTCACTGAACCCAAGGGTGGGAATTTATGACACGATTCAAACACGACGTGAAGTTAGCGGGTTCGTGTTGAGTATTTCTGACACGAAACACGTATATGATAGACCCAAGAACACGATTAGTAAACAGGTTGGATTTGGGTTTACTCGCATAACCCGAGAATGATATGGATTAACCTGTTCGTCTATTCGTGTCGACACGGTAACCCGATAATGACAGGAATTAACCCGCATAACCCAAGAATGACGCAAATTAATAGTGTCGATTCGTGTCATGTTCGGGTCAAATTTTGCTAAACATGTCGTTTCCAAGTTAATCATGTCAACCCGTGCCGTACATCAGGTCGGGTTAGGGTTCATTTTTTTGACATGATTTGTTAAGCAGGTCATTTTGACACGAACCCGATTCGACAAGACACGAACACGACACAATGCCCAGCCTTAACTGAAAATGAATAACAAAATCTTAAAAGTCGTTCCATACACACACCAGATAACTAACACGACACGTATTTATACTGTAGACACGGAAAAACTCTTCAAAGCGAATAAATAATTTTAACAAGAAAATAAGATGAAAAAAAAAAAAAGATTTCTGCTCTACAAACTTTAGTAAAGTGAGCACACTATGCCTTCTCACTCTAAAAAAAAAGATTTCAAAAATAGGTGAACCGTGTGTTCAACCAGCTAAAACAAATTGGACTGTTGATGTCCATTGACAGCGACACTAATGATCACAAAGGGAGCTTAGGTGAATCAGAACCATCGATTGCGGAGATCAAACGATCAACGGGTTAGTATTGCTCACTATACGCCCCCGGATTCCATCTAATGTAAAATAAAACCTAACTCCTCATCTAATCATTCATCTCATTCAACCAACTAAAACAAATTGTAGGTCTCGACGTTTTAATCAACTATGCAACAATTCAAGTTGACAGAATTCAGATACGGGTTTGTTCAGGTCGCATTGGTCATAAGAAAAATAGACAGTCAGAAACAGGTCCTACTATTTACCTAATGACAATTATGATAAGTATTCTTTGTTAAGATAATGCTGATATACGACATGATGCTTTTTACGTGGACTAAGAACAACTCGAGGCATACAAAATGAATGACTTGGATCGTCCAGCATCACGCAGGAGGGGCGACATGAGAGGATCCATTATCTCTTTTTCTGTGTCTTTTTAATGCTGAAAAAATGATGGTGCTGTGTCACTCAAGCACAGATCTTAGTCGAAATGGCCTTTATAAGGTAGGCATTTTCTATAGGAAGCAAAGACAACCCATCTAAAGGAAATTTGATCACCAATCCAGATACCAAAGCAAAACCTTTTGCCTATACATAATTTTCAACCAACAAATAACACCACAGTGCATCCAGGCACTCTCTTCAAACGTTTACATGATGTTCGGCATAAATGTGGCGACACAACAACAGAGTCGGCACATCTGAAACATACACCATCCTAAACACACGATAAGCAGGAAAGAAAGATAATCTAAATGGGGAGCAATATTATCTGTGTGCAAAAGCTGTGAATCAATAAGTTCGGCGATTAAATAGATCTATCCTCTAGGAAAAAACAAAACCAGAGATCCAAGAAGCATTTACATGTACAGTCGTGGCTTCACGAAGTTACTCCATATGGGAGAAGTGCAGCCGCTACAATCCTACCTTCCTCATTTAGTATGTTGTATGTTGAAGAAGCATTTCTCTGCAATGAAAGAGATTAAAAGTTAACAGATGATCATACGAAATTTACAGCAGGTAAGGCTGTGTTTGGCAGTTAGGGTCACGGACTTTATAGAGCGGCTTATGGAGGAAAACAAAGAGAAAATCAATTAGTCCCCATTAATAAGCAGACAGACTTTGCATATAATAATGGTAAAGGTTACCGCTCCCAGACCCAAATGAGGCATAGAAGATTAAAAGTTTCTTTAGTTACCCCATATTTACCAAGCCCTTGATGAATTCATAAAAAAAACTGACTTCAATGTTATATGTCTCCCAGGCTGCAAAATCATAACCGCTTACGATGTGGAGACACATACATCGAGACTGCTTGAACCCACACAAAAAATCATCCTTTCCGACATGATTTAAAGCATCATTAGTCAAAATTCCATCAAGAGTAAATTGTCCTCTAACCCAAACAGGGAACCTGAGTTTGATTGCACCAAGTTTTTCCTGGTCAAGTGATAATGAGGATATCTATACGTGGTATATGCAAAACGGTCAAACAGTCCTTTATTCCATAAATACCATGAAACTTCTTTGAGCGTATAAACATCCTTCAAATACAGGTATGAGGGAAATGTTCCAACTACTGCCACGATATATTTTACTTTACATATCCAAAGTCCGCTTGAAACAGAAGAGAAATTTCAAAGAAAGAAATGAAACACCTATCACCTATGTAAGCATTTTTACGAATTTTAACGTCTCTTTTGTGAAGTATAATTAACTCACCGTTCGCCATTAGATAGTAGCATCCATGAAAGACTAAAATAAGAAAATATAGTTGTTAAGAATTAAGATGGACAGACTAAAAAACATTCTCATTATTGGTTTCTTATGTACTTTCTACAATAAGTAATGACCCACAAGTGTCCCATAGAGTTTGAAGAAAAGGTTACCTTAGCAATAGTTTATCGTTAGGTTTCCTATTAGGCTTCCCATTCAAGTTATAATTTGTTTTTCCAATTTCGTTTCCCCTATATTTTAGGGTGTGTATCCCCTAAACTATGCTTTGTACATACCAGACCACCAGCAGGTCCAGTACTAACCTGTACACCTTATATCACGGACAAGAAGCAAATAAGGAGATTTCACTGTCCTCTGTTTTATATTTTTTTTCGATAGTCCTTTCCTATATGACCTCATATTACACAGCAGTGTAACCTTTTCTATAGTCCTTTGCAGTGATGTAGCAATGAAACGAGCTGCCTAACCAAGGGCCACAAGTATTGGTCCTGATATTTTTGGTGTTAAAGCAGACTGACTAGTCAGAGACGGGCAAAATAATAATTGAAAAAGAAAAGATTAACTTGAGATGCATAGGAGAGTGATGTGAGCTCAATGCAAAGTGAATGAGTAGAAAAAGGTAGGAGGTTAAGATTCAAATAACTGCAATCCCCTTCTTTTATCAGATTTTTAACTCTTAACCAATTTTTTGTAGAAGAGTTTAGCGCTTCTTTCTGAAGCTAAACATTTGTAGTTCCACGAGGAGAATCTGCTAAGTTACGAAGTTTGATAACCAACAGCATATCTTCCTTTTTGAATGAAGTACAAAGAAGACATATATGTATAGTTATCTAATAGCCCATGACGATAAGGTGTCAGCCCCGGTAAATGCAAAGTACTAAAAATTCAACCACCTCATATTATAGAACTTTGTTTGTTACCAATCAAAGGTCAGGACATTTTATAACCTTGACATATTCCTTAAGCGATATTTCATACTCCTCAGAAATTGGAAACTACATGTAAAATTACCGAGTCAAGAGCTTCAAGTTTCATGCCAGTAGATCGAATGAAGCGCCGGAGTTCCGGATTTACTAGCTGAATATTTCTCCCACATCCAAGGATAAAAATTTCTGCAAATCATGTAAGGAACATGATATCAACGTAATGAAACAAGTAAGACAATAAATGTCGTAACCAAATACCAAGATTTCAAAAATTAAGAGTGAGGAACCAATTCTAAATTACTAATTCTCACGGTAGAACATAAAATCTTCCTACATGAACTTCTTCCACATGGTTCACCTTGTGATTACATCAATAGCAAAAGTTCAGGCCACAGAAAGTATTTCAGAGACTCTAGTTGTTAGTATCCTTTGGACTCATCTAACTGAGGATTAATATAATTTTCCAACTGAGAGGTAGCAATGGGAACAATAGCTAAAAAGATTTCTGATCGATCTTGTTTTCTGGATCAATTTCCGTGGTCTTGCTGGAGCTATTTGTAATCTGTCTCTGCGGGATAATACATGGATTCTTCTAGATTTTATAAATATGAGCAGATTGGCTACGTGGATCAATATATTTTTATGCAATTATGTCCCATATTAGTTGAATTTGTATCCACCCAACAACCACATTTGATACGTTAAACACTTAAACCAAAGTCATAGTTGTAGAAAACCTCACATGTTCACTTTTAGAGGGCTGCTTCAGAATGGGTGAAGTGCCCATAACACCCATAATTTGATATTGACATAATAGCGTGTTATACGAGGAATCAACTGCCAACCTTACTATTTAAACACTTAAGTCTGTGCCCTTGGAAAAACGGAGTAGACAAGTTTGACAAGTGGACACAAGGACACAAACCGCAGTCAAGTCCATGTAACAAAGTGCTCCTTTCATACTATTTAGAGAGAAATCTTTTCCTTTCCTCCTGTACCCCTTTCTTTCCAACAAAGCTTTCTACTACTAATCTGAGAACAAACCAGCCAACTACCTTTCTTGTGTAAGTATCATGGTCCACCCCAGAAAATGATCTACTCATGCTGAAAATGTCCTATGTGCCAACAAAAGAAAGTCCGCCTATCTTCAGCTTAGCTTCTTACTCTTTTCTGGCCACCTTCTTTATGCTTCTTATTGGCCTCTCCCTCTCTTGAATCTGATTGCGGTGAAGACTTGAAAGGAATTGTCGAGGAGCTTTGGCTTGCCAACTAGCTCACTCACTTGCTTAGAGAGGTTATTTAGTAGTTCTTGCTATACATATGAATGATTGGTAGGTCCTCTATATTGTAAGTTAAGAGAGTTATTGTTAGTTCCCTGTGTCTTCGGAGCTAAGCTAAAAGTGGACTTTGAAGTAGTCCGCCAAAGGCGTAGAGACCATGGTACCTCACTCACACTCATCTAATCTGGAAGGCCACATCAGCCAATTACTGGTTGTCACTTCAAGAAAATTCAACTAGCATTGCATTACCGAACCCATCAACTTATTGGACCAATTAGGGCTGGGGTGTTGTTTTCCATTTCAGGTAACTTGGAAGTAGTATAGAACACAGATTGATACCAGTACCATTGCAAGATATCAACCTAGACTGCCGGTTTAGCAAATAAATGATGAATTAGCAATAGTCCCTCATTTTATAGAGAAGATAAGAGTCAATGATGCTCGATTTAAGAAGCAAGTTTATTAGCTGTTCTGAAGCAACGGGTGCCACTTGAATAACAACAAACCAGCAAAAACAACCCAGCATTTTATAAAATTGAACCTACATGCAAACTAGCATAGCTTGAAAGAAGGATGAAAGTCAAGCAGTTCAAGTGGAAACCCAGGTCACATAATCCACACCTATTTAAACGTTGACTAAAATGTAATTACAAGATCTGGGAGTGATTAGCTTTCTTTTTCCAGTTCCACATTCATCAGTGAAAAAGTAGTATTTGAACCTCACCTGGTATGGGCCGCACAATTTGGAACATAGATAAGCTGCATCACAAAATACAAACGAGGATAAGTAAGATCTAGGAACAACCAAAGAGGAGACCACAAAACATAAACTTTTAACATTCTATCGAACAGATTTTTTTTTTCTTTTTCTTGGAGATGTAATAGAAAGAAAACCATCTTGATTTGCAAACAGATTTTTGCATATAGAGATGTTTGAACAACTCAGTAGATGCGTCAGCTACTTAAACTCTTGAGAATCCAATATTTGGGATACTTCATAAATCAAACTTTTTTATGGGGTAGATAATCAATTGATTAATGGCAAAACATAACAGCAACAGTTCAAGACACCAGAACCCTTGACACCAACACACACCACACATAATGTCCCCACCTGACAGCAGATAACCACAACAGAAACAACAAACCAAAACCTGCAACACAGCCCTCAATAGACAGAAATGACAGACAAAAACAAAAGAGCTCTCTTGAACACTCTTTGGAGGATCTCCATGCTTCACACAACAATTTGTTTGGCAAAGTTGTCCCAAAAGCTTAAGCTGTTAGGAAATGGGCACAACTATGTATATAAAGGTATTCAACACCCTCCCTCATGTGCAACCTACTCTTGGATGTGGAGATGAAAATACTAATAAATCGAAACAGATTACGAATGGGAGAAGTAGAATGCAAACAAGGAACAAATGCAAAACTGATGGAACGAATCGGGTGGCGGGCGGAGAGCAAAACCCACCCAACTTGACCTGTGCACACTCCTAAGCCAAAAATATTTGACAGCTTGGATAAAATCCCCATCTATCACATTCCAGCTCTTTAGGAAGAAAGAAGAGTCATATAACCATCTGGTCTAGGGGCTTTATCTCCCTTAATATAGCACAGAGCATTCTTTATCTACTCACCAGTTACAGGGTCAACAAGAGCACCTGTGGGCCTTTCCTTCTAATAGCTGAAGTTAAAAATGTAGTTAATTATCATCTAGATAAGAGTTCTGATAGCAACAAATGCTAAAACCATGGCCCAAAATATACCTACAACAAATTTGTAGTCTAAATTCAAAAAAGTATCTTTCCTTTCGAAGAGGCTATAAATTCTTGTGGTCCACAAACATGATCTATACCACTGTACTCATATTGTGCATGTTTACTAAAAATTTTAGGAGTAAATTTTGAGATTTTAGCTTTTGAAAAGGTTTTGTGAGTGTTTGTCCAATTATTATCAACAGATTCACAGAAGCTGGAAAAGGGTCTAAAAGCTGATTTTCAACTTTCTGCAGTAAATTGTACCAGCTTTTACTGCAGTTTAATCATAATTCCAATGTTGTCGCACACATCTTTATTTTGTTATACTAAAATCCAAAATCTAGAATCTACAACAGAATCTCAACCTATGATAAAAAAATCTGTACACACAACTATCGCAGGCAAACGCATCGTATTTGCAACATTCCAGCTAATGTGGCTCAACACTCAAGTTCCCATTCCTTGTACCTAAAGATTCCTGTTCAAGCTATCACATTTCAAAAGAACATTTCCACTTGATTTAGAACTAGGAGTCTGGGAATTGAAGCATCTACAAGACAACAAATAGAAAGAGAAAAAAAAAAAAATTCAAGATGCATACCTATCCACAGTGATATCTGAGAACTTCTTGGGACTCCAAGATGTTATCAAGTTCCCTACACAAAGCACACCACCTTCATAGCTAACTCCGTTCACTGTGAACCCCTCATCAGTATACCTACGTAACAAATTCGCATAACTTGACGATTCACATACATTGCGCAGAACAGATATACATACATATACATATAAACTATTACTTATACATTTAAAAACGCGCGCGCGACTATGAAGAGATAGCAACCGATACAATGTAAAGTGTTGTATTTAGGGGCTCAAATCTAGGTATACAAGGCGACAATTTCAAGGCATAAGGCAATCTAAATAGGAGGAGTTATACCCTTGAAAACGCAGTTGGTCTTCGGGGACGTTGTCGATGAGGTTAACCTGATCGTAGAGAGAGAAAGCGCGCCTCAGTGATGGCAACCGATGTTGGTTATGTGGCTTTGAAGCCTCCTTCCTCAGGGCTCGCATCAGCGTTGCTACTGCTTTCTGTCTCACTGCCATCCCTCTCTCTCTCTCCCTTGCTCGGAAACAAGGAAATAAATATCGAGAAGTTAAATCGAATGAAGATGTAGCAAGCACAACAAGTGCTCAACAAATCTTAGAGCCAAATAAATTAGCAAACAGTATTTTATTTATTCATGTCTCTTTCAATACTCCAACAATACTGGCTATACTACTTCTCCATTATTGAAATACTACTATTTTTTACTTTTCAAAATAATACATTATATTTACTTATATATACACTGTCACACCCTCAATTCTCACAAGATAATTCATTAAGATAATCCTCGTGGATGGTCAACAAATCCACGAGCCACGTCAAAGTCTAAATAAAATAGTCAAAGTCAACATCAAAATACACCAAGGTCTATGGGTACCCGTACCTCAAAATGAGATAAAGTAAATGTATAGTTATTACAACTCCAATGTCAAAAGAAGAAACTTAATTAAGTTACAAAAATACAAGTTCTAAGATGATGATATAACTCATTCATTAGCTTTCAAAACAATGCATGTATGCACTCCAAGCACTCCATATCATGCTCCTTGGTGGGTACCTGAAATTTGTAAGGTTGAGCTCACTAGCCCAGTAGAGAAATATCTAACAATCCTAAATGCAATGAAATGTATATGCGTGACAGACAAGTACAAGAGTTAAGAGAGAGTTTAAATGGTAAAAAGACTTGAAAGTAGCACATGAACATCTAGTTTTCATTTACTCTCGTCTCTCGTACCCAACTTGCACCCAACACGTACCCGACACGCCACTTGTGTCCTACACGTTCATTATATACATCTCATTCCTTTTAAACATTCAATTATTTTTTGGGCATGTCATATAGGCCCTGTGTCACTTCGGGCATGCCATAAAGGCCCCGTGTCACTCCGGGCATACCCTTCGGGCCCTGTGTCACTCCGGGCATACCCTTTCGGGCCCTGTGTCATCATTACCACATTCATACTTCATTTCATGCTCATTCATATCATTATGGTGTCCATATGTCTCCTCATCTTACTTTCATGTGTTAATTTCACGCAAAACTCGTGTTTCGTGTTACCCGAACGTGTCCATAAATGAGATTTTGACCCAAGTGTCTAGGATGTCATTGTGACCCTCCTGGACACGAATATGTGACCAACAACTTACACAAACGAGCCACAATGAACGAATCATGATTCAAGAAATTTTTCAAAAAAAATATAAAGGGTCCTATTGATAGGAGGTTAGGTCCTATTGATAAGAGATATATCAGATTGGCCACTATTGAAGCATTAGAGAGTCCTATTGATAGAAGGTAAAGTCCTATTGATAGGGCGTCAGAGGCTCCTATCGATAGGAGATCAAGTCCTATCGATAGGGCAACCATCAGATTGGCCAGAACGAAAAGAGAAAGACTCCTATCGATAGGGGATGAAGTCCTATTGATAGAACAACACCAGATCCAAAATTTTACAACTCAAGGGGTGATCAATGAGGCTTCTCTTTGGGCATTTCTTGGTTCCAAATGGACATATTAAGAAGAAAAAGAGGTTCAAACAACAAAGTAACACAACATACCACCAATTTACAAGATTTGTTATTTTCCCCAAATTCAAGCAATGGACTAAAAATGGGTGCAAAGTGGATTTCACACAATTCTCAAGCATTACCAAGAAATCAAGCAACAATGTTATTCAAAAAGAAAATACCACAAATTATCATAAATTAGTGAGACTCTGAATGAATCTAATAGCTTTTAGACTAAGGGCATTTCTAGTGGACTACCTAAAAGAGTATCCTAAAGTGCCCTAACTAGTTACCTAAGAAAAACTCAAAAAATGGTCTCTAGTGGACAAAAAATGACTTCCTAAAGTCGTAGGTGTCACCCCTCACTCCCTAAAGTGCTCTAAGTCACTACCTAAATTTGGGGAGAGACTTAAGGAGAGAGAAAGAGGAGAGAGATAGAGAGAGAGAAGGGAAGGAGGAGAGAGAGAATGACTTTAAGGAAAGAGAGAGGAGAGAGAAAGGATAGGTTTAAAGTTAATGAATATATATGGAAGCCGGTCTACTAAGGACTCCCTTAGCCAAAATTTGGTGCGGACCAAGCCATTTTTCGACTTTCCGGATCAAATTTTGACGATCCGAACCGCTCAATGTTTTTAAAATGCATTTTCCAAGGTCTATGCTGAAAATCTTCAAAAAAAAAATACCGGAAGGGCTTGGTTTTTAACAAAAACTGATCGGATCAAGCCCTTCCGGGTATTTTTTTTTGAAGATTTTCCGCGTGGACCCTTAAAAATGCATTTTAAAAACATTGAGCGGTTCGGATCGTCAAAATTTGATCCGGAATGGTGAGGTCCGCACCAAATTTGGCTAAGGGAGTCCTTAGTAGATCATTAATATATATATATATATATAGGTAACACTTCTAGTCCGGGATTTTGGACCTCCTTGTTCCCGATATTTTTTTGACGATCCGATCCGTCCAATGTGTTCAGAAGGTGTTTTCCAAGGTCCATGCGGAAATCTTAAAAGAAAAATACCGGGAAGGGCTTGATCCAAGCAGTTTTTCGCAAAAACTGTATATTTACAGTTTTGCGAAAAACTGCTTGGATCAAGCCCTTCCCGGTATTTGTTTTTTGAGATTTTCCGCGTGGACCCTTGAAAACACCTTCTGAACACATTGGACGGATCAGATTTTCCCTAAACAATTGGCAACACAAAAAAATACCTAAAAGCCTCTAATCCGGGATCCCAGATTAGAAGCTCTCGGTATAGCCTTTTTTTGTGTTTCCGGACCAAATTTCGACGATCCGAACCGCTCAATGTTTTTTAAAAAGTGTTTTTAAGGGCCTACGCGGAAAATCTCCAAAAAAAAATACCCGGAAGGGCTTGATCCGAACAGTTTTCGATAAATAAAAAACATTGAGCGGTTCGGATCATCGAAATTTGGTTCGGAAAGTAGAGGTCCGCATTTTAACTTAGATAAGGGTCCCTTATTAGAAGTTTTTATATATATATATATATATATATATACAGAAATCTTCTTATCCACACCTCCCGGAAATAAGAAAAATCCGATTCGTCCAATGTGTTCAGAAGGTGTTTTAAAGGGTCCTCGCGGGAAATCTTCAAAAAAAAATACCGGGAAGGGCTTAATCCAAGCAGTTTTCGCAAAAAATGTAATATACAAGGGTCCACGCAGTTTTAGATTAGTTGTTTTAGCTTTCTTTCGTTTTTTATTTGTTGCTGGTTGGATTGTGCTTATTGGAAGTATTTTTCTGCTCGTCATGGATTGTGGATTGTGGTGCCTCACACCATGGCTCACGGGTTGCAGCTCCTTGGAGTGGATTCTATTTGGTGTTTTTGGGATGATTTCACCCGCGCGTTCTCCAGTTTGAGTTTGGGATTTCCCTCATCAATCTCAGTTACTAAATATTGAATGGGCACTATGCCTACCAGAATGGATGTTTCTGCTTTTGCAGAGTGTCTTTTGACTGATTCTGCTTTTGCCGTGATTTTAGTCTAGGTTTTGGTATACAGTAGTACTAACATTACTGTATTTTCCTATGGAATCATGGTACTGTACTACCTGCGGGCACTTAAGCCTGGAAAGCCTTTGAGAATTTATTGAGATTGACGTTTCTTCAAAGAACTACTATTACCCTATCAACTTGATTTCTTGCAAAGCTATTTTACTCGTCAAGCCCAACGAAATGGGTTCTAGATCCACGAAATGCGTTCCAAATGGCATTTTGGGTAGAGTTTTTGGAGGGCAAAGCACCGGGAAATTCTATCCGCATTGCCCCTTTTTTCCCAGTACCTAACCTCAAGCTTCCTATTACCTACACTCAAAAAAACCTTAAGAAGGTGTGTGGGCCCACCTTGACTTCACTTTAATTATCTAAACTGTCTATTTTATAAACAATAATATGTGGATTATTCTTGCAAATAATTAAGTGGATCATATAGCAGTAAATTCCTCATTTCTATTGAAAACAAGAAACGGTTGAGTTTTTTAACCATCTATTATTTTCAAGACAAATCAAACACTTATCGATATCCGATCAACTTGACTTTTGCAAGAATGATCTACACATTATTTTTACAAAATAGACAGTTTAGATAATTAAAGTGGGTCCAAGATGAGCCCCACGCGATGTCTTAAGGTTTTATAGTGTGGATACTGAAAAAAGAGGGGGTGAATAGAATTTCCCCACTTGCCCCAGTCTCTCAATGGATCTGTAAAAAACAAAGACAATTTCAAGATTGACACTACTTAATACAAAAATACATAACACCCCCAAAAAACAAAAGAGCTGTCCAAAGATTTTTTTTTCAGAACTCTGTCCAAAGATTACTAGGGAAAGACAACGTAAAAGCGGTTTCTTCACACTATAAATCAACTGAACTCGGTTCCGTACACCCGAAAAGCCAACAAAATCAACAAACAATACAACTCATTTAACCCCATTCAAGGGCCAAAATAAAAAGGCAAACGCAGGAAACAATATTTGCATACATACAAAAACAAAATCGCCTTCACTTATTGGAGATGGAAAATCTGAGAACCATTCATTAGGAGGTAGGATAAATAGGAGCCGGCAAGAAAGGAAACGGTGCAACCGAAGCAAACGCTACAGGCGGCCTGGCTTGAGCACCAACACCTGCGTACTTCACCTTTTTTTGACCATTGATTTCAATTTCTTGTGCTAGAGTTTCTGAGGAAGACAAGTTTACATCAATCCCGCCCTCCTCTTCTCCCACTAACTGCAGGTTATCAGGAATTCGGTGTAACAAAAGCCCAGACATAAATACTGGAAGATAAAGAAGGCTGGCATGGAACATTCTTCTTGCGTTCTTTGTTGTGCGGTTTAGGTAAAATGCGAGTGCTGTTCCAGTGATTGCAAGAGTGAGGAGAGTCGACTCAAGACAAAACCATCCAGACGTTATACCCCCTGCATACAATTTCATGTTTAGATTTGTGCAGTGTAACAAATATAGTAATTGTCTCATTGTGTTCAAAACGAAATCATTCAATTGCCACTGCGGCCTATTTGGAATATCAATCAAACTAGTGACACACCAAATGCATAAACACTAACACATGGGCAGGCCCCCGTGCATACAGCATTGTCCAATCAAAAATAGAAAAGAGAAGGAACAGAAATATACCTACAAACCTGTTTGTTTTCGCTAGACTTGAGCACCGGATTGGATTATGAAACCAAGGTAACTTTTGTTTTAAAATTTTGCAGTCAAGATAAAATCCAACAAAAATCAAAACAAGGAATACATAACACCTAGGGAGGTGTGGTATAGTTATACCCATCACTACTGGTCCCATGATCACTTTCCGATGAGATTATATATCCCTTCAATATTAGCTCAGTTAAACAAATGGGCTCTAAAAGGGGAAATGAGAAGCAGAGAAGTTGACCATTGTTGAATAAGATCATGTTATGGCCTCAAACAACATAGTTTGGTAACTGAATTCACAAAGTTTAGGAAAGGAAACTATAGATTTGGAAGTAGAAAAGGAGCAAACCTAGTCGGCGACTGAATATGGGAAAGAAGTATCTGAATTCTCCCTTGCTTTTCAAGTCTTGTTTTATTAGCAGAAACATAATAATTGGCCACAATTGGGATCTTAAACCGCAAACCTAGTGAAACAACCGGGCGTAGTAAAATTTCTCAAAACTGGGGACCCTGTAGTGCGGCATCCGAGCCGTCCATCAATGGTCCTGATTTCATCTTGGCCCCTGTAGATCTGAGATGTCCATTGGCGAGATGAAATCTAGACCATTGAAAGCCAAGATGAACGGCTCGGATGCCGCATTACAACCCTGTAGTGTACCACTGTACTACAGGAAAGGGAGTGACTTCTCTTATTACTGAGACAGACAACTTTACATGGCAAACAAAAGGCATTAAAGAACTCCCTCGGAAACAAAACGATTCTTCTGGTCTGAATGTTGAGAGTTAACAACACACACACATCCCACAAGTTACAGGAATGACAGGGCAAAATGAGACCATGGACAATAACCCTTTTCTTTGGGATTAGTTACCGAGCTTAGAGGTACTGATCAATTGCATGACTACTCCAATTTTTTTTAAAATGTGTCAAGTATAACAGGGTGCGGCAGCGTTTTAGTTCTTTAGTAAAATTCCATCCTTCAAACGCTTAGCAAACTTTGTATACGCAATTCCATCACTAATCCAAAATTCTTAAAACTCAGAAAGGGCTGTCAAAATGACATAAAATGATAAAACCATAGAATAAGATACTGACTCACAATCATAGGCTAAGTATCCCAATGGTATCAGATATAGGCAATTCCTCAAAGCCACCAATGCAGTTCTTCCACCAGAAGCATCAGCAAGAGAGAACATCCTAAACCTGAAAACAAAGCAAAAGAAAGAAGAATTAGGGAGGGGGAAGAATTAGGGTTAATTGTTCTAGGGTCCAGAGTGGGGACTTATTGACCCATTTAGTCCATGTTAAAGTTTTACAAGGTCTAAGGTCCACAATTTTTTTTTTATTTAAATTTTGGTACTTTCAAAGGGTACCCTAGAGTTTAGGTTTTAGGGTGCACTTTCCTATTATAGGGTTTTAGTGTTTTAGGCACTTTCATAGGGTACCCTAGGGTTTTAGGCACTTTCATAGGGTACCCTAGGATTTTAGGCACTTTCATAGGGTACAAACTTTTTTGGCACTTTCCTAGAGGTACAAACTTTTTTTTTGGTAAAAAAAAGAAAAAAAAGAAAAAAGAAAAAGAAAAGATTTCAACATTAGGACTGGATAGGTTATAAACTTGTTTGGTGGATTAATGGGGTTACAAATTCTTTGCCTAGGACTTTTGAACAAGTCTCCCAAGATATAAACCAAGTGAATTTCAATACATCTTCCATTGGCATGACCCGCATATAGAATGTTCCCATACCAACTGTGGAAAATACATATTTGGCTAACAAAATTTATCACACCATTTAATGAAATATTTCGATGCATGACATCAATAGCACTACTGCTGTACTGCATTAAGTGCAAGACACAAGGAGGAGTACAAATATGTAAGATGCATGAAGATTATTCATGCAAACAACTTCGCAACACTCCCATTGAAGGATGAAGTGACACGTGCAACTGTCAAAAAAAATTGGACCATGCCTTTGAAAACCATGACAACGATAAGGGGACAAAGTATTACATGATACTTTCGTTAATTTTCCTATTGTTCCCTTTGATGGGATGTTTCTTGAAATCCTAACTAATTTAAGGTAAGAGAAAAGGAGGGGTAAAAATGGGAATGTTGTACTACTTTTTTGGAATTATGTCAAAATTGACAATCTTTATGGGACATCCCAAAATGAAAAACAGGACAATCTTTGCAGGACGGAGGGATTATTATGAAATTCAGATACAGCCACGTTATATTACCCTCCGGCAGCATAATCACTGCGACACAAATATGCAAGGGCCATAAAATGAGGTATTTGCCAAAAATAGAGAGCAGCAGGTAGAACCATTCCATTGAGTGAAACCTGGCCAGAAGCTGCAACCCACCTAAAGGAAACAGAAAACGGGCATTAGCATGTCACATTGAACATGAAGCCAATGGCTGCCGATTTTTTTATCAACGCCAAGAAAATACTAGTAAAACCGAACATAAGATAAATACATCCATAGCCAATGGCTATAGACGTGGCAGATGTGTGTATGCATTGTGATTACTTATAGCACACATACGAATGCGGACATGGGATACAAGGACAAGTCGTTTTTTCAAAAGATGGGAAATGGGAATTGGGATAGTGACAGTAGGGACACGTTGAATAAAAATCCATTCAACTATTTACCCAAAAAAAAAAATCCATTCAACTACATCGAAAACATTAGCTTCATGGATGAAAACACATACTCCTATTATAGTATCAGGGTAAAAATGTCAGACGATTAACTAAAGAAGTATACAAGAAGGACGCATCCATTGTAGGTTTGACTTGGCCCTAACATTTTGAAATAATCTTGTGACTCCTAACGTGTCCGAATCATGTCCCCAACATGTCCTAGCTTGTCCCCAGCATGCCCAACTACAAAGTACAAAAACAAAAATTGGACAAGCACTGTCCGCATCCAACAAGTGTCCAAAATGGATACTTAAGGCTGGGAGGCGTGTCCATTCTTCTTAGCTAGTGCTCAAATGGTCAAAAGGACAAATTCCAATGCACTTGACAAAGCTACCTTAGCATAATTTACTAGAAGATTCAAGATAACCTTCCTAAGTTCAAGGAGGAAGGTAACTTCTTGCATGATTTTGAAAAGATACAGCTATCAATAACCTCCATAGTTAGCACTCTGGCTCAGTATCTTTAGTCTATCTTGTTCTATGACTATAATACCTCTCAATTTCTGGGTGGAAACCTTTTTTCCTGATGGTATATACTGGAATAACTGAAAGTTAACACAAACATGTACCACAATTGAAAACAATCCACTACTGAATAACATGGCCATTTTTTTCAAGCTTTTTTTTTGTCATTAAAGGATTTCTTCCCCAAACACAGCCAATTTTTTAACATTTTTGGTACAACCAAAGCAAAGCTTACAACTACATTGGGGGTGTTTTCTGCAGCTTAAGCTGCAACTTGCGACTTTTTCTATCTCGAGGTTTTGCTTCTAGCTTACAGACCAGAAGCAAACTTAAAAAACTGGAAAAAATTTAATTTTCAGGAGATCTATTTCAATGCCTTTTGACTTTCTGCTTTTAAATAATTGGCTTCCGTAATACGTTGGCGCCCACCGCAGGTAACTAAGAATGACTAGACATGCCCAAAACCGACATACACTTTCACTCCACAACAGAGCAAAAGAACACAACCACCACTATCTAAAGAGAGGAAAAAATCTCTAACAGAAAAGACGTCAGAGCTAATACAGCTACAAAAGCTTCAAGATCTTGGAAGAGATATTATACTAACAGCAGTCCCCTCAATCAATCTCTAAGAGCTTCTACTATATCTGAAAATCATTTTATCGCGGTTTCTCAACCTAAGAGTAACCAGAAAATACTATTCAAACCCCATCCAAACGAGGATGTAGCTACACATTCAGCATTGCCATCAATTCAAGACATGGAGCACATTGCACGAGCTTCACAATTCTTTGGATGACATAAAACAGAACTCTCGATTCCAACATAATAACATTCATTTGCGTGCCATTTCACCTCCAGAATCTCAATTGTCAGACACAACTGTTGAGGTAACATGAGCATGGATGATGGCACATATACAAATTCACTAGTCAAGGTTGAAACATCCCAAACGATTAATTCAAGCATTGCAAAGGGTCTCTTTGCATACAAACAAGACATAACTTGTTAACAGGATGCAAGATCTATATAAAACAAAAAGCACTATTATCTGACATTGACATCGATAGGAAATTTGACAAAATCCACCGTGGTCAAAAGCCATTGCAAAAGAGATTGGGAAAACATGCAAAACAGAAAGTCAAAATAACGCAGCCAAGGGTACAGGAATAGGAAGTTACCCGAGAAGGGGAGGAATAGCACCAACAACAGCTCCAACCCACGTATTTACTGGATGTATCTGCTTTAGAGGAGTGTATACAAATGCATACAGAAACAGATTAGAAGCTGCAAGCCCAGCCGCCAACATATTAGCCTGCAAAAACCTTGCCGTTGGAGTTTCAACATTAGTCCCTCTTTGTGTAAATGCCAACATTGAAAGTTAAACACTAAGAAAGTAACTCGAGAATTTGTCAAAGCAGAAGAATAAAGGTAGTGAAGTTATTCAGCCACCTGGCATGCCAACAAAGCCGTGCCAGCTGCACCAACGGAAGATGCCCAGCTGACCGCATGAGGTACGGTAATACGTGCGGAAGGCAGTGGTCTATTCTTTGTTCTGTTCATCTTGGCATCATTATTTATCTCAAATACCTAACACAGAAGGACAAGGAAAAACAATTCAAAGTCTGCCAGATCAAGAAAATGAATAGAACACATTTCATTCTTTAACACCCAGGTTGAAGCTAAATATTACAGCTATGAAATGCTTTTCTTCCTTTTCTTCCTTTCTCGTTGAAAGAAAGAAAAAATCATAGAAAAAAATAGACGTTGAGTCGTTGCTGGTCAACACCTAAAATGAAACAAGAGATGCATGCATTTCTTTTTGTAATAGACAGTCCAGCACAGGAGTCCACTGTCCGTTTAATATGGTGAGACAGATTTTGTCAAGCAGAATAAGACAAGATTTCCCATTCCATTTCCTTCATACTGAATACTGAAGCTGTATGCTTGCCAAGATGATTTTATGACATTGAGAGGACAATAAATTCAAATTCTTCATCTTATTATATTACCGATTTCACTTATAGACAAAGGTTTCTCTCTCCATGCAACTTCAGAATAACTATGAAAAGAAGGAATCAAAAGAATGATTGGTTAATCTGTCAAGCACCTTACCCATATGATGAGGCGAATCTCACCAAAATTTGTACATTGGATTGATCTATTTATGTCTACATAGCATCTTCTAAATAGAAACCTATAATTGCCAATTTCATTTGCAATTTAATGCGTTGAATTTTGACTGAACATTGGAAATATGATTCACAATTTGAAATTAGTTATGAAGATGGTACCTTGGGAAGAGCTAGTGTTTTTGGTATTCAAAGAGTCATTCCTTTATCTGTTCCAAATCCAAATGATGTGTGTACAGGAAAGTAAATGAGAATAGAAGTCCATCTAAAAGAGCAGTATAATCAGAATTTTCACAAAGTAAATTGCCAGAATTTCCAAGGCTATCTATCATATTTCCCTTTCGAAATCTTGGCTCCAACGAAGATCCGGTTTTGGGCCTTTTGGCAATTGTGACTTGAATGAGTATACTTTCCCAGCTCCAACTTGAGAAAAAGAAAGCACATACTCGGAACAAGATGTGAAGACCAAAAATTACAGAAATGCAAGGCATGGCTTCCTAGAAATTAGCATCTTTAGCTGTATAAGCTTGAGGGAAAGGGAAAGCAAGATGAAATAAATAAATTCTAAAAGAAAAAAGGACAAAAAAATATCAAATGATGTAGAACTTCAACAGTAAAACAAATCAAAGGAACATTTATCTGATTGATACATGGCAAACCTGATTTAAGGAGTTAGCAGATGCTGCAACCATCATCGTGCCAGCACAGGTGCAACAAAGCCCCGCATAATCAATTGCACTGCCACTACCAAGAACATATCCAGCCCCAGAAGTAGCAACCACGAGCATGCTGGAGAGAATGTATAACACGAGGTAAGATGCAGAAGGTCAAAAACAATTCCATACATCCCAGCAAAGACTCCAAAGCAGAGAAGGAGGCATATGACACAGCGAGATGGACAGATTTTGAAGTGCATTTACAGAAATCAACTCTATAGTCTATAATGATCACAGTCAAAATTAGTGCCAGCAGAGCCATTAAAATAACAACGGGATAATATTGAGATTACGTCAACACCAACTTCATAGAAGTGACGAAAAGCTGGAGGCACTAGATGTTATTCCACTTCTCAGGCTGTGTCAATGACACAGAGCAAGATGGACAGATTTTGAAGTGCATTTACAGAAATCAACTCTATAATGATCGCAGTCAAAATTGGTGCCAGCAGAGCCAATAAAATAACGACGGAATAATATTGAGAACGACGGGATAATATTGAGATTACGTCAACACCAACTTTATAGAAGTGACGAAAAGCTGGAAGCACTAGATGTTATTCCACTTCTCAGGCTCTGTCAACATATATATAGTGCAACATTTGGTGCAGATGTTATAGTACACTTTTATAGCAATCAGATAGTGGCGCAGGTTGTTAGTGAGAAAAAAAAATGCCACCCCATTATACACAAGAAACAAGAAATTTCAGTTTTTAAACCTATGAATAATCTCTATTCTTTGACACGTTGTTCTATTCGATATCCAGGTCACATTCTCTTGACAAATCTAGATGCATCTACTTGTTTGGGCTCTTATGAAGATAATGTTTTAGTTTTGAGAAGCTAATGACTCAACCTATAACAACATTACCATGTTTGTCCTATTTCTTGCTTGTATGCCTGGAAGTTGCTCATAGATGATATCATCTAGAGCAAGAAGAAAACTATAGACTGTCTATTAAGTTAGAGAATAATTTTAAAACTAAATGTCCAAGCTCATCCTCCAAAGCCTCTGCCAAATTTTTTAGGCTAATAATAAAGTGGATACCACCTCAGCACAGCAATGTAGTATTTTGGTAAAATTACAGATGAAAGTGAGAAATTCCTTGGCTAAAAAGGCGATGAACCAGACATTAGTTAGATTTGTCGATACTACTTAATTTGCAATTTAAGAAGTGGCAAACTTGAAAACTGCTAGCAACAGCAAACCTTCGTCAACTATAAAGTTGCTACTTTCAATTCATGCAATATGGTCTGCAAGATAGACGGATGCAGACCGAATTTTTATTAAGCAACAGGGTTTACTTCATAATTTTATTTTTTAGGTTAAGTATAGAAGTCCAAGATGTGAAAACTTTGTGCATTTCTTAAGGCCTGCAACTGCATTTCTCTTCCCACCTTCTTTGCCTTCTTTGCTTCGCCAGGTGGATTTATGGACACCTAGTAGTTCTAGGTCCCCCCTCTCTCTCGGTAGATACATACATATACATATAAAGTTGCTACTTTCAATTCATGCAATATGGTCTGCAAGATAGACGGATGCTGACCGATTTTTGTTAAGCAACAGGGCTACTTTACAATTTTATATTTTAGGTTTTAAATATTTATTAATATGACTAATGTCTCCCGATTGAGAGAAGTCCAAGATGTTAAAACATTGTGCATATCTTAAGGCCTGCAACTGCATTTCTCTTCTCCCCTTCATCGCCGCCTTTAATTCTCCAGGTGGATTTATTGCTGCCTAGAAGTTCTAGCCTTCTAGGTCTCTCTCCCCCAACCCCACCCCACCCCCCCGCGGTGGATACATACATATGCATTTTTCATGTCTTCTGAGTGTGTCATGATGGTAAATAAGAATAGAAGTTTCTTTTTTCAGTATGTGCTTAAATTTCTGGGTTACATCACCCATACTTGACACGTACACAATAACACATCACCCTCAAGAGTTATTACACAATACCAACAATAGGACACGTCTCCCCCATTCACTTTCTTTACGCTCAGGGTTAACTCTTTCTAAAAGATAATTTGACAAATAGTTGCTCTAACTCAAAACACTCCCAGCATTACATATTTGGTGACAGGAAACAATTCACATACTACTCGTTATTCTTCTTTCTCAAACATTAGGTGGTTCTCCTCATGCAGCGTTCTTTCTTAAACGCATGTTGAAAGCCTTCCATCACCACAACTATCAAATGTACAAGGAAGTTAAGGTGGGAAGAAAAACCCAACTTCATTTCATGCTTCTAGATGCCTAACTGCGCCATTTTTCTCTTAATCTATTTTGCTAACGCTGCCTTCCACAATTGAAACCTCCTTTATTCACTTTGTCAACTTCAGCTCTTATATTTTCCCAAAAAACTTCAGCTCTTATGTTAGGTTACCTTCACTTTCCTCTTTTCCTTTTCCTTCTCGCTTCATTTCTATCTTCCTCCGGACCATTATTTTAAAGTCCTGACAAAGCTACACATCATCATCCAGACATCTACACCGCTAATCCTTCTACAATTCAACCTCATATCATGGTTCTTAAACCCATCAGCTACTTTTGTCGTTTCTAGTTTCTTGGGCTTCCTTCTAACTATAAATAAAAGATCAGTCTTCATCCAGTAAATGAAAAGTCAAAATCCAATGCAAAAAATCAAATTCTCAAATATATTCAAAGTTCAAAAACGAATTTCGTCTTAAAGATCCTAACCTCAGCCGAGCCTTCGATAGCTCCCAATAACACCGCCCGTAATGCCGAGCCACGTCCACCACATCCCTCGCCCTCGTCGCCACATCGATTGCTGCAGCGGAAGAGGCGAATCGGGATGACTGAATTGGATCGAGTTTTGGAAACCCTAGTTTGAGATCGTCAGTAGGCAAAGTTGAGTGAGACAGCGATCTCTGGAAGGCATAGTTAGCAGAGGAGATTGCTGAGGAAAGGAAGGTGGATCTGGAGTTGGGGTTTGAGGAGGTGAGGAGTTTAGAGGAGAAACTCAACGAGTTTCGTCTCCACATACCGATGTGAGTAGGGAATTTGAGGGGAGAGAGAGAGAGAGAGAGAGAGAGAGAGAGATTCCTAGTTTTCAGAAGAAAGCAGCCATGGAATAGAAGTTGAGAACAAGCGAGAGAGTGGAAGATAGAGGACACCTCCAGGACGCGTTCCCCGGCTCTAATCCTCCAGAATTTGGGGTGCGGCTGGCGGGGCATCTGAGTCGTTGGATGTCGGCATCCCAATCGCACGATGTGTTTTTTATGGTTTTGATATTGCTCAAAATGAAAATGAAACATTTCCGCCTTGTTCGTTTTGGGTTTTCAAGACCCGGTTTTTCAATTATTAACTAATCATTTTTCCTATTTTCAAATATTATTCACATTTTTCTCTCTATCTCTCTCTAATCATTAACCCCTATTTTTAATCATTATCTCTATTCCTCCATCTATCTAATCATTACAAAAACCAAAACCGGAAACCCAAACCAAACACAACTTTCAAATAATAGATTAATTAAAATGGGCCTGGTATTATTAATCGTAGGCGCAAAACGTGAACCAAACGAAGGATAATGCAGAATTAAGCGCCCATAGTCCAATCCCAAGTGCCTTATCCTGAATCAAATGAGGCCCGTTACGCCCTCAAATTTAGAATATAAATAAATTGTATTTTTTCCAAATAAAGGTCAACATATTCCTTACTTAAAATTCAAAGTCTTCTTATGAGTTAAAGCCATACATAACTTCGAGTCAAACGGGTATCTGTACCCAAAGGCATAAGTAAATGAGTATTTGAAAGTTATTACATTACTCCCAAATGTCAAAAAGTATAAACGAATTATGAAGTTACAAGATCATCTTTTAGCTTTTCCTAAGATGATAGCCTTGTTCGTTTCCCTGTTTAGTTTTAGTTTTAGTTTTGATGACATCATCATTTCCCTCATTTCTCTCTCTATCTCTCTCCACTCATTACACCTGCTGACATCATCAAAACAAAACTAAACTATCTAACCAAACACAACCATGATAACTTCATGCCAATAAGCTCACAAAAGCCATGCACATATCCAAGCACTCCACATCATGCTCCTTGTTGAGTAACTGAAAATGATAGGGTGAACTTACTAACCCAGTAGAAAAATCTAATCTTTTATGGCAAAATGCAAATGGATGACATGAGCATGTTCAAGTATCAAGATACGAAACTAACAATTGAGAGAGACAAGTCATGAGCATTAAGTAAAGATCAAGAAATTTCAAAAGTGTTGAAGTATCCACAAAACATCATTTTATTCAATGAGAAAGAGAAATATGCTTTTGATGCTTTCTGTGATGTCCATAACCACGCACACATACGCTATCTATTATTCCTATTAAGTTTCCTTTTCCTTTTTCTTTCGCAATTTTCGTATCCAATCATCAAGGGAAATACAATCCCTAAATCGAGTTTCACGAGCCTCGAGTACCCTCGCCGAGTTTCGTGGGCCTCGTGTACCCCTGCCAAGAGACGCACCGCATAGTGGCTCTAGAAATCACAATCTCAATTCGATTTCTATTTACTTTCGTTATCCACAACATACAAGTGTCCCTTTTTAACTTATCAACTTTGCTTCCCTAATTCACACCACGTGTTGAATAGCATTTTCAACGTAGTTTTGTGACATGTGCCCAACGTGTATTCAAGATTACCCAACTTAACAACTTAATGTTCGTTTTCAAAACTATTTGTGTGACGAGGGAAGTACAAGTGTGATTTCAAGTGTTCAACGAGAAACGGGGCAATAAGGGAGGGACCCGGACCAAAGCAGAACAGAAGGGCAAATATGTCAAAACCGTCCAGAAGGTCGGGGGATCCAGACGAAAATTCCAGCAAATCATGGTTCACACAGATTTTCATAAGTGTGGAATTTCAACCCAAAATTCAAAATTGAGGTCCAAACTCAGATTTTTCTAGATATCAATCAACAAATATGCATGAGCAATGGTAGAGACATCAATAATTCAAAGGATTCACCAACTAATTTCATAGATCAAGAGGGATTAAAGATCAAACTCAAGAACAAGTGTGGTTTTCTAGGTTTTCCAAGTAAAATCCCTTCAACCCAAAACAGAAATAGTGGAGAAAAGAAATCCCTACCTCAAGATTCAAGCTTCAACGAAGTGAAAAATGCAAAAGCCTAGCTTCTCCTAGCAACTCCAACTGAATCTTGATCTCCTGGAGTGAATGCAAAGAGACCCAAGCTCCCAAACGAGTGTAGATGACGGATCTATGCTTGGTTTCAGTGGAGGTGGAGTGTTTTGTGGAGGATTTGAAAGAAAAAAGTGGAGAGAGAGAGAGAGAGAGAGAGAGAGAGAGAGAGAGGAGGGGGAAGATAATGTTTTCTTTCTCCTCTTTTCTTTTTATACTCAAAATTCAAATAATTACACCACACACCCCTTATATTGGGAATGTGCTACTTAAAAGTCCTCACTTTTCAATTTTCACACATCAAACCTGCATTTAACATTTTAATCAAGTCCTCACATTTTCCCAACTTTATTTTTCGGAAAAACATTTAAAATTACAGGTCTCTATAAGGCCTGTCTGATTAGCCATTAAAACCAGGCTGCAATAACATCTTGTTTCCTTGAACACCCGCATTTTTTCAAATTACCTCATAAACTACAAAAATCCTATATTGACTTAAATTATCTAACAACTAGTTATTCTTCGGTCACTTAATAACCATTATAAATCTCAGAATGGTTTTCCAAATATTGTTAGAAAATTATAGTGAAGTGAAGTAAAGAAAAATAAAAGTATATTTTTTCTTACATGTTTTCATTTAACAAAAGAAATTTATGGGAAAGTTAAAAATGCAGTATTTTATTTTACATGAAACAAGTACTGCATGCATTCGTGTTTGTTTGTCCACTTTCGCTATTTCATACCCCTATGTTTCAGTACAAATCTCTAAAAATATGCAATATGGATCTTATTTGATAGATCTCAATAAGTTCTATTACTTTAAATTTTTAAAAGCATGAAACCCACTTTAAATTGGAAGAGATAGACAATTTAAAACATGACACAAATGTCAAAAATAGACCAACAAACATGGACAGAGGGAGTGAAAAACAAGATTCCTACAAAATCTTGCATTTGCAGGAAGAGTTTTCACAGAAAAATAGTCCTACTGGGAAAGATAAAAATATAGGTCCCACAACTTTTACTAACTGAACACTTAAAAAAATGCAGGAAAGGAAGTTATTGTCTTATTTTCATTTCCTTCCCTTGCAAGGGGGCTTTGATGGTTTTGAAAGTGAAAGTATATAAAGATGTTTTAATGAGGATGAAATCGGGAGAGATCGATGCATGGGGGTGTCACGCCCTCATCTTTTTCAAATCAAATAAATAAGTATTTCTCAATAATATAACTCCATCACGTCATATATTGTAAGGACTCGTATTTTTATGCATTATTCCAGAAATAACATTGGAGAAATGTGAGGAAATGAAAATAGATTAAAGAGGGGTTAATGTGGAGTTAGAGAATGCACTTGGGTGTCTTTATAATGCATTAGAAACACAAGGGGTGTAAGTGCAATTAGTGGGGTGTATATGTGGTAATGTATGGCTAATTTTGAGCCAAAAACACTCCTCTCTCTCTAAAAATCAGTCTCCCTCTTTCTCTTGGGCCGACCCTCTCTCTCTCTCTCTCTCTCTCTCTCTCTCTCTCTCTCTCTTCTTGTCCTCTAAAAAATCCTTCAAAACCTCCACCAAATCCACCTCTCTCACTTAAATACTTCAAGATTCAACCTCATATTCATCATCTACACGTGATTTAGAGTCCGGGTACATTTGGTTTTGCTTGGAGGAGGTGTATTTCGGTTGGGATTCAAGAAACAAGGGTTGGGGTTTCAATTCTTACCTATTGGAAGCTAAATCTTTGAGGTAGGGGACAAATTTCTACTTCCTCTAGTTGTATTTTGTTGATTTGTTGCATATGTTTTTGGGTTGCCCACAAATTTCTAGCCAAACTTGAATATCACCATGGATATGGGTTTTAATCTTGAATATCACCATGGATATGGGTTTTGATCTTGTTATCACCATGAATATGAGTTTTGATCATGTTTAATTTTTGACCTCTACTCCCTCTAAGTGATTGTGTAGTATTTTGATCCATATTTTGATGAATTTCAAGTTGTTCTTGCTTGGGTTGAAACCCCCATTGAATCTGAAAATCTGTCAAAAAAATTCACGAAATGACCTGGTATCGATACCCCCACGTCCGGGTATCAATACCAACGGGTTCTGTCTCTTTTCCTGTGCATCTGGTATCAATACCCCATTTTTGGGTATCAATACCAGACAGCTCTGGACAATAAAATTGCTTTGAGTCCTATTTCGACCTCCGGTTGTTCGGACCTTCTTCCAATACTTTGTTAACTTAAAATCATACTTATTATCGAACACCTTGTTGATTGGGTTGTTTGCTTACTCCTCCTTTGACCCCCGGTCCGGTGGTTTGACCGTGTATTTGCCATATTCATTAATTACACTCCATAACTTGTTGGAAGCCTTGTTCTAACTAAAACCTCATACCTTTGATTGTTTTTCTTAAATCCCATGATATTTGAGTATATTCTTAGACATTAGACACGTGATGACGTAATGTAATGGAAAATGTACATGGTTTTGAAAGAAGATGAATCCGTTTTGATGTGGACACTTGAAGGACACTTGAGGGACATGTAATTCTTTAGAATGGAAATGTTTAACTAGAAATTAGTTTGTGATTACTCGGGCCACCATTGGGTGAGTCTCAAGGCAAGGGTTCCACGAGGCCCATAAGACTCGGACATCGGTTCCACGAGGCCCAAAAGACTCGGAAGAGGATTTCAACATCCTCAAGCTTAAAGATGATGGAGTAATGAGATTTATAGTATTGATTGTGAGAATGGTTGATCGTGGACACATGACACGTTTGTGACGATATAAGGATTGACAAATGAGCTTGTGGGACACTTGGTTATTATTGGACACCTTGGTATTTCTTTGGACACATGGGTACTTTGTGATCATTATTCTCTTGCTTTAATCCTCCTTGTCATACTTTGCTCAAATCATTCTTGGTATCCAAGTTCATGTGCACATATCATACTTTATACACCTAGCGTTTGTAGAATGGTTGCCTACTGGGCTAGTGAGCTCTCCTTATCATTTTCAGGTACACGTTCAAGGAACATGTGTTGGATGCTTGGAGTGTGGATGCATTGCATGAAGCTTGTTTGATCATGAAGTTATTTTATCCTCCCCATACTTAGTATATTTTTGGGAGATGATCATGTAACTTTAATTTCCTTAATCTTTGGACAATATTCAAAATGTGTAATAACTTTAAATCTTTTTGGTACTTATGTATTTGGGTATGGGTTCCCTTTAGAGAGAGACATGTGGAATTTGACTTGGATATGTACTATTGACTTGACCTTTCAATGGTGTTATGTGTGACTTTTGACCAATTCCACGTGGATTATATTTGTATTTTGATTATAAAAAAAAAATGTGGGCGTGACATATATAATCGTTCCAAAAGTCTCCTCACATCACACCAAGTTCATTACACATTACTTGTCTAATCCGAATACCAATTCCCCATAGTAGAAACATAAGTTCAAAGCATTTAGATTACAAACTTCCCATAGTTAAAAAGGATGAAATAAAAAAAAATGAAAAAATAAAGTTACAAGTTCATCTCTTAAAAAATATAATATAAAAGGGGTTGGATCCATGGACACTCATTTTACACTCCTCTTTTGACACTCCATCTTAGCTCTTGAAACTAAGGGCTGAGATCAAAACATAAAAATACCCACCCCTCCCTCCCTCTCCCTCACGTGCTCTCCCCTTTCCCTACAAGCTACAATCCCAGCAATCCCCTCTCTCAAACCCACGCTGAAAATCATAAATTATGTATAAATGTGCTAATTAGTAAAGCGGATGATGTAGACCTAATCTAAGTAATCAGAAAAAAGTTGAAGTCACATGAATAAAATACTGTAAAAAGTTCTTATACTCAAAGTACCAAAATACTGCACAATAATACAGTAGAATTTAGACCAAACCCAAAAGAAAGTTTTTGTTGATCAATAGTCCAGCTAAATATAATGAAACTCTTTTCAAATTTTTTTTTTTTTTTCGATTTTTAGAAAGAAAATTTTGCGAGATCATAAGAGTCTAGATGAAGCAGATTATTAGAAGATTTTTTTTTCCGATTATTAGAAGTCAAAGAAGCATGACTTGGAAAGAAATAGGAAAAAGTTTTGGAGCAACGAGAAAGTTTGATATGGAGAAGTGAATGTTCTGGTGGAAAGTGATCAGAGAATGCTTTGATGCTCCAAATGTTGGAAAATCGAAACCAGACGGGGAGAGAAAGAGAGAGACCTTGGTTGTTGTTCTTCGATTTGTTCGATCGTACTCTTCTAGGAGAGATTTTCAGCCTGGGTTTGAGGGAGGGGTAGGTGATTTTATGTTTTAATCTCAGCCTTTCGTTTCAAGGGCTGAGATGGGGTGTCAAAAGAGGAGTGTAAAATATGTGTCTACGGATCCGGCCCCAATATAAAATATGATCAAATAACTTTCTGACATGTCTTTTATCCACATCCAAGCATTCCATGCAAACCGACTCATGCTTCGTGCATGCTACCTGAAATTGTTAGGGTGAGCTACACTAGCCCAGTAGAGAAACTTCTACCAAAACTAAATGCAAATAAAATGAATGTGCAAGAAGGTATGTAGGGATGGATAACCAATAAACAAGTACACAACATATAAGTATTAATTGAAGTGAACTGCACACCCTCGAGTTCCATGGTTTCCTCACTACAAACTAGATGTACCCGATACGACCCATTCTTCTCATTTGTGTCGAACTCTTCCAACTTGTCATGCATTCTATTTATAGTCATAATATTTTTAAGAAATTTCTAGCGACTCACGTAGAAGTGGTCCTAGTTTAGTTCCGGGCTTTCGAGACCCCCTGTGCACTTCCCTTTTGTCCAACGTATTTCCCCTAGTGACTTAGCCGTTGGATGGTCCTAGTATCATTCCAGGCATCGAAAGACCTCGTGTAATTTCTTTCGCATATTCATAAAAGTCACTTCGGGCATCGAGAGACCCCGTGTACTTTCTTTTGAGTATTCATAATCTTAATTATTTGTTCATCTCAAATCACAAACGTGTCATCGTATAACTCATGCCCTTTGTTCTCTTTCAAACGGTTTCATGTATTGTAATGCATCCCACAAGTAGTTTCAGCAATCGTGTCCCAAAAGCATTAAAAACAATTAACAAAATGAGATTATGATTCGTCAATAGAGTTTAAGACATGTTTTTCTAAAAGTAATCACAATGGAACTTGTCGAAGATCAAAAGAATAAGAGAACAAAGCATTTAGGGGCAATAGACAATTGTATTGATACACCATTGCAGGTGTATCGATACCCAAGCTGCCTAGAGTTCCAGTGAGCAGGTGTATTGATACACTTTTTCTGGTGTATGCCCGTTTGGCCCCCGATCGTTCATATCTTTATATAATCAACTTTTAGCATCCTGATAACCCTCAAATTCACTTTGAAACCTTTAAACCAAGATTTTGACACGTGATTTTATTGAAGACTTCGTTATACGTATCAGACACGCACCATTTTGAGTAGGTTGACACTTTTGACAAAAATTGTGGGCATCTTGAACGAAATGTGATACATGAAAATGTTTTGGTGAATGATATGCTTTGAATGGATGAAAATGGTTTTATGAAAGGGTGCACAGAGCCCACGAAATCCGGCAGGGGTGTACGGAGCCCATGAAATCCGGCAGAGGGATTAATTCCCTATTTAAAAAAAAAAAAGCAAATGGATACTTTTATGAAATGTTGAAAATGAAGTGTTTTATGACTACCATGGTGTTTTAGTGAAAATTGGATACTTGGACACGATTTTTGGACACACAACGCGATTGGCAACGGTTAAGAGAAAAATGATGGACATTTAGGTGATTTTTGACATATTGGGATTATTTTTGGACACTTGGGTACTTTGTAGTCACTTAATACTTGTTTCAGCCTCCTATATCATACATTGCTCATTTCACTCAAATCATTTTATATCCAGTTTTGATGCAGGGCGCCTTATGAACTACAGAAAAGACTTGCAACAATTGAACACAAACGAGATAGTTTAGAGAAAACGCTCTCTAGACTCTTTTTCATTCAATAATACTAAAAAACTGTGCCCATAAGACTTACAACTTATTATATAGGAAAAACAGAAACCCTAATTGATTTGCCCCGGAAAGGAAGCCAAATCAATAATTAACGAAAAAAACCGAAAATGAAAATTCCAAAATAATAGCAAAATAAAAACTAGAGAAAATTCTAGAATGTTTCCCAAAAGCGCAGCTGAATTCGGATTTTCCTTACCCAAGTAATTAGCAAGTGAAATCTTTCCTTAAACCGCAAATTTGGCCATTCGGAGCCTTAAACAGCGACGAAAGCCCGAAAAACGATGTATGCCATGGCCATATGCGATGTGTCTTGATTGTTGGGCCATTTTGGGTCCTACCCAAGTGGGCCCAACGCAAAATTCCACAGCAGCATAATTACGATTTTGCCACCCTAGGCTTAAAATGCCTAAGGTACTCTTCCTCCATGGCTGCTGCATCATCCTCCCCTTCTAAAAGGAAATTCGCCCATCCGACAAACTATCACTGCATAATGAAATTAGATGTTTGACATTAAACACATCGGCAGTACGAACATGGCTTGGAACCTTCAAATGTGTAAGGACCCGTATTTTTATATAATTTTTCGAAAATAATATTGGGGAAATGTGAGGAAATGAAAATAGAGTAGTGTGGGGTCAATGTGGAGTTAGTGTGTGCATTGGGATGCCTTTAAAACACACTAGAAACACTGGGGGTGTAAGTGCAATTAGTTGGGGTGTATATAGATTGTTTATGGCTGATTTTTTTGTTCAAAACACACTCCTTTCCTCTCTCAAAAATCAGCCCTCTCTCCCTCTCTTCTCCCCCTCTCAAAGTTCTTCCAAAATCTTCACCAAAATCCACCCCTCTCACTCCCCAAACTCAAGATTCAACCCAAGAAACTTCTTCTACACGTGTTTTGGAGCCCGGGGTAGCTTGGAATCACTTCGGAGAGTTCATTTTCGGTTGGGGTTGATCAAGGAAGCTAGGGTTTTCATATTTGCTTGCATTGGAGCTTCAATCTTGAGGTAGGAGAACAAATTCTACTCCCTCTAGTTGTATTTATGTGATGTGTTGCATACTTGCTCTTATTCTTCAATTTACCCAAAATCATGATTTTCTCTCCTAAGTGGGTTTTGTTCAATTTGGATTTTTGATCTATGGATTGGGTTGTTGTTTGATGCAATTGATAGTTGTTTTACCCTCCCTCCATGTCCATTAGTTGCTTGACACTTCCAATTTTTAGCCTAAAACATCAAAATATGACTTGGGATGAAGTTTCATGCTTTGGGAAAAATTCGCAGAAAATCTGGGTTTCCCCAACCAGTCGTACAAAAACCTCCAACCGGTTGGGCGCTTCTGAAAATTTCGCTCGAATCTGTCTCTGCCCAACTAGTTGGGCAAAAACATCCAACCGGTTGGGCTTTTCTGAAAAATTGTTCTTGTCTCTGTCTTGGCCCAACCAGTTGGGTAAAAACCTCCGACTGGTTGGAAAACGCTAAAATACTATATTTTCATCCTTTATCCTCCCCTTGAATATTTGGCACATCGTACATCCCTCCAACTTTATTTTGGCTACATTTGGGTAATATAAGGAGTTGGTTTGACATTTCGATGCAAATGATAACGATGGGACAAAATGTAAAGTTTTGAAATGGGTTTTGAATCAAAAGTGTTTTATGGATAATGTGAATACTAGGGCCACCATTCGGTGTGCCCCTAGCAATGGGTGAACGGAGCCCACGAAATCCGGCAGAGGGATTAATTCCCTATTAAATAAATGGATATTTTGAGAAGTGTTTGGAAATGGAATATTTCATTAAAGATATGGCATTTTGGTATAATTGGATACTTGGATACGTTTTTTTGAATATTTGGGTATTAAATTTGACACTTGGATACGCTCTTGGACACGTGAATATTTCTTGGGATACTTGGACACATTTTTGGACTAACCTTGGTGTTTGTACGGGGAATAAATCCACGTAAGCCTGGATCACGTGCTTCCTTAGCTCAGCCCTAAATCTGCAAGACAGAAAAAGGGTTAGAGCACCTTTGCCTCTTGTTGGCAAAGGCCCTCCGATGCAGAAGTTAGTATCTCGTACTCACAAATCACAATGCGTATGAAATGGGTTTCACAGCGTACCTTTCTTCATGGGCATGTTGTTGTATTTATAGGTGTAGATTGCTTTGTTGATTTAGGCATCTCATGTCCTAGTTTCCTTTTGGCTCTAGGAATCCTTTTCCTAATAGGACTCCTTCTTATATGGGGTGCATTCCTAATCACTTTAGGACTTCCCATATTGATCCCTTATTCTACGGGATTGCTCCTTATCTCATAAGGAACCGCCATAGATTATTCTGGAATGTTTTACCGCCCTACTCTTGGCGGTGCCGTGCTTCCATGTAGCTCGGAATAACCCGTACATAGCTCAACTCATCACGCCGAGCTGAATTACGTATTCCAGGATGCTGCTTGAGCTATACACGTAGCCGACCTAGCTCGGCCATATCAAGGGCATCCCTCTATGCCTCACGCCGAGCTAGTGCATCCCGATTTACTACTTAACTCTTATCATTCCGACCTTATTCATGGCCAAACCAGCTCGGTACAGGGCTCAAGAACTCCCTATGTGGTGCCGAGCTCATTCACCCTCTCGTCGTGTCTATTCAAGGCACGTGTTATGCCCTTTACTAGGATAATCATATTTTACCCACTCCAATTGCTCCCCAGCTCTGTCACTACTGTCATTCATCAGTAGTGCGCAGAGCTTCAATGGCTCCTGATGCATCTCCTGCACGCCTCCCCCTCACGTGGGGAGCAAAATTACTTTTGCATTAAATGCGAGATGACCCGTTGGGGGCTAGATAAGCCCAAAGGACGTTTTTACTGACGTGTTCAGACCCGTCATGTCCTACTTTTTGGGGTTTCGGGCGGGATAATGATTACTTTCATTCCCCCAAAACCCCTTCCCTTATTTCCCTCATTTTAGAAATGAAAAAAATTCTAGAGAGAGATAATACACCATTAATTGCCATCCTCAGAGCTCGTTCGCCCACCGCTTCTTCTTCCGATCACGTCAGAAAACATTTCCTCCGTTCTCGTCGGAGCTTTCTCTTAGGTCCGCATCCTTTCACGTAAGTAACCTTTCTCTAGACCTCCATTTCCGTTGTGCCGTTTATCTCCTTCGTTTTCCCCAGTTTTTGTTCATCTTCTCTTTCCTCTGGGTTTCAACTATGAAACCCTAGAATGGGAAAACATAGGGCACTCTTAAGCACCCTTGAAAAAATAGAAGTATTTTGTAGGCAATATGGAATCCCAAACGATGTTCAAATCCGTCTGAACAGGCGTAGCGATATGGGTGAGCAAGGTCAAGACCAAGACATAATTCATATCCCCCTCATCTTCATCGTTGAGGGAGGTCTTAGGTTCCCCTTACACCCCTTCTTCAGGGAGGTCTGCAACCGTTGCAGACTGAACCCGATGCAGCTATGCCCTAATTTTGTTAGGGTGGTCATGGGTACGCTTGCCCTGAACAGGTTGCTCGGCCTGAACTTAGATTGTTGGATCTACACTATCTTTATAGTGTAGTCCCCACAACTAATAACAACTATTACTTCAAGGCCAGAGACCCCGAGCAGAAGCTCATCACTGATCTACCCAATTCCTCAAGGGGCGAGGGGGATGACTATCTCGTAGTCATCGGTAATTGGGAGCCAAGGGATGCTGCGGGGAACACTATTGGCTTTGCCTGCCCCACAGCCACAGGCCAACCACGTTAGTACTCTTTCCTTAGTTGTTTTATGCTTACTACTTCCTTACGAAGATATCGTGCTTTATTTTCTACCTATTTATTCCCGTACTGTTTCCTTTTTTTTTTTTTGCAGCGAGCAACATAAATCACGGTGGCCGCCTGAACCACGGGAGGCTACACCGCGAGGAGATAGCGCGGGCTCTCTATTTCGACGGGTTTGAACCTACTCCCGTAGGTCTCGGTCGTGCATCCCACCTTCTGCTCGACCACACACCTACTTATTGGGGAGGTATCAGAAGAGTTGGCGAACCAAGGTCAAGGCATCCCTGGCCTCCAGCTGCTCCTTTGATCGCCCCACTAGCTCCTGCCGACCAGAGACCAATCAGGCCTAGCAGACGTCAGCGAAGAGGAAGGGTGACACGTTCCCGAGCTCCTAGAGACCTCCAACAGCAAGTCACATTTGCTCACGTCCCTGTGATTCCAACAACCATTCCCATCATTACCAACACCAGTCAGGAACCGAGCACATCCGGGAGAACGGTAGAAGCAGGAGTATAAGAAAGAGAAGAAGAGAAGAAGAGAGATTTGATCACCGTGTTGCCACTCTCGCCTTAGCCAAGCGATTTGCTCTTCTTGCAGACTCGGACTCATCCGGCTACTCTCCTTCTCCAGACAGAGAGATGCCTCATCAGCCGATCAGCCTCCTGGACGATCAGCCGATCAGCCTTCTGCAAATCCCCCACCAGAGACAATATCTGCTCCTTCCCGAGAACAGAGGGATAAATGGCCCTTAGAGGGATAAATGGCCCTTGGAGGGCCCCCCAGATACTCAACCACCCCACCAAAGGCGAAGAACCGGAGAGTCCTCCTCCAGTCGTCCAGAACCTGGTTCCCCTCCTCTCGTGCAGCCGTGGGCTCCTATCTTGGCACGCCCAGATGGAACCCCTCTTAAAGCGATTGATAAGGTCACATCAGTTGATGTGGCCTATGGTGTTGCTCGTGCTGCCATGCTTCCGCTGGATCTGGAACTGGAGAAGGGTTGCTCTTACGATGCCCTGATGAAGTCTATCTTCCAATCCAGTGCGCGGGTATAGTTTTTACTCTTCATTTCCCTTTCTTTAGTGCTGTATAAATTGCTTACCTGTACATCCTCTGTAGATTATGCAAAAAGCCTCAGCTGGCTTCAAAAGGGCGAAGGAGGCTGAGAAGGACGTTAAGAGGGAGCAGAAGAGAGCTGAGAAGGCGGAGAAAGAGAGTGCCCAGCATGCTCAGCTACTAAAGGAAGCTCGGGAGGAGGTCGAAAAATTGAAGGGGGAGATGGCCGACCACAAAAGGAGAGCGGACGAGACCGAACAGCAACTGCGTCTAGACATGTCCTCTGCTGAAGCCAAGGCTGAGGCTGAATATGATAGGGCCGTGGTCATTATAACCGAAAACTATCGATCTCAGCTGCCTGCTGTGAAGGATGCCATCTGGGGTTCTGCCTGGCAGAGGTGTCTCACCAAGCTTGGAGTCGACCAGTCATCCCCTCACTGGATGGACATGGAGTTACCGAGTGAAATTGAGGCTGCTGCTCGTGCAGCTCAAGCTCAACTTGAATCCCGTGCTCAGTCTCCTGCCCAGTCCAATGCTCAGGCCCAATCGGATGACCAAGCTCAGCCTGTAGTGCCTTCAGGGCTAGCTCAATCAGAGAACGAAATTGTCGATCTCACCGTCCATGACGGTGATGACCCCGATGCAGCAGTTGAAGGTGCTAACCTTGAGTCTGATGGTAAGGCTACCAAGAGATGCCAACGCCTCCGCCACAAGATTCAAGATCTCATTGATAACGGATCCATCTCTGCACCACTGGCAAAACCAAACACCTCACCAAATCAATGAGCCATCGTTGGCCATGCAGTAGTTCAACCTTCCACGAGTCTTGAAAGTCTTCAAGTGTGGAATCAAGTTTTCACTTCTGATCTAGTGAGTTTGTATTTCGAGTCTGTTTATGTTTTTGCTTTCCTCGTCTATGTGTTTTCATCTTAGAGTCTGTAATGTCTTGTTGTTGTTGTCAAAAAACAAAGAAAGAAAAAGACCAAAAATAAAAGTCAACTTTGTAGTCTCAAACTACGCACGACTTGATTCCTTGCAAAGGGATACGTAGGCAACCCTTAGTGGTTCGGCCGCTTCAATTTCAAAAATCAATATCATACTGTTGTGTTGAAATTGTCATCATAAACTTGGATTTTTGCAATAATCCCTCAACTTGGAATTGTTTTACACCATCATTTGAGAAATATGATAATCACTTCGAAACACGAGAAGAATTTTGATTGAACTCTCGCCCCGCACGAGGAGGATTTCCAGTGGACCATTCTCCGGTGCCATCAAGAAGCGATGCTTTGACACAGGAAAAGCCTGCTAGGTCGAAAACCCGCAAGGGCCTAGGCAAAAGTTAAGGCAAAAAGCTCGCTAGATTGAACTTCAAAATGAGATCTAGGAAAAAGTTAGAGCAAGCATGAGTTCTCCCCATCAAGTTGCACAATTCAAAATGAAGAAAGGCATTCTTTGCTTTTATTCCCCACATAAATATCCATTGCAAAGCCCCTTTGAGCCTGAATTAATTTCTTTGAAAAAGAACCTAGCTAGGCAGCTATCCCCCACACTGGTGCAAAAAAGAAAGAATGAAAAGTGCCAAAGATGTAGGCGCATGAAAGTTCAAACCATCATAAGAATGGAAGTGTTAAAATCGTTATCACTTGAAAATGCCAAATTGCATCAAGATAAGGAGCACAAAAGAAATGAAACAGAAAAATCAAATGTAAAGAAAGTGTCAATCAAAAGAAGAAGAAAAGAAGAAGTGTCTATCAAAAAGCAAAAAGGGCATGAATGAAGGTCAAGATAGCTGCTAGCTCAAACAACCCCAAGGAAAAACGAGATTTTTGAGCCTATTATCCTTCCTTTGTTAAGCCCGTAACCTTGGCCCCGTCATAACCTAGATAAAAGTCCTTTCAGATTGGAAAGTGCAACTTGATGGTGAGAATTCAAGTCACAAGGGAACAGTCTAATCTCCCTTGAAAATCAAAAGTCAAAGCATTGTGCAAACGCTGGCGTCATACAAAGCAAAAATCCAAACTGGGGCATATCAACGGGTCTTCATCAGCAGCCCTCTAAACTGGGGCATTTTGAAGGAAAATCAATGAAGCATCATTAGCAATCTGGGGCATGGATTCATGATAAGAAATCTTGTGTTTTGATAAAATAGTGGATTTGAATGAACATCACTTGATGGAGTAAAACAATCGCAAAATAAAAATTCAATTTTATCATGACAATTTCGACATTAATAATGAGGCATGTTTGCCATCTTTCAGAACTTCGAGTCAACGTAGACTTCCATATCTTTCGAGTCAACACGTTCTTGCTCCTATCTGTCAGGTCAACATGGTCAATCAAATTCCTCAAGCCTTGTCTTTCAAAATCCGCCCTTCTTGTCCAAAAGGCCAATCAAATTCCTTGGCCTTATCAATCTTTTCGAAGTCCATCCCCTTGTAAAAAAGGCCAATCAAATTCCTTGGCCTTGTCAGTCTTATCGATGTCCACCCTCTTGTCAAAAGGCCGATCAAATTCCTTAGCCTTGTAAAAATCCACCTTTTTGGTCAACCATGTCGCCTTAGTCTTGTCTATTCTTGACTCGTGGAAACGATTTCAATACATCAAAGAACCCGCATTTGGGTACATGGTCAATTGGTCGCCAAAACCATCAGTAGAGCCGAAAAGGAAAATCAGAATTGAGGTTCATCATCTGTGGAGGCACGTCAACCCAAAATTGGGGCATGTCAGCCTCATGCCATTTCTGGGGGGAAGTATACACCCAAATCCAGGACTGGGGCATAGGAGCCTAAAAGTCTAAAACCAATCCAAAACCCAAGTCTTGCCAAGCTGAAACCCAAACCTTGCCCAAAAGGGAAAGACAGTAAACAAAAGAGTCACCGCATTGAGCCCCCTACTTTTAAAAGAAGGAATGTTGTCGTTGTTGTCGTTGAGGGTCGCTGCACGAGTCACATGCAATCGTTCTGCGGGACAATTTTGAATCAATCGTCCTGAGGGACAACTTTTAAATCAATCGTCTTGAGGGACAACTTTTAAATCAATCGTCTTGAGGGACAACTTTTAAATCAATCGTCTTGAGGGACAACTTTTAAATCAATCGTCTTGAGGGACAACTTTTAAATCAATCGTCCTGAGGACCAAACCTTTTAAATCAATCGTCTTGAGGGACAACTTTTAAATCAATCGTCTTGAGGGACAACTTTTAAATCAATCGTCCTGAGGACCAAACCTTTTAAATCAATCATCCTATGGGACCAAACTTTTAAATCAATCGTCCTAAGGGACCAAACTTTTTAAATCAATCGTCTTGAGGGACCAAACTTTTAAATCAATCGTACTAAGGGACCCAACTTTTAAATCAATCGTCCTGAGGACCAAACCTTTTAAATCAATCGTCCTAAGGGACCAAACTTTTAAATCAATCGTCCTCAGGGACCAAACTTTTTAAATCAATCGTCTTGAGGGACAACTTTTAAATCAATCGTCCTGAAGGACAAACTTTTGAATCAATAATCCTGCGGGACAGCTTTTCAATCAAACCGTCCTATGGGACAATATTTCAATTAGTTTTGAGTTAGATCCCTCACCCCGTTGTCTAGAGGATAGATTAGTTACTATTGATTTAAGTTCCCTCGCCATGTTGGCCAGGGGATAGATTTCTTGCTGTTGTTTGGAGATAGATTTCTCACCTGTTGTAGCCGCCTAGCTGGCGCACCCCAATCATTTTAGCCGCCTAGCTGGCGCACCCCAATCATTTTAGCCACCTAGCTGGTGCATCAATCATATCAAGTTGTTAGTTGTCTTAATCACTCAGTTAGTGCTTTTAATCAGTTGTTCTAAGTATTTGTTGTTGATGAACCGTTGTGTCGCTAAGTCCATCACATAAATGTGTTTGGTTCAGTAGCGTATTGATTGCCTCTTTGCACAGTAAGCAATCACATTCCCTCGATTGTCTCGTTGCTCAGTAGACAATCATCTTATTATTGGCCATCTTGTTGCTCAAGGGATAGTCACCGTCAGATTTAGCCTCCCCGTTGCTCAAAGGGTAGCTCAATTTAATCATGTCACGGTATGAGTTGTTTTAGCCACCTAGTTGGTGCATTTGTTTGAATGAGTAGTTGGTTGTATTTAATTGATTCATTTGTTTGGCATTTCACGACCCGGGAAGGCTCGTTGATTCGCATGATTTGATTGTTTGGCATTTCACGACCCGGGAAGGCTCGTTGATTTGCATGATTCGTTTGTTTGGCGTTTCACGACCCGGGAAGGCTCGTTGATTCGCATAATTTCGTTTGTTTGGTGTTTCACGACCCGGGAGGGCTTGTTGATTTGCATATTTCATTTGTTTAGCGTTTCACGACCCGGGAAGGCTCGTTGATTTGCATATTTCATTTGTTTAGCGTTTCACGACCCGGGAAGGCTCGTTGATTCGCATGATTTGATTGTTTGACATTTCACGACCCGGGAAGGCTTGTTGATTTGCATAATTCGATTGTTTGGCGTATCACGACCCGGGAAGGCTCGTTGATTCACATGATTTGATTGTTTGGCGTTGTGGACGGCCCACTGGAAAACGGTTCGGTTTTGGCGTTTGAAAAGATTGAGATTGTTTGAGTCGCCACCCGGATTTAAGGTCCGAACCCGAGAAACCGATAAAGATATGACTCGTTGCCCATTGAAAAAGATTTTACTAGCCATTGTGAAACCAAAGATTTCTCGGATTCGGGGGTTTGGTTACGAGAGGGGAAGGGTTTTACGGCACCCCTCTCGCCCGGTCCGTGAACCGGTCTCTACTAAATGTTTTGTGGGATTTTGAAAATATTTAAAAATCGATTTATTCAAGAAAATAAGGAACCGGGGATGGGAATCACGTAAACAGTGAGAAAGTATAAAATGTAAATCTAAAGTGGATGCTTGTGCACATGATTTACATGAATGATGATGACAATAACAAAGGAAAACAATACAAATATTCACAAGAAATAAGAAATAATAGAAACTATACAACAATCCCAGAATTTACGAACATGAAGCCTAATTAAACTGTTTTACAAACTGGATCCCAGAATGGGGATTGAGCGCTCAAAGGTGATGGCTTGAGCGCTCAATCTCTTCAAACCAACTTGAGCGCTCAATGCTTGTGGATTGAGCGCTCAAACCAGTTTCTGACTTCTGTGAGTTTGACCCTTTTTGCAGCTTCTCTTCTCATTCTTAGCAAGATTAAACGTTTGTAAATACTTTTCACAGATAAACAGATCAAAACACAAGGGTTTGATTTCTCAAAGATCGATGAAAAGAGAAGAATCATCACAAAATTAGCAAGGGAAACTCTTGAAAATGAAAGAGAGAGTGGAATTCAGATCATGAACACCGGAAAAATAACCCACACACACCAGAAATGAACTAAAACATGATCCATCATCAAAATAGTTAACAATGTGCAAATAAGCCAAGAACAGCTTGAGCGCTCAAAGGTATGGCCTTGAGCGCTCAAGCCACAATGTGGCTTTCTGATTTCTGACCTTGTAGGCTCATTTCAAGTATGAGGAACTTGAATGAGCCCATTGGTCTCCCTCAGCAAGACCAAAACAGTGATTTTCACATGATTTTCTACCTTTTCGGCTATGATCAAGGCTTGAACTTGTGGTTTGATGAATGGATGGGTAGTGACTGTGTTTATGAACTATAGATGAAGTATTTTGGACAGAGGAGTGTGAGTGTAGGGCTGATTGAATGATTGATTGAGTGGATGATGGAGTATTTGAGCTTAAAATGGTGATTTTGGCTTGGATGAGGTGGGTTTTGATGGAAGAGCTAGGTTTGGACGAAATTGATGGAATGTATGGGCTGTAAAATGGCTTATTAGAGTGAGAGAGGGGCTGTTGTAGTTGGTTTTTCAAAGACCCATGTGTTGTAGGCCTTTTAAAGAAGGTTTTTGGGTGTTTTGGAGGTTGAAGATGATGGAGGATGGTGGCTATGGAGGAGAGAGAGGTTGAAGTGATGAGAGAGAGTGGGTTTGATCTGATGGGGGGAGAAAATGGCAGTAGGGGCAGCCAAACCTTGTGAGTGAGGGAGTGGAGGAGGTTTATATAGAGAGAGAAATGGGAGGAAAATGGGTTTAATTTTTGAATTGGGTTTGGGGGGTGATTGAGGAGATGTTCAAGGGTCTAGGAAGTGTATTTAGGCAGTAGAAAACATAGGTAGACGCTCCTCTTGCAGTAGAATATCATGATTAGATGCTCTGCAGAAAACTGATCTGGATCAGAGTTGAGCGCTCAAAGCCATGGGCTTGAGCGCTCAAGGTGGGATTTTTGGGTTTGAGCGCTCAAGGTCCAGGGCTTGAGTGCTCAAGGCTGTTGCTCAAAAGGTAAAACTTTGCGGGGCCGCCCCGGGTGCTACCAAACTCCGTTTCGTGCGTGGTTTGAAGCGTTGGAAAGCTTGTCGAGTGTACTTTCTAACCCTAGTGGTTTGAACCCAAGATAATTTGTACATCCAAGTATGTGACCATTTTACCCTCAGAAGGTCGGGAAAACAAGTCATTTTGGTAAAACAGACACATCTCCCTCATTTCAAAATGGATTGGGACATATTATATATCAAAAAAGAGGGTTTTGAATGTACTAGAAGGTGGTGCAAGATTGGGTTTATTTTGAAGAGGTTTATGGATGGTTTGAAGGGTATTTTGGTCATTTTGGTTGGTTTAAGGTTGTTCTAGGAGGGTTTAGAATGGTTTAGGGTGGTTGGGTGAGTTCAAGCCTTGTTCTTAGCCTCGAGGTATGCACGATTGGTCTATTTCATCATCGGGAATGCTCGAGCGCATCCTGGGTTCAAAATCGGGGTGTCTACAGGCGTTTCATGACCCGGGAAGGCTCGTCGATTCGCATGATTTTGTTTGTGTGGACGGTCGGATCCACGCGGCTCGAATGGCCCTTTTGTATTTTTGGAACAGTGAAAAGAAAAATGTGAGTTGCCACCCGGGATTTATTTGGTAAATGATGTTGGTACCCGAGAAACCGTTTCGAAAAATAAATGATGACTCTTGTGCCGTTTTTGGAAAAGGATTTGATCTGCGAAAATATTCTTGGATTCGGAAGCCAGGTTACAAACGGGGAAGGTTTTGTCGAAAAAGCACCCCGCTCGCCCGGGAAATTCCCGGTCTCTACTAAATTTTTGTGGGATTTTTAGAAAACATTTTTTTTGAAAATTTTGACAATTAAACAGATAAGTAAAGAGAAATGATAATAAATAAAACCATAACGGAAATAAAATTAAATAAAAAGGACTTAATAGCAATAATAGGAGAGTAGGGGGATGAAAGTACGATAAAGAAGTTACAGAAAGTCAGAAAAACAGAGCATAAACAGGGGAAAACAGAGGAAAATTTTCGTGCTGCATAGGTTAGCCGTACGGCTTACCTAAGTTGGCCGTACGGTGCACCTAGATCAACCGTACGGTTCACTTTTTGAGAAAATTTTCAAAACTTTGGTTTTCGAACAGTAGCTTGCTTTCGCTTGAAAAATCTGATTTTTGTGACAATTTCAACCACCCGAGCCTAGAAATGACTACTGAAGTCACCCTAGACCCGGGAGGATCCCCTCAAAGGCCGAGGTTTCGAACCCGGTTAAAGAGATACGATTTATACCTTACTGGAAATTTTTGGACAGTCGAGAACTTCAGAAACTTTGGGCTTGAACTCCTTGAGGATGGATTTGATACACACAGGTGGGTCGCTGGAGGTTTTTGAATGAAATAAATGGGATGGGTTTAAAGTTTCTGGGGGAGTTTGGACAGAATTTCGAATCGGAAAATGACCGGGGAATTTATCAGCGTGTCACCGGGGTGGGGGGGTGTTACTGTGTGTTTTCAATGGGAGAGGATGGGGTAATTTATAGGCGAAGAAACGAATAAAAATCTGTACGAATCTTTCCCTAAATGATGAGATGCTTCTGCTGTCAGAATTGCGAATATTTTCTGGAATGTAACCGCACGGCTTGACTGATTAACCGTACGACTAGACCAAGTACACCGTACGGCTAAAGTTCACGAGGATAAACCGTACGGCTAGCACAATAAGCCGTACGGTTGGGGCTATTTTCGTCCAAGAATTTCTGAAGTTCACAATGGCTGTTCATGGCACTGTTGAGTATCTCTTTCATCATTGGGGATACATAGGGATTAAAATTGGGGTGTCTACAGTTGCCTCTCTTTGACGAGACTTAATCATCATTCTGTGATGCAAGTTGCGTCAAAGATATAAACGTCCCAATTTTGCTCTCCTTAGTGCGTGAAAACAGATAAAAATGAAAATGCCGTAAAGGACTTAAAATGCAATTGTTGGAATTTGCTGTAAAGGACTTAAAATGTATTTTTGGTTTTGGAAAATGCCGCAAAGGACTTAAAAACGTAATCTTGGATTTGGAAAATGCCGTTGAGGACTTAAAAACGTAATTCTGAAATTGGAAAATGCCGCCGAGGACTTAAAAACGTAATCTTGAAATTGGAAAATGCCGCTGAGGACTTAAAAACGTAATTTTGAAATTGGAAAATGCCGCCGAGGACTTAAAAACGTAATCTTGGATTTGGAAAATGCCGCTGAGGACTTAAAAACGTAATTTTGGTTTTGGAAAATGCCGTAAAGGACTTTAAAACGTAATCTTGAAATTGGAAAATGCCGCCGAGGACTTAAAAACGTAATCTTGAAATTGGAAAATGGCGCTGAGGACTTAAAACGTAATTCTGAATTTGGAAAATGCCGTTGAGGACTTAAAAACGTGAAAATGCCGCTGAGGACTTAAAAACGTAATTTTGGTTTCGGAAAATGCCGTAAAGGACTTAAAACGTAATTCTGAAATTGGAAAATGCCGCTGAGGACTTAAAACGTAATTTTGGTTTTGGAAAATGCCGTAAAGGACTTAAAAACGTAATCTTGGATTTGGAAAATGCCGCTGAGCACTTAAAAATGTAATTCTGAAATTGGAAAATGCCGCCGAGGACTTAAAAACGTAATCTTGAAATTGGAAAATGCCGCTGAGGACTTAAAAACGTAATTTTGGTTTGGAAAATTCCGCAAAGGACTTAAAACGTAATTCTGAAATTGGAAAATGCCGCCGAGGACTTAAAACGTAATTCTGAAATTGGAAAATGCCGCCGAGGACTTAAAAACGTAATCTTGAAATTGGAAAATGCCGCTGAGGACTTAAAAACGTAATTTTGGTTTCGGAAAATGCCGTAAAGGACTTAAAACGTAATTCTGAAATTGGAAAATGCCGCTGAGGACTTAAAACGTAATTTTGGTTTTGGAAAATGCCGTGAAGGACTTAAAAACGTAATCTTGGATTTGGAAAATGCCGCTGAGGACTTAAAAACGTAATTCTGATTTTTGGAAAATGCCATAGAGGGAAAAACTTAATCACGAAACACAGGGGAGTGATATGTGTTTTAAAATCTGGAATTTAAGAAAGGTTTAACCGCACGGTTTGGAAGGAGATACCTGAGAGACGTCGCACGGTGGAGAAATTGGAGAGAGGGGACCCGTACGGCGTAAATCGCTAAACCGCACGGTTGATGTCAGTGAGCCGTGCGGCTGACTAGAGCGGTTTTACACAGATTAAAAGAGAAACCGTCGGGTCGTGTCTTTTCATGTCTGTATTTGAAATCCTCAAGAGTAGTTACCGAGAGTTTTCGAGAGAGTAGAGAACCTCCTCTTTTCGTCCGATTGTTCTTCCTCATTCGAAATCCGGCGAAAACCCCATTCTTCCCGTCGGTCATGGCCGATTCCAGTGAGGTACCGGATCAAACCCCCTCTTCCGGCGACGATCCGTCGGTTTTGATCCATGGAGGTGAAGGGTCGGCGGGTCATTCCGCCGTGGGTGGTCCATCAGTGGTGACTCCGGCAGAGGCTAGTTCGGCCGGAGGAGAGGAGCACCGCGTAGCAAGTTCCGGGGAAGAATACTCCCGTGTGGTTCAGACAGAGGCCCGTGCGGCTGGATCCAGAACCGAGGTGCCCCATGCGGCTCACATGAGTGACCGTACGGTTGAGGATGCTGCTGTTCATAGTGGGTTTGTGCCGATGGAGGCCGCGGAGGGCGGTTCGACGCCGGTTGAGGCCACGTGGAGTGGTGGTGATGCTCTTAGAGTAGTAGCGGAACAGTATGGTGCAATGGACGATGTCTGGGCGACCATGGAGAGTACTGATATCCCGGTAAGTACCGTTACCGCTTCTAGTAGTTCGATGCATATTGATCTTGATATAAATGTTCCTTTGTCTGAGATTGAGATGAATGTTGGCGGTGTGGATGTTCTGATTGACCCGCGGGTCGCGGAGGAGAGTGTAGGTGGTGGGGATGTAGTTTTCCCTGATGTTGCGAGTGCTGTTTTAGTGAGGGAGTACCCGGTTAGCGGTGACGATACTTCTGTTAGAATTCCGATCACCATTAGGCGGCCTGGGGATGTGTTTATGGAGGATCTCGGGGAGATGGGCGGTAGTAGTGATGATGAGATGGGTGATGGGATGTTTTATAGTGGAGGCGTTAGTGGTCGGGCTGAGGAGGTACGTGCCGAGGGAGCACAGACTGAGGGGGTGGAGAGAGTGGAGACTGAGAGAGTTCAGACTAAGGGGGTGGCCCCTGTTGTACCCGTTGCTCGCGTGTTTAGGAGCTTGACTCAGGTACTTGGTACGGGTAGGGCTGTAGAGGAGAGTGCTGACACTGAGGAGCCTTCTGACCCGGTCTTGTTTCCTTCGCGGGTTGGTTCTTCACGAGCTCTGGGAGCTACATTGGGGGATACCTTGGAGGGGGTTACCGACGAGACTTTGGCACATAACTTGCAGCAGTTCCCTCGGTTGGGCGAGGTCTTGGTAGGAGAGACGCCACCGGTTGGTGAGCCTGAGCAGGCAGAGGTGCAGACAGAGGAGTTGGTCCGCGTGACCATAGTTGAGGAGGTTCAGCTGGCTCTGAGGAGTAGACAGCCCTTTGTCCTTGGCGCCTGGATTGGATGAATCCAGGCACCCACATTGAATCCAGGCGCCTGGATTCACCTATTCCAGGCGCCCGGACTCACTCCAGATACTTGTTGTCCAAGGTCAAGTTAGTGGGGAGGAGCGTCTTGAGGATCTTTCAAGGATTTTCTGCAGCAATGTATTGGAGGGAAAAGAGAGTAGCACTACTTAACCCCTAAGGTGGACCTCTAAGGGTTCAAATGACCCATTTTGAACCTTTCTTTGGCTATAAATACCCCTCTCTCTCACTCATTTGGGAGAGGACCAATTCTCCCTCCTTCCTCTTACTGTTACTCTATTGAAAATCACCCAGAAACTCCATCCCCAAACTGATCCCCTTTAGTTTCACTCACTTTTAGCCTAAAAATCTACCTTTCATTACCCAAAATCCTCATGCTTCTATCATCCACAATCAAATCCCCAACCAAACCACTCAAAGTCAGTTTGATACACTTCTACTAACCAAAATCCAGCCTACTCCACCATCATAAATCACCCAAACCAATCAACCAAGTTCATTAATCAAGTTTCAAGGTAGATTTTCTACCAAAAGTGCTCAACCGGGCCCTGAGGGGATTAGTCCTCAATACTAATTTAGAGTTTGGGAAAAGTCTCAAACATCACAGAAAGAGAATTCATTTTGTGCACTTGATCAGTATTCCAGGCGCCTGTATTGATATATTCCAAGCGCCCTTAGTGATTCCAGGCGCCTGGATCCCCCTCTTCCAGGCGCCCATAGTGATTCCAGGCGCCTGTAGTGATTCCAAGCGCCTGGATCCCCCTCTTCCAGGCGCCTGGACCCCCCTCTTCCTGGCGCCTGGACCAGCTTGATCCAGGTGCCAGTTTGTAGTCCAGGCGCATGATGTGTGGTGTTAATAGGTCCATTTTGAGAAGATTTCAGTCTGTGTGGGCAACATTTTAAATTAATTTGTGCAAAATACGTGTTCATTTTCACCATACATGTATTCCACAAAACGCAAGCATCCACATACATCATTTTAGCGTTTATTGTTGTATTTATGTGCTCATATATCACTTGTAATTGAAGTCTGTTTAAACAACATTTTCAAAATCCCTTTAGCATTGAGTAGAGACCGGTAATCATATTGGGCGTGAGGGGTGCTTTAAATTCCTTCCCCTCGCGTAACCTAGCTCCCGGACCCGAGAAATCTCATTTTGCGAGAGCAGTAAAATATTTTCCATTTAAAGGGCAAAAGAGTCATTTTTCAATCGGTTTCTCGGGTACAGTCCTTAAACCCGGGTGGCGACTCCAACCATTCAATCAATCAAAACCGTTTTCCAAACATTCAATTTCGTGGACATATCCCGCGGGGTGTTCACAGTTTCCCAAAAGCGCAGCTTAATTCAGATTTTTCTTGCCCAACTAATTGGAAAATCAAATCTTTCCTTAAACGGAAAAATTTGGCCATTCGGAGCCCTAAACAGCGACGAAAGCCCGAAAAATGACGTACACCATGGCCATAGGCGATGGGTCTTGATCGTTGGGCCATTTTGGGTCGGACCCAAGTGGGCCCAACGCAAAATTCCATAGCAGCATAATTACGATTTTGCCACCCTAGGCTTAAAATGCCTAAGGTACTCTTCCTCCATGGCTACTGCATCAGGTGTACTTATTATCTTTATACACCTAGTGTTAATAGAATGATTTTTCTACTGGGCTAGTGAGCTCACCTTATCATTTTCAGGTACTTGGCAAGGACCATGAGTTGGATGATTGGAGTATCGATGCAAGAAATGAAGCCTATTTGATTATGAAGTTATTTTATCCTCTCCATACTAGTATATTTTTGGGCGATGATCATGTAACTTTAATTTCTTCAATCTTTTGACAATATTCGAAATATGTAATAACTTTAATTAATTTTGATACTTCTGTATTTGGATACGGGCACCCTTTGGAGAGAGGCACGCGGAACTTGTGTTTGAAATTTGTATGATTGACTTGGACTTTACAACGGGTGTTTGTATGATTTTTTATTTATCCTACGTGAATTATATTTGTATTTTGATTATTAAAAATGAGGAAGTGACATGGTAGACTTCTCCTCTGGTTCTTTCCAATGTCATTAGTTTACTAGTAAGGGTTCTCCGCTCCGTCTTTAATATCTGGCATTCAATATATAAACTTCTACCTTTCTAACTTGTGCATTACATAACTAACACTCCATTGGAATGGTTCTACTTCTACCAAAAATAACTCTAGGTACTTGACGCATGCAGCGGAATTCACGAGAGAATAGTTAGCATACTATTCCAAACGATGATAAGTCTCGAATCCACGAGTGTTCTTGAATCCACAAGAGAAAGAGATTAACTCTGATTTATAATTGATTAAAAGCTGAATAATAATAGAGGTTACAAGCCCTTTTATAGGGAAAACGAGCAAACCCTAGCAAAAACTTACTAAAAATAAAGTATCCCGGAAATTGGGGAAACTTCCAAAATTGAAAACTAGAAAGAAAAATAAGAAATTCCCAACTAGAGACAACGAAAATGGAATTACACACTAAGAGTAATTCGTAATCTAATTATTACCTAAAATAGCAAAATTACTAAATTGAAGGCCTAAACGAATGAATTTGACCGAAATCCGCCATCAGTCACGATTAGGGTGGTGAGTATTGATCACAGCGCGATTCTGCTTCAGCCCACCAAGTTTGGGCCTATTCCGGGCTCGTCGATAAATTGCCGAAATTGAAAATTTTCAATTAGAAGTTGTTTGGGCCTCTTAGGCTTTGACCGGTCCAATTAATCATAGAATTGGACCGCTACTTATTCTGCATCAGTACACCTATTCTAAATTTACTCTACAAAAACCAATTTGGTTCGAAGGTTATGAAAAAAAGCCAATTAAGTGAAAAAACTCTGTCAATACATCGAGAAACTACATCAACTTACCAAGTCAATTTGTGAAGTTTTTCAATTCAAATCCACATATTAGGTGCACGTGAAATAAATACTCCATAGAGATGATCGTCATCAGAGCTATCCTTGATTATCATCAATAGAACCATCCTACATGCACAACATTAATTAATAAACTCATCAAATTCACCAACCAAATTTAGCTACCGCAAACACCAAGGTCTGCTTTATTTTATATTATTGAAACATAAAAAATAAGTTTTATTTATCTCTGAAAATATTTACGAAGATTAAAAGGATCCGGGGCAGGGTAGCATCGATCATAACATTTTACTATCAATTACAAGTGGAGCGGTAGCTTAGTAGTAAGCACCATGTACACTCATTTATGTATTTGACTGATTGGTTCAAACCTCACTTACTTCAACTAAAACTACCGATTGTCGCTGAGCAAAAAAAAAAAAGAAGGAAAAATTCACTACCAAAAATGCCTATACCGCGTTTCAAAAACGTCACGAAAGACCTCGGGAACCTCGGGAAAGGAATTGGTGTGGTTGTTTCGTGCAACCTCGGGAAAGGAATTGGTGTGTTTTGTGCTGTGTTAGTTGGGGTTATATATTGTACATTGCATTTTTATGGATAATAATATTTTGGCCGTTGAAAAGAAAGGATGTTTCTTTTGTCGTGCTTTGATATGCAAGTGCAAAGTATAGTCTTGTAGGGTGAACATGCCTCCTCCTCGCCCCACCTTCGAATTTCCGAGGTGAAGGGAAAGGAGTCGCTCAAATTAATTTGGCATTGTCGCGTGGTGGTTTAGTCCCGTTTCCTAGCTTATAATCTAACTTATTTAGCTTATTTGCTTAAAAGAAGCTAATTAAGGATGTTTATCAACAATTATGAATAATCACTGATTCAGCTTTTCTAGTCTATTTGATATTAAAAAAAAAAAGAAAAAGAAAAAAGAGCTAGATTACTTTAAGGTCCAATTTGATTTATTTTTTTTAAAACATTAATGGGGAAAAAAAATCTTAAAGTTAATAAGGCTTAGTTTTCCATCTGCTAAAATGGACATTTGCTAAAATCAACGGGGTGAATCTGGACACTTGATTTTAGCAAATGTCCATTTTAGTTGTTTTACTCAAGCTTTTAGGGCAACTTAGACATTTAGTTTACAAAAAGCTATTTAAAAGCTTATTAAAGCAAACAAGTTAATTTTGTTTTTAACAACTTATAAAAAGCTACAACAATTTTTTTTATGATTTATTATAATTATTTTAAGGCAATAATAAAAAATGCTATTTTGATATGCGAGGGCAAAGGATAGTTGCCTCCTCCTCACACCCTTCGGCTGTGTTTGGATGACAGTAATCTCAAGGGGGAATGAGAATGTGATGTCTTCTACCCATGATTCCAACGTTTGGAACAGACAGGAACAAGAATGTGATGCCAGACTTTTCTAATTTCAACGTTTGGCAGAGACAGGAATAGGAATGTGATTTCTGATGACATATTCAACCATGAATCACATTCCTAGACTGAGTGAGAATCTGATCCCTCCCTTACCCCATGGGAATCTCAGATTCCTGGCTCATTCATTAAGAAAAGGAAATGTTGACTTTAATAAATTTTCAAAATAATTGTTTCCAACGTAAGATTACTGAATTAATCCAAAACACCGAAATGTCATTCCTTCAGGTATCGAATTCCCCAGTAATCATATTCCTATTCCTACCGAAGAAAATTTCCGGGAATTTGATTCCAGTTAATCATATTCCTATTCCTACTCAAGATTCCGGTCATCCAAACACAGCCTTCTGGTTTGCGAGATGACTGGGAACGCGGTCGCTTAAAGTCCCTTTCAGGCATGAACTCTCACCTTTCCAACTGCTTGGGCTCTACTGGTTCTTAAGTTTTTTCGTTTTGTCTTTATTTTAAATTTTTTTTGCATTTGTTAGTTTTGCGTCAAATTTTCGTGGTTTATGGATTTGTCTCGTCGAGACGAATCCGAAGAGTACTAATTTTTTTTAATAAAGCCAAAATTAAACCAATAAACTAGTTTATTTTCAGCTTTATTCAAAAAAATATTACTTTTGACCCTAATTTTATACTTTTTTGATTCGTCTCGTCGAGATGATTCTATAAACCACAAAAACTTGACGTAAAACTAACAAATGAATTTTTTTTTAATAAAGACAAAACGAAAAAACGAAAAAACCAATTTTTCTCTTTTTTGCCAAAGCACACCTGGCTTAACAACCTGAAGTCCATGCAAATGTCTAAGCCCAAACCTTCTAATTCTATAGGGAGTAAAAAGATGTGGCTAATTCCTTCACTTTAGTTAATAAAATCCCTTTTTTTTTTCATTCAAAAACAGTAGATGTGGCTAATGGGCCCAAAGCCAGCTAATGCCTATACGGATCTGTAATGTCTCAATTTTTGGCAAAGTGAATTAAGACATTCTTAAATGATATTTTTATTATTAAAAAGTCACGTTACTTAGAGAAAACAAAATCCACTTACAACTAAAGTACAAAAAAAATTAGTTTTCCAAAATAGTCTGACAAATTTCAAATTTCAGAATACTAAATGAAACAAAGTCCAGCCTCTGGTTGGTTTTTTTTCCCTTTGGTTCCTAGCGGTAGGTGTCTATCGGAGTGAGAGGTGCCTTTTTCGTGGGTCAGCTTTTTCTCTGTTCTGATGCCCCGTGTCTAGGATCCTTTTAATCAGTATAATTTGTTTCCAAAAATTAATAAAATCTTTTTTACCGTTAAAAAAATATATATGGAAGCCAAGACTTGGTAGACTTCTCCTCGGTTCTTTCCAATGTCATTAGCTTACTAGTACGGGTTCTCCACTCCGTCTTTAATATCTCGCATTCAATATCAGGACAAGGCAGTCCTACGGAAAAACGCCCAACAGGTAAACTTCTACCTTTCTAACTTGTGCATTACTTAACTAACACTCCCCTGGAATGGTTCTACTTCTACCAAATAACAGCTACACCTGTTCTAAATTTACTCCACAAAAACCAATTTGGTTCCAAGGTTGTGGAACCAACCTTGGAAAAGACTCTGTCAAATTTGGTTCCAGTTTGGTTCCAAGGATGTGAAAAGACTCTGTCAATACATCAACTTACCAAGTCAATTTGTGAAGTTTTTCAATTCAAATCCGCAGATTAGGTGCACGTGAAATAAATACTCCATATAGATGATCATCATCAGAGCTATCCTACATTATCATCATTAGAAACATCCTATATGCTCAACATTAATTAATAAACTCATCAAATTCACCAACAAAATTTAGCTACCGCAAATAACAAGGTCTGCTTTATTTTATATTTTGAAACATAAAAAATTAGTTTTATTTATCTCTGGAAATATTTACGAAGATTAAAAGGATCCAAGGCATGATAGCATCATAACAATTTACTACCAAACAAGTGGAGCAGTAGCCCAGTGGTAAACACCATGTACTTTCATTAATGTATTTGACTGATCGGTTCAAACCTCACTTACTTCAACTAAAACTACCGATTGTCGCTGAGCAAAAAATAAAAAAAAGGGAAAAATTCACTACCAAAAATACCTTTACTGCGTTTCAAAAACGTCGCGAAAGACCTTACAAACCCCAGTAAAAGTAATAGGGGTACTATGTAAACGCCGTGAAAGCAAAAGTAATAGCGGATTTTAAAAAGCTTCGGATCTGAAATCTTAATTTTAAAGTGATAATTTTGGTTTGACACACAGTATATCTTTGTAAACGAAGATAGTATATGTCCAGAACTCATCGCCAATAACAAACATACTAGAAGCCATCTTCATAGGATAAAATCTTGCCATCAAATTCTTGCCCGTACGTGCATGCAGTGGTGTACCTATATGGAAAAAGAAAAAGAAAATAAGAAGCAAGAACGATATGAACGACCATTTCCTCATGAAGACTGACTGCATGCGGTTGAATTTTCAGATGATTGTGGAAAGACGAATGAGAAGTGGTTAGAATTAACATTGTTAATTAATTAAAAGTTCATGTTTCAAACAAGGTAATTGGTTAGTTTATCTGCTCTTCCCATTGGAGAACAATTCCTATTGACAAGTTCAAGACTGCTGTGCCTATAAATTCACAACTTCTAATCACAGCTCGATCATCTCAGCCTCTCAAACTCTAGCAAATTTACTACAAAAACAAAGAGCGAGTTGAGCCTTTTCGTGAATTAATTGTTTTCTCCGTAATCAAGTCGACCGACAATGTCGAGCAGGATTTGCTTTTTCGTAGCCATAGCTATGTTGGGCTTAACTTCCTACTCGCTAGTCCATGCATCTGACCCCAGCCCTCTACAAGACTTCTGTGTTGCTGTTAGTGACTCCGCCTCTGCTGGTATGTGTACTCTCTCCCTCTCCCATTCCTTTGTTTCTCTGCTCTCACATTCTTTAGATTGAGAAGAGCAAAGCTATGGGGACCATATTTGGGTACTATTCGGTATGTCACCATTGCATAGTACAATGTGCTCCACTACATGACATGGTGGATCACATACCAAATGTCGTCACCATGCATTGCTCATACTAAGAATATTACTTCGTTCCATAATCTTAGATAGAGTTCGGCAAAAATTATTCTAACTTTTGAAAATGTGTGTGCAGTCTTTGTGAATGGAAAATTCTGCAAGAACCCAAAGATGGCTACACCTGAAGACTTCTTCTTTTCTGGGCTCCTAACTCCTCGAAACACATCAAACCCAGTTGGTTCGACAGTGACTCCTGTTAATGTGATGCAGATACCAGGCCTCAACACTCTCGGCATCTCTTTAGCTCGCATCGACTTCGGCCCTTTCGGGCTTAATCCACCACACACCCACCCTCGTGCCACAGAAATCCTCGTTGTGTTGGAAGGTTCCCTCTACGTTGGCTTTGTCACGTCCAATCCTGACAACCAGCTTTTCACCAAGGTCTTGTATCCTGGAGACGCTTTCGTGTTCCCGGAGGGTCTCATTCATTTCCAAATGAACACTGGAAAGACTAACGCGGTTGCGATTTCTGGCCTAAGCAGTCAGAATCCTGGGGTTATTACCGTTGCAAATGTTGTGTTTGGATCGAATCCCAAAATTTCAACTGATGTTCTCACCAAAGCATTCCAAGTGGACAAGAAAGTGGTTGACTATCTTCAAGCACAGTTCTGGAGCAACAACTAACTAACTAACTAGATGAACAAATATATAATGGGCCTTTCATTGTTGTTAGGGAACCCATGATTCTATTATCTACTACTACTAATAAGCTTGAAATTAGCATGAATAAATTGTTGGGTTTTCTATTTTCATCTTGTGTGCGTGTTATGAAGTTCTTGTTACAACATATTTCCTATAAGAATAGTGAAGAGTGTTAAATTCTCCATTATGTATGTTTATGGTTATTGTTACATGCGTTAACCACTAAGAGCATCCCCAAGAACCCCAACAATGAAAACAATATCCTCTCTAAAAAGATTGGTGCACAGTGCACAATGCACATTTATCATTTTATGTATTCACATCACTATTAACACACTAACAACACTATCTTACCTCTCTATTATTAAAATATAGTTTCTTTCAGTGAATAGTGGCTCAACAAAAAGGGAGGTATTTGTTGAGGTTCTGTTCATCCATGTACTTTAGGGAGGCTTTTGTTGAGGCTGTTGTAGGGCTTAAGTGGGTTTTGGATCAACAAAATACCTAAAATTGCATTTTAGATAGTCTGTTGGGCTTGTTCTAAGGGCCTGTTTGGATGGGGGCATTGGTGCCCGTGTGTCTTTGGGCCTGGATTTCACATCTTGGGCCTACCATTGATTCAAGGTTCGGGACATATTCTCGTACCCGGAGTAAATTATCCACCTGCCCCCTCTTAAATATGGACATGTCTGACCATGCTCATAATTTACCTGGATTGATTAAATTACACTTGTAAACACCCCCAAAAAAAAAAAAAAAAGTAATAATAAAAACAAAAATAAATAAATAAATAAATAAAGAAAAAGAGAAAAGAAAAAGAAAAAAAAACCCCGTCCTCTCTTAAATTACACGCATCCGCTTTTGATTTTCGGATTTTCCGCTTACACTTCCACAAGAAAAAGGAGGGTTTCTTGGTTCTTTTGTTTCTTCTTCCTTTTGATCTCTCTCTCTCTCTCTCCATCCATCAGATTCAATTAAAACTCTCTCCCCCTGGCCCAGCCCAAATGTTTGGGTTGCCCAAACCTGATTGCTAATTTGGTTGCCCACTTTATATTAAGTCACAAAAAATAAAAAGACATACGTAAAAAAAAAAAAGATTCGATGTTACATTGTTCTTTTATCTTGAATCACATCCGGAAAAAAATTTCACAATTATTATTATTTTTTGAACGACAAAGAACTTTATTAATCTTTGAAGAAATACAAAGATTAATAGGGAATGAGGGGGAAACAACCCGACTAGATGAAACGACTTCACTAGACACCACCCTACAACAAACTTGGGAAAGGGAAAAACAAGGTAAGCAAGGAGCCAACCGAAGAAAAAGCCAAAAAACACTGGACAAACCAAGAAGAGCAAAGAAAAATGACAGCGATTTTAGTATACTCTTGAAAAGAAAGAAAAACATCAAATGTGAGCTCCCTTCTCCCATTGGTCTTGATAAGCTCTGAAAACCACAATTATCATACTTTAACTTATGCAAAAATTCCTTAATAATTAAGATCATAGTCAATCCAATTAATCTCTCTTATGACAAGGTAGTACGAAGGTAAGCTTATCTGCCTCATTTACTAATCTCCCCTTCTAACATACCCATCTCTTATCCACTGTCCTTCCGTTGGCCTTGTTTGCTAGCACTTATAGTTTAACTAATTTACCTTATTTACTTAAAAAGCTGTGAGAGCGTTCAGAAGCGTATACAAACGCAAGCTTGTTCAGATGTGAAGGCGTTCAAATGCTTATACAGACTCAGGCTTGTTAAGATGTGAGAGCATTCAGTCGTGTATACCAATGCAAGCTCGTTCATATAACACTGTGCTTTGTTGAGACATTGGATAGTGGCGCGTGGACTTTTCAAGATGCGTGGCCAAAGAGATTAATAACCTCCACAAGAAAACACTAGACATAAACACTTGCAAATAGTAGTATATTAATGATATGCAACTAATGAAACCCCTAGAAGTGAGTGTATGCAAAACCCTGGGGTGTGTGCGAGTGCAACATGATGTTTTTGAGTTTTGGATGTTGAGCATCGCTGAGAGATAAGCCTGAAGCTTTGCTACTGAATATGCGGAAGAGCGCAAAAGTTGAATGTGAAGCTATTCACGAGGCTGTTAAAGAGCTGCTGGGTAGATAAAAGCGGAGCACATTGTTAGATAAATACGCCTGAGGCGTGCCACTGATTTTGGACATCCGACATTGTTGCCAGATGTTGGGCTCATTGGAAATAAACACGGAGCCACTGACGGAGACATGCATGGAGTTGCTGATATGAATTTGCACGAAGTGTGGCTTGCTGGACACTGAGCTTGTTGGAAATAAGCATGAAGCTATTGATGAAGTGGCTTGATTGAAACTTGCACTGAGCTTGGGGCTTTTGATAGAAGTACACATAGAGCATGTCAATAGAAAATTGCACTAAGCTTGGGCTATTGATAGGAATATGGACGGATGTAGCTTTGTTTGACACTGAGCTTGAAGCAGTTGATGATGCATTGTTTTGATATTTTGGTCCCCCAGTATTTGGAGGTAGAACACTAAATGGTAGGTTAACCCTTGTTTGGAAAGGGCGGAGTCATTCACTTTTCATGATCATCCCTACTCTAGCTGGGGGATGTTTGAATGTTGAACTGCTGGGTGAGGCTCCTCTGGGGACTCGTGTTGCTTGAGTGCAACTGTGGAAGTGCACTGACATTTCTTGATTATGGAATTGTGCTGACACGATGCTTGATGCTGAATTTGTGATGATGACACCTTTACATTGACTCTCTTCTACTCGGGGTTGTATAGTCATCTCTCAAAACTGTGCTCTGGGCAATCTGATCTAGCGAACGATGAACGGCTTAATCGGTCGTTCCTGAGAAATTGATTTGTCGGCCTGGTGGTTGATGCACTAACTAGAAGAAACTAAAGTGTTTGCCTTGTTTGTTGAAATGTTGTGTCACGCTCTGCTTTTCAACAAATTAAATATCACAAGTGTCCGCATGACACAAGTTCAAAAGTCAACAATTTTCCTTAGAAAAGTCCATGTCAAAGTTCCATACATACACTGGTCAATGGTTCACTAAACGGTACTAACTCGTACCCGAATAGATAGATACCCGACAGAAAGGTTTAAGGTTATTACATAAGTCCCAACAAGTCAAAAATTGAGTGATTAGAAATTATATTGCCTACTATAAAAAATACTAGTTATAAGATGGAAAACATATAACTTCATGCATGTGTAAGCTCCATGCAATGTATCACTCCACAAGCATCCAATCTCATGCTCTATGTCGTGTACCTGAAAATGATAGGGTGAGCTCACTAGCTCGTAGGAAAAGCATATTACAACCGCTAGGCATATAAGTGTGATAAATGCACATGATGTGGGTTGCCAAGATAAGAGATGGTCAAAGGAACACAACGGAAGCTAAAACAAGGAATATGTGTACAAGAAGTACCCACGTGTCCAAAATAATATCAAGTGTCCAAAAAGATTTTAAGGTGTCCCAAGATACCCAATAAATTCATTAAGTTTATCAAAGTCACCAATAATTATAACACGTGTCCAAAATCATGTCCAAGTATCCATTGTTACCAAATTACCATATGTGTCTCCAAACATTTTCATTTCCAAGTACTCAACACCACCCTAGTTTTCATTCTTGTTTCACCTAAACTACCCAAGTTACTCACACAAATCTAAAACCAAGTCCAGAAGTCTAGTTTCGACAAAACACAATAGATAGTCCAAACTCTCATTTCTCATTTCTTTCATTGAAGAAACCCATTATTTTCATTAAAACTAGGGATTTAATCCCTCTGCCAGGTTTCATAGGCCCCGCGTGCCTCTGCCTGGTTCTATAGGCCCCACGTACCTCTACCGGGTTCTATAGGCCCCGCGTGCCTCTGCCGGGTTCCATAGGCCCCGCGTGCCTCTGCCGGGTTTTATAGGTCCCGCGTGCCTCTGCTGGGTTCCATAGGCCCCACCAAATAATGGTATTGGTTTAGAACACCTCATTATCCCAAACATTTCATTAAAAAGGGAGCCTTTTGGTAGGGATGATCATGATAGGAATATGCACGACTGTAGCTTTGTTTGCCACTGAGCTTGAAGCTGTTGATGATGCGTTGTTTTGATATTTTGGTCCCCCGGTATTTGGGGGTAGAACACTACATGGTAGGTTAACCCTCGTTTGGAAAGGGAAGAGTCATTCACTTTTCATGATCATCCCTACACTAGCTGGGGGAGGTTTGAATGTTGAACTGCTGGGTGAGGATCCTCTAGGGACTCGTGTTGCTTGAGTGAAGCTGTGGAAGTGCACTGACATTGTTTGATTATGGAATTGTGTTGACACGGTGCTTGATGCTGAATTTGTGATGATGACACCTTAACATTGACGGTCTTCTACTCGGGGTTGTATAGTCATCTCTAAAAAATGTGCTCAGGGCAATCTGATCTGGCGGACAATGAACGACTTAATCGGTTGTTCCTGAGAAATTGAGTAAATCCTGAGACATATGTTTGCATTCATTCCACTAGACTCTTGTGTGAACTGTGAGTACAACTTTTGAGTAAATTGTGAGTATTTGTCGAGTCCTTGGACTTGTGGTAAATTCTATATTATGACCAATAGTTGTATGCATGCTATTGATTGGCTTGAATTGACAGACATATTTCACGAGACTTAAAAAGGGACAATTAGCTATAATTGAGTAAATGAGTGTAAATGAAATGGCGATTAACAGAGTGTTTGAAATAAAAGAAATATACAATGATGTGGTTGATGGGAACCTCGTGGTGTGTTAATAATGTTATTTTATTTTTTTATCTTTTTGTGAGGGTTGTCGGACTCAGTTGAATGTACTCAAGGAAATACATGGAGAACGATCATGCAGTAAAAAAGTGACGTTTATGTACAAGAATTGATAACCCAAGGTCATTGTTGTATGAAAATAATTAATTGGTGCACGATGTGTTACTTCGGCTAATCGTTTAAGTGGGGTATTGTGCCTTAAGTTTACTTGAGGACGTGGGTTCCGATTATTCTTTCCTTCCACTATGTCTTGTTCCTCACTTATAGTTTTCTAAAGAAAATCTTAGAAAAGTTCAATGGATAATTATCAAAGGTTTGGGTCGTAGGGATATGCGTGGTAACGTGTGGAAAAATCATTACCATGTTGCTATGATGAGATGGTACGTTTTGGCGATTTATATGTGAATGTCAATCTCACTTTATATTTCATGTTTATCAAAAAAAAATAAATGAACTACATAGTCGTTACAAAAACCTTTCTTTTATACATAAATTTATAGACTTCTCTCGTAAAATCAAAGTACAAATTAATTTATTTTACAAATTCTCTAAATTTATAGACTTTTCTCATAAAATAAAAGTACAAATTAATTTATTTTACAAATTCTCTGAATAGGAATTCTGTCCCGTTACTCTCAATAGCCGACCCCGTTCCCCTTCTCGCTTTCCAAGCCATCCTGAAAAATAGATTAAGCTTGGAAGTATACAATATGACATAATACAAATGCTCAACGAGGAGGGAAATGATTAACGAATTCAATCAAAACTATCCATATCACTGAACCACATACTTGACCCTTTTTGGTACATGACCGGTGAACGACCTCACTCCCTCTGAGCCAAGCGTCATCTTCAATTATTCCCGGCAGCCTCTGAGCCAAGCCTCCTCTTGAATTATTCCCGGCTACTGGGTCAAGATTTTGGTACGTCCATTCGATCAACGTACCAAATAGTTCCATAGCGTATAATCATCACATAGAGCAATATCAATTTTGTTACGAATCCAACAAAACCCTAACGTCAGGAAATGGAGTATAAAATGAGAGAACAAAAAAATACACCAAAGATTTGAGGAGCATATTATATACCACCCGGTTTACCTGAAATCGAAACTATTTATCCACCGACTAAATTTTCTCTCGATCCCCTTTCTTTTTCTTTCATTATTCTTCCTTTTTCCTTTTACTAATGGTGGACGTATGTGTGTATGGGAAGTATAGAGAGCCAATTTATAGTTGTGGTCAACTATCCAGCAATCTCCATATGGCTATAGAATTATCTACATTTAATACTAATAAATCCATGTGATATCCTTTAATTAATGAGTATCAAGTTTAATATCTTATATAATCTAAATATAATCTAATAAAATCTCATTCCATTAATGTTAAGAGGATTCACCCAATAATTAAAATCCACCTCGCCTATTTCTGGAAACTCTCGCTGGGGCTCCAAGGATTCTTCCTAGCGTTGAGACATGTCTCGCTCTGCTCTACGATGCTTATTCTGATACCAAACTAACTTATGAAAAACAACTAAATATATATTATATTTTTCAAATATAATACAAGAACTTTTTTTTTTAATAAGAGTATAACAATTTTAAAAGCTAAATGAAAATATGGACATTTATTAAAATACGGGGTGTCACAATATCTGTAATACTAAGCGACGGAAATGATTATTGTTTATGTTGAAAATCGAGGGCGTGACAATTGCCTAATCACCTAAATCACCTATGAATGTTTGCAATTAATGTTCGATTGTTTGGTGTATTTGTTGTTTGGGTACTGGTGGGGGGGGTTATGGATTAGACATTGCAAGATCAGATGGCACTGTCTTGTCAACATTTTGTGGATAGTACTGTTTGCAATCGTCGGTCTCAGGTTTTAAATGGTGGTGGATCAGAATATTACTTGAAGGATTCTAACGGTAGGCATACAAAGGTGGGGGAATCTATCTCGATTGATGGTAAGGATCGAAAGTACAGGGCTGATTGGAAATGTGTGAAGAAATATTCAGCCTTTTTTGAACTGGGTGGTGTCTTTATTTGAGTGGGGTAAATATAAGCAGTTTAGGTGTTGGATGAAGTCTATTGTAGTTCGGAGGCCAAGGTTTGTTCTTCCGTTTCTTCGATCCGGATATCATCTGGGTGTTTCGTGCAGCCTCGGGAAAGGAGTTGGTGTGTTTTGTGATGTGTTAGTTGGGGTTATATATTGTATATTGAATTTTTTATGGATAATAATATTTTGGCTGTTGAAAAGAAAGGATGTTTCTTTTGTCGTGCTTTGATATGCAAGTGCAAAGGATAGTCTGGTAGGGTGAACATGCCTCCTCCTCGCCCCACCTTCCAGTTTCCGAGGTGAAGGGAAAGGAGTCACTCAAATTAATTTGGCATTGTCGCGTAGTACTTTAGTCCCATTTCCTAGCATTTATAACCTTACTTATTTAGCTTATTTGCTTAAAAGAAGCTAATTAAGGATGTTTACATATATATATATATATAGAGTAACTATCTAGTCCGGGAATCCCGGATCCAGGACTCCACCTTCCTGATATTTTTTTGAAAATCCGAGCCGTCCAATGTGTTCAAAAGGTGTTTTCAAGGGTCCACGCAGAAAATCTTCAAAAACAAATACCGGGAAGGGCTTGATCCAAGCAGTTTTTCGCCCAAGCCGATCTCCTAAGGGCTCCCTTACAAATCCCAAAGTCAAAAGATGGTAATAGAAATTAGAGTTACATTAACATCTCCCCAAAAGAAAGTTTAATGCGTAGAAGATGAATAAAATAACTCAATGCCATGTATGCTCATCATCCAAGCCATGCATTCCAAACCATGCACGATCAAAGCTGGGTACCTGAAAATGATAGGGTGAGCACACTTGCTCGTAGGAGAACTATTCTACTAACGCTAGGTATATGAATATGATGCATGCACATGAGGGTAAGATATGTCAAACGATCATTCATCTGCGAGTCCAAGTATCCAAGTCATGGAGGAAGAATTTAGAAAGTTTCAACATACCCAAGTGATTTCCAAGTATCCACCCACAACTCATGTTTTCAAAAGTCCTTTCTAAGTATCCAAAACATTACCCAAATATCCATTTCATTTCACCCAACCACCCAAGTTCATTACACATGTCAAAATCAAGTTTGCATAACGAGTTTCGACAAAACTTTAAGGATAGTCCAAAATTTCATTTCTCATTTCTTTCATTGAAGAAAAACCATCATGTTTATTTAGTACTAGGGATTTAATCCCTCTGCCGGGTTCCATAGGCCCCGCGTGCCTCTGCCGGGTTCTGTAGGCCCCGCGTGCCTCTGCCGGGTTCCGTAGGCCCCGCGTGCCTTTATCAAAAAATTTACCAAATGATGGTATCGGCTTAAGAACATCTCATTATCCCAAACATTTCATCAAAACTTTCATAACAAGTCCGTTTTCCAAATTTCATTTCATTATTTCACATCTTTCGATAAAAATGGTTACGCACACACCCACCCACGCTTTCTAAAAACCATCAAACTTTCATGTGACGTAAAATGACATAATTGTTTATAAAACCAAAGTTCTCAAGTCAAAACATGGTTGCAAGTGATGCCAAAAGTCAATTTTATGAAGGAACAAGCGATCGGGGACCAAACGGACATCAAAGGGTGACCGAAAGCCACCCCAAAACAGGGGCAGTGGCTGGAAATTATAGGGGCAGCAGCTATGAACAGTAAACTGAGCAGATTTTCACCCTTAGGGTGTGGAATTTCAACCCAATCACAATAGAGATAGTTTAGGCTCAAATTGGGAATGCTAGGCAACAATTAAACATGGAGGGAGGTCAATTTTACTCCCAATTTCACCAATCAACAAGCAAATACATAGATCAAAGAATCAAAGTGGAAAAACTCATACAAATTGGGGAAAACATGAAATTTAAGGAGATTGAGGCCAAAAATCAAGTATATGCAACAAATCATAAACATATAACTAGAGAGTAGACATTGTTCCCCTACTGATAGGTGCCGAAAAGCACCCATTGAACCTCGTTAACTCGTACTTTGTTAGACAAATTAGGTTGTTATTTGATTCGTGTTTGTTGGTTAATGGTGTTACAGGTGCCGAGTGCCCAACGACGTGGAAAACATCTTTGGAGTGGTTTAGAAGCGCCAAGGATGCGACGAGGAGCAAAAGAGGACCAAATGGCCGATTTTTGGGTCCATGGTCCGGACCATGCATATCCCCGTCCGGACCATGGTCACCGCGAGCATCAGTGAGCAAACTGCATCCGTAGTCCGGACCATGGTTTCCCCCGTCCGGACCATGGCGACGGGAATTTGCGTTTTTTCTGGTTTTTGTGTAATTTGAGGGCCCTAGGTATAAATATCATAACCTAACATTGTTTTAGGGTTCCCCAACTTTAGAGAGAGGCTACTTTGAGAGAGAAAGACTTTGTTCTTCACGTTCTTCATGCGTTCTTCGAATCAAAGCTCGTCGATCATCACCATGTCCGGCTAAACCCCTTTTCTAGGGGGAGGATGAAGCTCTACACCAAGTAACCTTGTTTTTCTGCGTAGACTATGGTTATTATTCGGATCGGATTACATGCTAAGAATTTGGTTTCATATGATCAATGGAATTATGGTTTTATTCTTTCAATCTATTGCGTATTTGTATGCACGTGTTCAAATACCATAAACATGTAATTATTTTCAATGGTGTGATTGGAGTTCTGAGATGGATTATGCTCGTAAGACGGATCGTGCCGCAATATTGAGACGGTCCGTGCTATGGGATAGTCCATGCCTTTTAACAATCGCTATAATTTCTTGACAATCATCGTTAGGGTTTGCAAGCCCTAACGATAATATTTTGCGATTCGAATATTGATCATGTCTATGCGATGCTTGGTTATGCAGTATGAGCGGATTCTAAACCCTAGATCTTTTTCCCAAACAGTTTCCTCTTTCTAATTATTGTGCTCTTTAGTTTAATTATTCCGCAAACAATCAAACCAATCTTTTCTGAATTGAACTAAAAGCTAATTGGAATTAACGCAACTCAGCCAATTTGTCTCCGTGGATCGACACTCGGACTTAACCGCTATTCTCCGGAATAAAAGTTAACTCCTAGTTATTAAATATCTATTTTTGACTCGGCACGACACGATCAAATTTTGGCGCCGTTGCCGGGGACAATTTGCACGGTTGCTTAGTTTCGATTAATTTTTATTTTATTTTTATTTTGGTTCATAGTTTAGGACTTTTTAATTTTGTTTGTTAGTGTGATTGTCAGAGTACAGGTGGCAAGGAGTGTGCAGAGGGTAACAGATCAATAACAAAGGATGGCACCATCACTGTGAGTATCGAATAATTTGCATTAGGTTTGATTTGTTAGGAAAAAAATATGGATTACACCTATGCTCCCCAGTATCCTGAATATGTCCAAGAGCAGTTTAGTCATGCCCAATGGTTTCCTGAACCGAGTTATGATTGTTACTCCAATAGTTATAATTCGGAATGGGAAAATCATTCTACATTTTCATGGACACAACACCATTTGGACCCATATTATGCCACATCCCCAAGGCCTAATTTTTCTAATATTTCCGATCCATGGGCCTACTACCCTACTTCTCCACAATAGTCATATGAGCAACCAGCTCCGCCGCCACCTCAAAAATATTCTTTAGATTTTCAAACGTGGCTAAAGAAATTTCAATTTGGTATACCACCCATGTTTAATGAACATTGTCAACAGTCTGAAAATCAATTTGGTTCGAATTGCATATTCGGTTGAACTCAAATTTCAAACGTGGCTAAAGAAATTGAGATACTCTAAGTATTTAATTTTATGGCATGGTCGCGTACAGTTTTTAACGGAGACCTTGAAGTGGGGTGAGATGTCCGTGTTGGTAGTTCTTCATGGTGTGACTGGACTTGGAAATCCACGTGAGCGTAGTCTATTTAGTTTTTTTTTTCTTTCCTTTTCCTAATTTTTTTAAAGTTTTTTTTAATAATAATAGTTTTATTTATTTATTTTTTCTTCTTCTTCTTCTTCTTCTTCTTATTATTATTATTATTATTATTATTATTATTATTATTATTATATTATTATTATTATATTTTTGCGTTGCAGACTAACACTTGCAGGTTTGCCTTGTGCAAGTTGGGGGGGTCATGCCCCATGATCTTTAGCCTGTTTAGTTCTCCTTCCCGATGTGATCTTTTTCCTTATCGCTCTGTCATTTGTCCTAATCTTTTAGTGTTTCTGCATTCAATGAGGACATTGCATGATTTAAGTTGGGGGGAGGGAACACTTTGTAGTTGTGCATATTTAGAGTCTTGAAAAAAACCAAAAAAATTAAAAATTTAAAAAAAACCCATAAAAGGTTGGCTCCTTTGGCATGGAATTTTGGGCTTGTTGTGGTTACTTGTTGATTGACTGAGTTGAGGCGTGCTGCTATTGCATGGGCATGTCTTGTACCACCATAGTTCTGTTTGCTAGTTTGTTTCAAGGGAGGCATCAAGGCACTTAAGCATGACACCATTGCACATCACGTTTGTTGGGTTTTGATCACTTGTGAACTTTGATTTGTTTGTTCTCAAAGGCTATGATTAGTGGAGACTTATGCCCTAGTGAGCTTTTGTGCCTTAGATTTCTTTTGGAGAGGTGTCGAAATAACTCTTTGTTTGTTTCGAGAAGAACTAAGTTTGTTGTCAATCTCATTATCTTTCGCAAAGTATTGGAATTGCATGTTTCGTATATCTCTCTGGTTTGGTTTGTTACTTGGATGTTACACCCCTAGGAGATGATCATGGGCATTCTTTTGGTTATTTGAACCGGTTCGTCTCTCTTGTTTACATTATCCCTTGTGCGCCATTTTGAGCCTTAAACGCTTAGTCTTTTCTTTGTTAAACCCCACCTTCCATATTGTGTTTTGAGAAAGGCAAAAGTGCAGAGGTATAATTTTGGGAGAAAGGTGGATCTTGTGCTTGATGTGTGGTGTCCCCCGAATTGAAGGAAAAGGAGTTTCAAAAAGAAAAAAGAAAAAAAAAACAAAAAGAACAAAAGAAAACAATGCAAAGAATACCGTATGTTGAAAAGAGGGGACACCAATGTGTAGAAAGAGGATTGGTTAAATGATGATGGAATGTTAGCAATAAGGAGATGTTGAAATAATGTTGAAGGGGCACACGTTGTATATTTGCCTGAAAATGAGTTTCTTGTTATACTTGCTTATTCTTAGACACATGAATGTTTCACCCTAGCCTTGCGAATTTATCCAATGCCTAATGTTATAACCTTGGTTAGGACCTGTTTGATTCTAGGGGTGTTGGAGTGTGGATTGATGGATTGAGATGGTTCCAATACTTGATTTATGTTCATGAGATTGTGTGCCCACCATATAGAGCGTTCTTTTCGTGTCATAGTGTGCGGAGTATCTTGCTTCATGTTTACAAAACCTCCAAACCGCACACTTGAGAGTTCATAATGCACCTTGTTTCGAGCGATTTTACTTGTTGAGTGCATGACACGGTGAGGATTGAAGTCGAGGCTCGGTCCGGAGAGAATGATCATTCTTTGTTCACTTGTGATCACGGCCCATATTCACACACACACGCTACACTTAGGTGCCTCGATTTCTTTCTCTTGACTTAATAGCATTTGGAACTATGCTGGCTTGTTTTGCCTTTGTGATAATCCCACAATCGTGGCTTGTGATGTTGGCAAGTGTATGACAGGTTTCGGATTTCATGTTGAGGGATTCCTTGTGTTTTGTGGGTGATCACTGCTGAAAACCCTCACGAGACTTCACTCGTCTTACCGGGGCCGCCTGGGGGTTTAAAAGAACTATCATTTAGTTGCATTTAGTTGGTAGTTTAGTTTGTTTCTTTGCTAGGGACTAGCAAAGTGTAAGTTGGGGGGTGTGATAGGTGCCGAAAAGCACCCATTGAACCTCGTTAACTCGTACTTTGTTAGACAAATTAGGTTGTTATTTGATTCATGTTTGTTGGTTAATGGTGTTACAGGTGTCGAGTGCCCAACGATGTGGAAAACATCTTTGGAGTGGTTTAGAAGCGCCAAGGATGCGACGAGGAGCAAAAGAGGACCAAATGGCCGATTTTTGGGTCCATGGTCCGGACCATGCATATCCCCGTCCGGACCATGGTCACCGCGAGCATCAGTGAGCAAACTGCATCCGTAGTCCGGACCATGGCGACGGGAATTTGCGTTTTTTCTGGTTTTTGTGTAATTTGAGGGCCCTAGGTATAAATATCATAACCTAACATTGTTTTAGGGTTCCCCAACTTTAGAGAGAGGCTACTTTGAGAGAAAGACTTTGTTCTTCACGTTCTTCATGCGTTCTTCGAATCAAAGCTCGTCGATCATCACCATGTCCGGCTAAACCCCTTTTCTAGGGGGAGGATGAAGCTCTACACCAAGTAACCTTGTTTTTCTGCGTAGACTATGGTTATTATTCGGATCGGATTACATGCTAAGAATTTGGTTTCATATGATCAATGGAATTATGGTTTTATTCTTTCAATCTATTGCGTATTTGTATTCACGTGTTCAAATACCATAAACATGTAATTATTTTCAATGGTGTGATTGGAGTTCTGAGATGGATTATGCTCGTAAGACGGATCGTGCCGCAATAGTGAGACGGTCCGTGCTATGGGATAGTCCATGCCTTTTAACAATCGCTATAATTTCTTGACAATCATCGTTAGGGTTTGCAAGCCCTAACGATAATATTTTGCGATTTGAATATTGATCATGTCTATGCGATGCTTGGTTATGCAGTATGAGCGGATTCTAAACCCTAGATCTTTTTCCCAAACAGTTTCCTCTTTCTAATTATTGTGCTCTTTAGTTTAATTATCCCGCAAACAATCAAACCAATCTTTTTCCTGAATTGAACTAAAAGCTAATTGGAATTAACGCAACTCAACCAATTTGTCTCCGTGGATCGACACTCGGACTTAACCGCTATTCTCCGGAATAAAAGTTAACTCCTAGTTATTAAATATCTATTTTTGACTCGGCACGACACGATCACCTACCTCAAGGATTTGCTTGAAAAATGGAGATGAATGAAACCCTAGGTCTAGAAAACCCCCAATCCCGAATCTTGTGCTCCCGGTGCGAATCCAAGGTGACCCAAGCTCCCCACGTGCGTAGAACGTGAAAATGGCCTTGGTTCTTGAAGAGGTTGAGTGAGGAGGGAGAGTTTTGAGCTTGAAGTGTGCAAAAATGGAGGAGAGGAGAGAGGGGGAGTGAGCCGATCGGTGGAGGAGAGAGGGAGAGTGAGATATTTTGTTTTTTTACAAATTTGCCCCACACACTACTTATTATAACCCCCTAATTACCCCTCACACCCAAATGTCACTTGTGTATATAGTATGTGACCACAATACTTATTTTCATAAACCAAACTTAAGTAAAGATTTTCTTTACTTTAATTTATTTATGAAAATAAGGAAGTACCCCCCATTTGGAAACAATGGCATTTCTAAGATTTTAAAATTCTAATCACATCAAAATCTCATCCCCCCACTTTTAGTACAAAACTGAAAAATGACAGATTTTTCTCCGAATAAAATGGGTGAAAGACAACTTTGCCTTACTTAAAAATAACTTCCATTTATGCCGTTGTGATTAGAAAAATCCAATGAACAATTACCGGCATTTTTTATCGGCCAAATTGAAACTTCCCCAAAAAGTGATTTTTTTTATACGGGTTCTTACAACAGTAATCTGAAGGGGGAATGAGAATGTGATGCCTTCTACCCATGATTCCAACGTATGGAATAGACAGGAGCAGCAATGTGATGCCAGACTTTTCTAATTCCAACGTTTGGCAGAGACAGGAATATGAATGTAATTCCTGATGACATATTCAACCAGGAACCTAGACTGAGTGGGAATCTGATCCCTCCCTTACCCCATGGGAATCTCAGATTTCTGGCTCATTCATTAAGAAAAGGAAATGTTGACTTGAATAAATTTCCAAAATAATTGTTTCCTGCATAAAATTACTGAATTAATCCAAACACCGATATGCCATTCCTCCAGGAATCGAATTCTTGAATTCAATTCCCAGTAATCATATTCTCATATTCCTACACAAGAAAATTCCCAGGAATTTGATTCCCGGTATTCATATTCCTATTCCTACTCAAGATTCCGGTCATCCAAACACAGCCTTCTGGTTTGCGAGATGGTTGGGAACGCGGTTGCTCAAAGTCCTTTTCGGCCGTGAACTCTCATCTTTCTAGCTGCTTGGGCTCTATTGGCTTAACAACCTGACGTCCATGCAAATGTCGAAGCCCAAACCTTGTAATGCTATAGGGAGTAAAAAGATGTGGCTAATTCCTTCACTTTGGTTAATAAAATCCTTTTTTTCATTCAAAAACAGTAGATGTGGCTAATGGGCCCAAAGCCCAAGCCAATGCCTATCCGGATCTGTAATGTTTCAATTTTTGGCAACGTAAATTAAGACATTCTTAAATGATATTTTTATTATTAAAAATTCACGTTACTTAAAGAAAACAAAATCCAGTTACAAATAAAGTACAAAAATTAGTTTTCCAAAATAATCTTACAAATTTCAAATTTCAAAATACTAAATGAAACAAAGTCCAGCCTCTGGTTTTTTTTTTTTTTTTTTCCCTTTGATTCCTCGCGGCAGGTGTCTATCAGAGTGAGAGGTGCCTTTATCGTAGGTCGGCTCTTTCTCTATTCTGATGCCTCGTGTCTAGGATCATTTTAATCTTTGTAATTTGTTTTCAAAAATTAATAAAATCTTTTTTGCCGTTCAAAAAAAACAAATATATGGCTACCAAGACTTGGTCTCGGTTCTTTCGAATGTCATTAGCTTACTAGTACGGGTTCTCCGCTCCGTCTTTAATATCTGGCATTCAATATCAGGACAAGGCAGTCCTACGGAAAAACGCGCAGTTGGTAAACATCTACCTTACTAACTTGTGCATTACATAACTAACACTCCCCTGGAATGGTTCTACTTCTACCAAATAAGTCTAGGTAAACCTGTTCTAAATTTACTCCACAAAACCAATTTGGTTCCAAGGTTATGGAAAAAAGCCAATTAAGTGAAAAGACTCTGTCAATACATCCAGAAACTACATTATCTCACCAAGTCAATTTGTGAAGTTTTTCAATTCAAATCCATAGATTAGGTGCACGTGAAATAAATACTCCATAGAGATGATCATCAATAGAACCATCCAATATGCTCAACATTAATTAATAAACTCATCAAAGTCACCAACCAAATTTAGCTACCGCAAATAACAAGGTCCGCTTTATTTTATTTTTTTGAAACATAAAAAATAACTTATATTTATCTCTGAAAATATTTACGAAGATTAAAAGGATCCGGGGCATGATAGCATCATAACAATTTACTACCAAACAAGTGGAGCGGTAGCCTAGTGGTAAGCACCATGTACTCTCATTTATGTATTTGACTGATTGGTTCAAACCTCTCTTAGTTCAACTAAAACCACCGATTGTAGCTGAGCCAAAAAAAAAAAGAAGGAAAAATTCACTACCAAAAACGCCTATACTGCGTTTCAAAAACGTCGCGAAAGACCTTACAAACCCGAGTAAAAGTAATACGGTTATTATGTAAACGTCGCGAAAGCGAAAGTAATAGGGGTATTTTAAAAAGTGTCGGATCTGAAATCTTAATTTTAAATTGATAATTTTGGTTTGAGACACTGAAAATCTTTCTAAACGAAGATAGTTTATTTCCAGAACTCATCACCAATAACAAACATACTAGAAGCCATCTTCGTAGGATAAAACTTCGTACGTGCACGCAGTGGTGTCCCTATAATCCTATATGGAAAAATAAAAAGAAAATAAGAAGAGCAAGAACGATATGAATGACCATTTCCTCAAGAAGACTGACTGCATGCGGTTGATTTTTAAGATGAATGTGGAAAAATGAATGAGAAGTGGTTAGAATTAACATTTTTTATTAATTAAAAGTTCATGTTTCAAACACGGTAAATAATAGCAATTGGTTCGTTTATGAACAATTCCTATTGACTAGTTCAAGACTGCTGTGCCTATAAATTCACAACTTCTAATCACAGCTCAATCACCTCATGCCTCTCAAACCAGCAAATTTACTACAAAAACAAAGAGTGAGTTGAGCCTTTTCGTGAATTAATTGTATTCTCCGTAATCAAGTCGACCGACAATGTCGAGCAGGATTTGCTTTTTTGTAGCCATAGCTATGTTGGGCTTAGCTTCCTACTCACTAGTCCATGCATCTGACCCCAGCTCTCTACAAGACTTCTGTGTTGCTGTTAGTGACTCCGCCTCTGCTGGTATGTGTACTCGATCAGTCCCTCTCCCATTCCTCTATTTCCCCGCTCTCACATTCTTTAGATTGAGAAGAGCAATGTTATGGTGACCATATTTAGATACTATTCGGTATGTCACCATTGCATAGTACAATGTACTCCACTACATGACATGGTGGGTCACATACCAAATGTCGTCACCATGCATTGCTCATACTAAGAATATTACTTCCTCCGTTCCATAATCTTAGATAGAGTTCGGCGAAAATTATTCTAACTTTTGAAAATGTGTGTGCAGTGTTTGTGAATGGAAAATTCTGCAAAAACCCAAAGATGGCTACACCTGAAGACTTCTTCTTTTCTGGGCTCCTAACTTCTCGAAACACATCAAACCCAGTTGGTTCAACAGTGACTCCTGTTAATGTGATGCAGATACCAGGCCTCAACACTCTCGGCATCTCTTTAGCTCGCATCGACTTCGGCCCTTTCGGGCTTAATCCACCACACACCCACCCTCGTGCCACAGAAATCCTCGTTGTGTTGGAAGGTTCCCTTCACGTTGGCTTTGTCACGTCCAATCCCGACAACCAGCTTTTCACCAAGGTCTTGTATCCTGGAGACGCTTTCGTGTTCCCGGAGGGTCTCATTCATTTCCAATTGAACACTGGAAAGACTAACGCAGTTGCGATTTCTGGCCTAAGCAGTCAGAATCCTGGGGTTATTACCGTTGCAAATGCTTTGTTTGGATCGAATCCCAAAATTTCAACTGATGTTCTCACCAAAGCATTCCAAGTGGACAAGAAAGTGGTTGACTATCTTCAAGCACAGTTCTGGAGCAACAACTAACTAATTAGACGAACAAATATATAATGGGCCTTTCATTGTTGTTACGGAACCCATGATTCTATTATCTACTAATACTAATTAGCTTGAAATTAGCAGGAATAAATTGTTGGGTTTTCTATTTTCATCTTGTGTGCGTCTTACAAAGTTCTTGTTACAACATATTTCCTATACGAATAGTGAAGAGTGTTAAATTCTCCATTATGTATGTTTATGGTTATTGTTACACGCGTTGACCACTAAGAGCATGCCCAAGAAGCCCAACAATGAAAACAATATCTTCTCTAAAAAGATTGGTGCATAGTGCACATTTATCATTTTACGTATTCATATCACTATTAACACACTAACAACACTATATTACCTCTCTATTATTAAAATATTGTAATACCCCAAGTTTGGGGTAGATGGTGTTTAGACTCACATTGGTTGTTTACATTAGTGATCTTTGGCATATAACAAACCATGTGGGCTACTACTAGAACCTTGGGCTTAAGCATTTTGGGCCATGTGGTGTGGCTAGTGGATCAATTCAGGGTACTGGGCTAGTGGTCTACATGGGGCGTTACAAATGGTATCAGAGCCCCGCCCTGGTCCAAGTGGTGGGTAGGATGCGCTCTGCCACCACGGACATCAGGGGAGGTTGCTGGGACTGTGCAACGAGGATGTTGCATCCCTACGGGGGGCAGATTATAATACCCCAAGTTTGGGGGTAGATGGTGTTTAGTCTCACATTGGTTGTTTACATGAGTGATCTTTGGCATATAACTAACCATGTAGGCTACTACTAGTACCTTGGGCTTAAGCATTTTGGGCCATGTGGTGTAGATAGTGGATCAATTCAGGGTACTGGGCTAGTGGTCTACATGGGGCGTTACAAATATAGTTTCTTTTCGAGTGTGTGTGTGTGTGTGTGTATGTGTGTCTGTGAGAGAGAGAGAGAGAGAGAGAGAGAGAGAGAGAGAGAGAGAGAGAGAGAGAGAGAGAGAGAAGTGAATAAATAATTTAAAAAGTTTGGTTAGTGAATAGTGGCTCAACAAAAAGGGAGGTATTTGTTGAGGTCTTGTTCATCCATGTACTTTAGGGAGCCTTTTATTGAGGCTGTTGTAGGGCTTAAGTGTGTTTTGGATCAACAAAATACCTAAAATTGCATTTTAGGGAGTCTGTTGGGGTTGCTCTAAGGGCCTGTTTGGATGGGGGCATTGGTGCCCGAATGTCTTTGGGCCCGGATTTCACATCTTGGGCCTACCATTGATTCAAGGTTTGGGACTTATTTTGGTACCCAGAGTAAATTATCCAGCCGCCTCCTCTTAAATATGGACAGGTCTGACCTTGTTCATAATTTACCTAGATTGATCAAATTACACTTGTAACCCCCTTCCTCTCTTAAATTACACGCATCCGCTTTTGATTTTCTGATTTTCCGCTCACACTTCCACTAGAAAAAGGGGGTTTCTTTGTTCTTTTATTTCTTTCTCTCTCTCTCTCTCTCTCTCTCTCTCTCTCTCCTCTCTCTCTCTCTCTCTCTCTCTCTCTCTCACTCAGATTCAATTAAAACTATGTCCCTTGGCCCAGCCTTAAGGTTTGGGTTGCCCACTTTATATTAAGTCACAAAAAAAAAAGACATAAAAGTAATAAAAAAAAAAGATTCGAGGTTACATTGTTCTTTTATCTTCAATCACATAAAAAAAAAACCACAATTATTATTATTTTTTGAACGGCAAAGAACTTTATTAAACTTTGAAGAAATACAAAGATTAAAAGGGAATGAGGGGGAAACAACCCGACTAGATGAAACAACTTCACTAGACGCAACCCCACAACAAACCCAGAAAAGAAAAAACAAGGTAAGCAAGGAGCCAACCAAACAAAAGGCCAAAAAACACTGGACAAACCCAGAAGAGCAAAGAAAAATGACAGTGATTTTAGCATACTCTTGAAAAGAAGGAAAAACATCAAATGTGAGCTCCCTTCTCCCACTGGTCTTGATAAGCTCTGAAAACCACAATTATCATTCTTTAACTTATGCAAGAATTCCTTATTAATTAAAATCATAGTCAATCCAATTAATCTCTCTTATGACAAGGTAGTACAAAGGTAAGCTTATCTCCCTCATTTACTAATCTCCCCTTCTAACATACCCATCTCTTATCCACCGTCCTTTTGTTGGCCTCGTTTGCTAGCACTTATAATTTAACTAATTTAGCTTATTTACTTAAAAAGCTGTGAGAGCATTCAGATGCTTATACAAATGCAAGCTTGTTCGGATGTGAAGGTGTTTAGATGCGTATACAAACGTGGGCCTGTTCAGATGTGAGAGCGTTCAGACTCGTATACAAATGTAAGCTCGTTCATATAACACTGTGCTTTGTTAAGACATTGGATAGTGGCGCGTGGACTTTTCAAGATGCGTGGCCGAAGAGATCAATAACTTGCATAAGAAAACACTAGACATAAACACATGCAAATAGTAGTATATTGATGATATGCAACTAATGAAACCCCTAAAAGTGAGTGTATGCAAAACCCTGGGGTGTGTGCGAGTGCAACATGATGTTTTTGAGTTTTGAATGTTGAGCGTCACTGAGAGATAAGCACGAAGCTTTGCTACTGAATATGCGCAAGAGCGCGAAAGTTGAATGTGAAGCTGTTCACGAGGCTGTTAAGGAGCTGCTGGGTAGATAAAAGCATAACACATTGTTTGATAAATACGTCTGAGGTGTGCCACTTATTTTGGACGTCCGACATCGTTGACAGATGTTGGGCTCGTTGGAAATAAACATGGAGCCACTGGTGGAGACATGCATGAAGTTGCTGATATGAATTTGCACGAAGTGTGGCTTGCTGGACACTGAGTTTGCTGGAAATAAGCACGAAGCTATTGATGAAGTGGCTTGATTGAAACTTGCACTGAGCTTGGGGCTGTTGATAGAAGTACACATGGAGCATGTCAATAGAAACTTGCACTAAGCTTGGGGCTATTGATAGGAATATGCACGGCTGTAGCTTTGTTTGACACTGAGCTTGAAGCTGTTGATGATGCGTTGTTTTGATATTTTGGTCCCCCGGCATTTGGGGGTAGAACACTACATGGTAGGTTAGCCCTTGTTTGGAAAGGGAAGAGTCATTCACTTTTCATGATCATCCCTACACTAGCCAGGGGAGGTTTGAATGTTGAACTGCTGGGTGAGGCTCCTCTAGGGACTGGTGTTGCTTGAGTGCAACTGTAGAAGTGCACTGACATGCGCGTAAATGTTCACATTGGCAGCCCCTAATTTATCCTTGTTAAGTCCATTTATTTTGTTACTTGGAGTATAATGCATTGTTTGCGTGTTTTTTCAGATATTTGGTGGGTTTGATATAAAGAGCGCAATTTTATGTTCGCCTCGAAACAAAGCTAGCCTGTGGCCAAATAATTACAAGATTGGGCTATATTTATTTCCTTTATACTGTCCATATGGATTTACAATTGGTAGGAAACATACAAGTTACATATGTACTGGTGGGTCCATAAGCAAAATATTAGTCGGTTTGATTAAAGTTGGACCAAGGAGATTTGGGCTTCCAAAGGCAATGCACGACAAGTCATATTAAAAGGAGGGATTTACGGGCCGGTACAAAAAATTGGAGTTAATTCCCTCCGGATCAACCCAAGTTTTCAAAATTCCCACAAAGGTAATTACGGAGATTTCTCCCAAAATTACCCCAGCCGCCCCTTTTTGTACTCTTTCCTGCCGTCCTTTTTTCTACTTTCCCTCCTCTCCACTACCACTCCCTCTCACTACCCTAGAGACAAAGAAATTCATCTTCTCATCTTCACTTCCAGATCGAGAAAGGGAGAGAGAAACTAACCATGGACATCCATACCATCTCTAGACCGCCGGCCGTTCGGCGCCTCTCAGCCGTTCAAGGGGCATCTCAGCCGTTCAAATTGGAGTTGACTACCAGTGGCCATGAGTACAAGGTGAACACATGTCCCAGGTAGACTACGCCAGATCTTATTACTTCCAGATCTTCGCTTCCTAATCTTGTTACTTGGTTCGAGATTATACAAATTCGCAGTTTTTTAATACAAAAAAATCGTAGTATGTTTTTGCAAATTCGCCAAGAAATTTATACAAATCCATGGAGATTTATCCTATTTTATACAAATTCACAGTATTGTTTTACAAATTCGCATTATTTTTTTTTTACAAATTCGCAGCAATCTTTTGTCGGCCGGAATCAAAGTTTCGATCGTGTTACACGTCAACAATACAGTTTTTTACAAATTCACAAAGAAAATTATACAAATCTATGGGGATTTATCCTATTTTATACAAATTCGCAGCAAAAAATTGTTTGGAGCATTTTTTTTTTGTTGTAGTTCGTCAAAGAACAGGACACATGTCAGAACCCGATCAGCCGCACCACCTGCATCTCCAACACTGCTTCCCCTTTGAGTGGCAATAGAGTCAAGCTCGTCAAAGAACAGAATTTGCTGTAGTACGTGATTTTACAAATTCGCATTTTTTTTACAAATTCGCAATTTTTCATTATCTGAACCTGATGGGAATCAACTATGTTTTTGTAAATCATTAATAAATCTCAACGGCTACACACCTGTGACTCTTTTGCTTTTGGTAAGTACACACCTATCCAGTTATTTAAAGTAATAACACTTAGCAAGTGGATTTTGCCGGCCGGAAGTTTTAAAAATTCGCAGTAAATTTTGCCCGCCGGAAAAAGTCACTGGCCGGAAAAAGTAATCGACCGAAAAGTTCGTCGGCCAGAAAAGTTTGTTTGCCGGAAAAGTTCGCCGGCCGGAAGTGATGGTGGGTGGAGTTGGGGAGTGGGAGGTGGAGTAAAGTGTAAATATGTATTTCAAGGGTAGAACGGTAATCTAAATAATGAGATTGTACTTAAAGGTAATTAAAAATTGAGTGTACCCTTAGTGGGAATTAAGGATTAGTTTTCTAAACCTACTGGTAATTTTCTATATTAAAAAAAAAAAAATAGGGTTTGTTGGCGGGGGAGCCTATAAAGGCATTGGTGCGCATATATACAATTTGGGGATACCACGGATCAGAGGAAAGAAGGGGAGGCTGCACCCACGGCTGGGTTCATGCCATCTACCATGTCCGGCTAAACTCTTTTCTAGGGTGTGGATGAAGCTTGTACTCTCAGTAACGTAGATTATATTACTTTTGTTGGACTTAATTAGTTGGATTCGGTTGTGTGAATTTGATGACTTCATATTTATGAAATTGGTTTTATTTTTCCCATATAATTGTGTATTTGTCATGCGCGGTTTCAAATTCTCTTCACACAACGGTTTTAATCGAATTTGTGGTAATTGACTGTGATAGATTATACTATCGTAAGACGCGTCGTGCTATTAGACGGTCCATGCCATAGAGACGGATCGTACTAGTAAGACGATTCGTGCTAGGCGGAGATAATTTATGCCGCTAGATGATACACAAATATTTTTAGGAGATATTGTAAGGGCCCGCGAACCCTAACGGTATCCGGTGAATCCGAATTAAAAAAATCATCAATCGCAATAAATCAAGGTTATGAAGGGTCAAGTGTATTCGAAACCCTAGACTTTTCTCTTATCGAATCTCTACACTTTTTAACTGCTTAATTTTAATTTAGCTTTCATAATTTTAGGAATCAAACCAAAACCTCTTTGTATGGAATTAATTTAGAACTTGATTGAAACATTTGCAATTTAGCCTTTTAATCCCTGAGGAGCGATACTCGGAATATTTACCACAATTCATTTGAGTAGTAGTAATTGTTCAGTTTTATAAATTATTTTTGATACGGAAACAACACGATCATGCACTGACATTGCTTGATTATGGAATTGTGCTCACATGGTGCTTGATGCTGAATTTGTGATGATGACACCTTAACATTGACGGTCTTTGACTCGGGGTTGTATAGTCATCTCTCAAAACTGTGCTCTGGGCAATCTGATCTGGCAGACAATGAACGGCTTAATCGGTCGTTCCTAAGAAATTGATTTGTCGGCCTGGTGGTTGATGCACCGAGTAGAAGAAACTAAAGTGTCTGCCTTGGTTGTTGAAATGTTGGCCGACTATTAACTGTGAAGGAATTGATGACACAACGAATTGAGTGAATTTGACACATGCAAGTTGTTGGGTACGTGTCGGGTACGTAACGGGTGCGATTGGATGAAAGTGATGAAATCCTGAGACATATATGTTTGCATTCATTCCACTAGACTCTTGTGTGAACTGTGAGTACAACTTTTGAGTAAATTGTGAGTATGAATGTGTATAAAGGGGATCCCTACTAGGCAAAGTGACTGCTCACCGCTTTCTTGTTTCAGTCTTTTAGGTACAACCAAGTAACATAAGTTAGGATTGCGAGTGGTGCATGACATTACTGAAGCATGGCATGAAAGTGTTCTTCATCATCAGCAAACCCCAAGATTTTGGAAACAAATGTTGTATTCCAATCTTTTACCTCTTTGAAAGATGTTTTCTATTGGGAAATGGGGACTGATGTAGCTCAAGACTCTTTGTAATGAAATCAGTGAGTTGACTTTGGATGAATGTATGGTGAATATCTGTAATACTCAGTGACGGAACTGATTATTGTTTATATTGAAAATCGAGGGCGTGACAATCGTCTAATCACCTAAATCACCTATGAATGTTTGCCATTAATGTTTGTTGTTGGATGTATTTGTTGTTTAGGTATTGGCAGGGGGTTATGGATTTGACATTGCAAGATCGGATGGCACAGTCTTGTTAGCATTTTGTGGATAGTGTTTGCATTCATCGGTCTCGGGTTTTAAATGGTGGTGGATCAGAATATTACTTGAAGGATTCTAAGGGTAGGCTTACAAAGGTGGGGGAATCTATCTCGGTTGATGGTGAGGATCGAAAGTACAGGCCTGCTAATTGGAATTTTGTGAAGAAATATTCAGCCTTGTTTGAACTGGGTGGTGTCTTTGAGTGGGGTAAATATAAGCAGTTTAGGTGTTGGATGAAGTCTATTGTAGTTGTGAGGCCAAGGTTTGTTCTGTTGTTTCATCGATCCGGGTATCATATGGTTGTTTCATGCAGCCTCAGGAAAGGAATTGGTGTGTTTTATGCTGTGTTAGTTGGGGTTATACATTGGAAACAAATGTTGTATTCCAATTTTTTACTTTTTTGAAACATGTTTTCTAATGGGAAATGGGGACCGATGTAGCTCAAGACTCTTTGTAATGAAATCAATGAGTTGACTTTGGATGAATGTATGGTGAATATCTGTGCCTACCCTAATTTTTAGAGCCATCAAAAAAAAAAAAATAAATGAACTACATAGTCGTTACAAAAACATTTCTTTTATACATAAATTTATAGACTTTTCTCGTAAAATAATAGTACAATTTAATTTATTTTACAAATTCTCTGAATAGGAATTCTGTCCTGTTACTCTCAATAGCCGACCCCCTTCCCCTTCTCGCTTTCCAAGCCCTGCTGAAAAATAGATTAAGCTGGGAAGTATACAATATGACATAATACAAATGCTCAACAAGGAGGGAAATGATTAACGAATTCAATCAAAACTATCCATATCATTGAACCACATACTTGACCCTTTTTGGTACATGACCGGTGAACGACCTCACCCCTTCTGAGCCAAGCCTCCTCTTAAATTATTCCTGGTAGCCTCTGAGCCAAGCCTCCTCTTGAATTATTCTCGGCTACTGGGTCAAGATCTTGGTACGTCCACTCGATCAACGTACCAAATAGTTCCATAGCGTATAACCATCACACAGAGCAATATCAATTTTGTTACGAATCCAACAAAACCCTAACGTCAGCAAATGGAGTATAAAATGGGAGAACAAAAAAATACACCAAAGATTTGAGGAGCATATTATATACCACTCGATTTACCTGAAATCGAAACTATTTATCCACTGACTAAATTTTCTCTCGATCCCCTTTTTTTTTCTTTCATTATTCTTCCTTTTTCCTTTTACTAATGGTGGACGTATGTGTGTATGGGAAGTATAGAAAGCCAATTTATAGTTGTGGTCAACTATCCAGCAATCTCCATATGGCTCTAGAATTATCTACATTTAATACTAATAAATCCATGTGATATCCTTTAATTAATGAGTATCAAGTTTAATATCTTATATAATCTAAATATAATCTAATAAAATCTCATCCCATTAATGTTAAGGGGTTCACCCAATAATTAAAAGCCACCTCGCCTATTTCTGGAAACTCTCGCTTGGGCTCCAAGGATTCTTCCTAGCATTGAGACATGTCTCGCTCTGCTCTGCGATGCTTATTCCGATACTAAACTAGCTTATGAAAAAAGCCTAAATATATATTATATTTTTCAAATATAATACAAGAACTATTTTTATGTAATAAGAGTAGAACAATTTCATAAGCTAAATGAAAATATGGACATTTATTAAAATACGGGGTGTCTCAATATCTGTAATACTAAGCGACGGAAATGATTATTGTTTATGTTGAAAATCGAGGGTGTGACAATTACCTAATCACCTAAATCACCTTTGAATGTTTGCAATTAATCGTCGGTCTCGGGTTTTAAATGGTGGTGGATCAGAATATTACTTGAAGGATTCTAACGGTAGGCATACAAAGGTGGGGGAATCTATATCGGTTGATGGTCGAAAGTACAGGGCTGATTGGAATTTTTAGAAGAAGTATTCAGCCTTGTTTGAACTGGGTGGTGTCTTTATTTGAGTCGGGTAAATATAAGCAGTTTATGTATTGGATGAAGTCTATTGTAGTTGCGAGGCCAAGGTTTGTTTTTGCCGTTTCTTCGATCCGGATATCATCTGGGTGTTTCGTGCCGCCTCGGGAAAGGAATTGGTGTGTTTTGTGCTGTGTTAGTTGGGGTTATATATTGTATATTTGCTATTTTATGGATAATAATATTTTGGCTGTTGAAAAGAAAGGATGTTTCTTTTGTCGTGCTTTGATATGCAAGTACAAAGGATAGTCTGGTAGGGTGAACATGCCTCCTCCTCGCCCCACCTTCCAGTTTTCGAGGTGAAGGGAAAGGAGTCGCTCAAATTAATTTGGAATTATCGCGTGGTACTTTAGTCCCATTTCCTAGCATTTATAACCTAACTTATTTAGCTTATTTGCTTAAAAGAAGCTAATTAAGGATGTTTATCAATAATTATGAATAATCACTTATTCAGCTTTTCTAGTCTATTTGATATATATATCGCCAACTATCCCGTCAAGGATCCCGGATTGAAGAAAAAATGGTGTTTTCGAGGTTTTAAAAATTGTTTTTGCATAATCCACAAAAACTGCTTGGATCAAGCCCTTCCCGGTATTTTTTTTGACGATTTCTCGCGGGGACCCTTAAAAACACCTTTTAAACATATTGGACGGTTCAGATCGTGAAAATTTGATCTGGAACTACGAATCCCGGATTCGGCATCCCTGACAGGATCGGGACTCATATAGGAACTACAAATCCCGGATTCGGGATCCCTGACAGGATCGGGACTCATATATATAAGTTGTTTTACTCAAGCTTTCAGGGCAACTTAGACATTTAGTTTACAAAAAGCTATTTAAAAGCTTATTCAAGCAAACAAGTTAATTTTGTTTTTAACAACTTATAAAAAGCTACAACAAACAATTTTATGATTTATTATAATTATTTTAAGCCAATAATAAATAATGCTATTTTGATATGCAAGCGCAAAGGATAGTTGCCTCCTCTGAAGGCTGTGTTTGGATGGCAGTAATCTCAAGGGAGAATGAGAATGTGATGCCTTCTGTCACGCCCTCATTTTCTTAAAACTTAAATAAAAGAATTTCAACAACAAATAAGTCAACTGATAAGATTTCCATAAATTCATCCCAAAAGATTTTCATAAAATGAAGTACATCATTAGTCCATTGGCTATCAAATGTTCGGGCACCCTTGCCCCAAAGGTGAAATCGAATAATATCCTGTAATTCAAATATTTGGGCACCCTTGCACCAAAGGTGAAGATCAAAGTAGTATCCCATAAGTTATTACAAATCCATAGTAAAAAAAAAGATAGTGAAAAACTAGAGTTACATTATCATCTCACCAAAATAAAATTTAAGGCATAGAAGATGAATAAAAAATAACTTAATGCTATGTATGCTCATCATCCAAGTCATGCACTTCAAACCATGCACGATCAAAGTTGGGTACCTGAAAAGGGATAGGATGAGCACACGCGCTCGTAGGTGAACTATTCTACTAACCCTAGGTGTATGAATATGATGCATGCACATGGAGGCAAGATATGTCAAATGGATGTTCATATGCAAGTCCAAGTATCCAATTTATAGACAAAGGATTTTGAAAGTTTCAAAGTACCCAAATGATTTCCAAGTACCCACCAACAACCCATATGTTCAAAGTATTTCCTAAGTACCCAAACACCACCCAAGCATCCATTTTGTTACACCCAACCATCCAAGTTGATCACACAAGTCAAAAATCAAGTTTACATATCGAGTTTCGACGAAACACAATGGATAGTCCAAAAATCTCATTTCTCGCTTCTTTCATTAAAGAAAATCATCATTTCGTTAATACTAGGGATTTAAATTCCTCTGCCGGATTCCATAGGCTCCGCGTGCCTCTGCCGGATTCTATAGGCTCCGCATGCCTCTGCCGGATTCTATGGGCTCCGCGTGCCCCTGCCAGATTCTATGGGCTCCGCGTGCCCCTGCCAGATTTCATAGGCTCCGCGTGCCTTTATAAAAATTTCACCAAGTGATGTCATTGGTTTGAAACATCTCATTTCCCAAACATTCCATTCAATTTTTGTAACAAGTGCATTTTTCCCAAGTTCATTTCACCATTTCACCTTCTCCGATAAAAAGGGTTACACACAGACCCACACATGCTTTCCAAAAACCAACATTCATGTGACCTAAAACGGCATATTTATTTATAAAACCTTAGTCCTCGAGTCAAAACATGGGTGAAAATGATATCCGGATCTGTAGATGTGGCTAATGGGCCCAAAGCCCAAGCCAATGCCTATCCGGATCTGTAATGTCTCAATTTTTGGCAACGTAAATTAAGACATTCTTAAATGATATTTTTATTATTAAAAAGTCATTATTAAAAAGTCACGTTACTTAAAGAAAACAAAATCCACTTACAAAAAGTACAAAAATTAGTTTTCCAAAACAGTCTTACAAATTTCAAATTTCAAAATACTAAATGAAACAAAGTCCAGCCTCTGGTTGTTTTTTTTTTCCTTTGATTCCTCGCGGCAGGTGTCTATCAGAGTGAGAGGTGCCTTTATCGTAGGTCGGCTCTTTCTCTATTCTGATGCCTTGTGTCTAGGATCCTTTTAATCTTTGTAATTTGTTTTCAAAAATTAATAAAATCTTTTTTGCCGTTCAAAAAAAAAACAAATATAGGGCAACCAAGACTTGGTCTCGGTTCTTTCGAATGCCATTAGCTTACTAGTATGGGTTCTCCGCTCCGTCTTTAATATCTGGCATTCAATATCAGGACAAGGCAGTCCTACGGAAAAACGCGCAGTTGGTAAACATCTACCTTTCTAACTTGTGCATTACATAACTAACACTCCCCTAGAATGGTTCTACTTCTACCAAATAAGTCTAGGTAAACCTGTTCTAAATTTACTCCACAAAACCAATTTGGTTCCAAGGTTATGGAAAAAAGCCAATTAAGTGAAAAGACTCTGTCAATACATCCAGAAACTACATTATCTTACCAAGTCAATTTGTGAAGTTTTTCAATTCAAATCCATAGATTAGGTGCACGTGAAATAAATACTCCTATATGCCCAACATTAATTAATAAACTCATCAAATTCACCAACCAAATTTAGCTACCGCAAATAACAAGGTCCGCTTTATTTTATTTTTTTGGAAACATAAAAAATAAGTTTTATTTATCTCTGAAAATATTTACGAAGATTAAAAGAGTCCAGGGTAATTTACTACCAAACAAGTGGAGCGGTAGCCCAGTGGTAAACACCATGTACTCTCATTTATGTATTTGACTGATCGGTTCAAACCTCACTTACTTCAACTAAAACTACCGATTGTCGCTGTGCAAAAAAAAAAAAAGAAAAAGGAAAAATTCACTATCAAAAATGCCTATACGTACTGCGTTTCAAAAACGTCGCGAAAGACCTTACAAACCCCAGTAAAAGTAATAGGGGTATTATGTTACCGCCATCTATGAGGATACAATCTTGCCATCCGATTATTGTCCGTACATGCATGCAGTGGTGTACCTATATGGAAAAAAAGTAAAAGAAAATAAGAAGCAAGAACGATATGAACGACCATTTCCTGAAGAAGACTGACTGCATGCGATTGATTTTTAAGATGAATGTGGAAAAACGAATGAGAAGTGGTTAGAATTAACATTTTTAATTAATTAAAAGTTCATGTTTCAAACAAGGTAAGTAATAGCAATTGGTTCGTTTATGAACAATTCCTATTGACTAGTTCAAGACTGCTGTGCCTATAAATTCACAACTTCTAATCACAGCTCAATCACCTCAGCCTCTCAAACCAGCAAATTTACTACAAAAACAAAGAGTGAGTTGATCCTTTTCGTGAATTAATTGTTTTCTCCGTAATCAAGTTGACCGACAATGTCGAGCAGGATTTGCTTTTTTGTAGCCATAGCTATGTTGGGCTTAGCTTCCTACTCACTAGTCCATGCATCTGATCCCAGCCCTCTACAAGACTTCTGTGTTGCTGTTAGTGACTCCGCCTCTGCTGGTATGTGTACTCGATCTGTCCCTCTCCCATTCCTTTGTTTCTCCGCTCTCACATTCTTTAGATTGAGAAGAGCAATGTTATGGTGACCATATTTAGATACTATTCGGTATGTCACAATTGCATAGTACAATGTACTCCACTACATGACATGGTGGGTCACATACCAAATGTCGTCACCATGCATTGCTCATACTAAGAATATTACTTCCTCCGTTCCATAATCTTAGATAGAGTTCGGCGAAAATTATTCTAACTTTTGAAAATGTGTGTGCAGTGTTTGTGAATGGAAAATTCTGCAAAAACCCAAAGATGGCTACACCTGAAGACTTCTTCTTTTCTGGGCTCCTAACTCCTCGAAACACATCAAACCCAGTTGGTTCAACAGTGACTCCTGTTAATGTGATGCAGATACCAGGCCTCAACACTCTCGGCATCTCTTTAGCTCGCATCGACTTCGGCCCTTTCGGGCTTAATCCACCACACACCCACCCTCGTGCCACAGAAATCCTCGTTGTGTTGGAAGGTTCCCTCTACGTTGGCTTTGTCACGTCCAATCCCGACAACCAGCTTTTCACCAAGGTGTTGTATCCTGGAGACGCTTTCGTGTTCCCGGAGGGTCTCATTCATTTCCAATTGAACACTGGAAAGACTAACGCAGTTGCGATTTCTAGCCTAAGCAGTCAGAATCCAGGGGTTATTACCGTTGCAAATGCTGTGTTTGGATCGAATCCCAAAATTTCAACTGATGTTCTCACCAAAGCATTCCAAGTGGACAAGAAAGTGGTTGACTATCTTCAAGCACAGTTCTGGAGCAACAACTAACTAATTAGACGAACAAATATATAATGGGCCTTTCATTGTTGTTACGGAACCCATGATTCTATTATCTACTAATACTAATAAGCTTGAAATTAGCAGGAATAAATTGTTGGGTTTTCTATTTTCATCTTGTGTGCGTCTTACAAAGTTCTTGTTACAACATATTTCCTATACGAATAGTGAAGAGTGTTAAATTCTCCATTATGTATGTTTATGGTTATTGTTACACGCGTTGACCACTAAGAGCATGCCCAAGAAGCCCAACAATGAAAACAATATCCTCTCTAAAAAGATTGGTGCATAGTGCACATTTATCATTTTACATATTCATATCACTATTAATACACTAACAACACTATCTTACCTCTCTATTTTTAAAATATTGTTTCCTTTAGAGGTGAGAGAGAGAGAAGCGAATAAATAATTAAAAGAGTTTGGTTAGTGAATAGTGGCTCAACAAAAAGGGAGGTATTTGTTGAGGTACTATTCATCCATGTACTTTAGGGAGCCTTTTTTTGAGGCCGTTGTAGGGCTTAAGTGTGTTTTGGATCAACAAAATACCTAAAATTGCATTTTAGGGAGTTCGTTGGGCTTGCTCTAGGGGCCTATTTGGATGGGGGCATTGGTGCCCGAATGTCTTTGGGCCCGGATTTCACATCTTGGGCCTACCATTGATTCAAGGTTTGGGACTTATTCTGGTACCCGGAGTAAATTATCCACCCGCCTCCTCTTAAATATGGACAGGTCTGACCCTGTTCATAATTTACCTAATTGATCAAATTACACTTGTAACCCCCCACCCCCCAATACCCCATCCTCTCTTAAATTACACGCATCCGGTTTTGATTTTCTTATTTTCCGCTCACACTTCCACTAGAAAATGGAGGGTTTCTTGGTTCTTTTATTTCTTCGTCCATCTCTCTCTCTCTCTCTCTCTCTCTCTCTCTCTCTCTCTCTCTCTCTCTCAGATTCAATTAAAACTTTGTCCCCTGCCCAGCCCAAATGTTTGGGTTGCCCAAACCTGACTGCTAATTTGGTTGCCCACTTTATATTAAGTCACAAAAAATAAAAAGACATAAAAGGAAAGAAAACAAAAAGATTCGAGGTTACATTGTTCTTTTATCTTGAATCAAATAAAAAAAAACCCAATTATTATTATTTTTTGAACGGCAAAGAACTTTATTAATCTTTGAAGAAATACAAAGATTAAAAGGGAATGAGGGACAAAAACAACCCGACTAGATGAAAAGACTTCACTAGACGCAACCCCACAACAAACCCAGAAAGGAAAAAACAAGGTAAGCAAGGAGCCAACCGAACAAAAAGCCAAAACACCTGGACAAACCCCAAGGAAAGCAAAGAAAAATGAGCATTTTAGCATACTCTTGAAAGAAAGAAAAACATCAAATGTGAGACAAAACCAAAAAACAGCCCAAAAACCCACATGGAGTTAAAAATGTAAACAACAATGTGGGACTAAACACCAACCCCCAAACATTACAAAATGCAACGTTCTAGTCCCAAAAAAAATTTTAGCATACCTTGAAAGAAAGAAAAACATCAAATGTGAGCTCCCTTCTCCCACGGGTGTACCGGATAAGCTGGCCCAAAATGCTTAAGCCCAAAACAACAATTATCATACTTTAACTTATGCAAGAATTCCTTATTAATTAAGATCATAGTCAATCCAATTAATCTCTCTTATGACAAGGTAGTACGAAGGTAAGCTTATCTCCCTCATTTACAAATCTCCCCTTCTAACATACCCATCTCTTATCCACCGTCTTTATGTTGGCCTCGTTTGCTAGCACTTATAATTTAACTAATTTATCTTATTTACTTAAAAAGCAATGAGAGCGTTCAAATGCGTATACAAACGCAAGCTTGTTCAGATGTGAAGGCGTTCAGATGCATATACAAACCCGGGCATGTTCAGATGTGAGAGCGTTCAGACTTGTATACAAATGCATGCTCGTTCATATAACATTGTGCTTTGTTGAGACATTGGATAGCGGCGCGTGGACTTTTCAAGATGCGTGCCTGAAGAGATTAATAACCTGCACAAGAAAACACAAGACATAAACACTTGCAAATAGTAGTATATTGATGATATGCAACTAATGAAACCCCTAGAAGTGAGTGTATGCAAAACCCTGGGGTGTGTGCGAGTGCAACATGATGTTTTTGAGTTTTGAATGTTAAGCGTCACTGCTAGATAAGCATGAAGCTTTGCTGCTGAGTATGCGCAAGAGCGCGAAAGTTTAATGTGAAGCTGTTCACGAGGTTGTTAAGGAGCTGTTGGGTCTATAAAAGCGGAGCACATTGTTTGATAAATACGCCTGAGGCGTGCCACTGATTTTGGTCGTCCGGCACCGCTGACAGATGTTGGGCTCGTTGGAAACAAACACGAAGCCACTGATGGAGACATGCATGGAGTTGCTGATATGAATTTGCACGAAGTGTGGCTTGCTGGAAATAAGCACGAAGCTATTGATAAAGTGGCTTGATTGAAACTTGCATTGAGCTTGGGGCTGTTGGTAGAAGTGCATAGAGCATGTCAATAGAAACTTGCACTAAGCTTGGGGCTGTTGATAGGAATATGCACGGCTGTAGCTTTGTTTGACACTGAGCTTGAAGCTGTTGATGATGCGTTGTTTTGATATTTTGGTCCCCCGTTATTTGGGGGAAGAACACTACATGTAGGTTAACCCTTGTTTGGAAAGGGATGAGTCATTCACTTTTCATGATCATCCCTACTCTAGCCGGGGGAGGTTTGAATGTTGAACTGCTGGGTGAGGCTCCTCTGGGGACTCGTGTTGCTTGAGTGCAATTGTGGAAGTGTACTGACATTGCTTGATTATGGAATTGTGCTGACACGGTGCTGAATTTGTGATGATGACACCTTAACATTGACGGTCTTCGATTCGGGGTGGTATAGTCATCTCTCAAACCTGTGCTCTGGGCAATTTGATCTGGCGGACGATGAACGACTTAATCGGTCGTTCCTGAGAAATTGATTTGTCAGCCTGGTGGTTGATGCACCGACTAGAAGAAACTAAAGTGTCTGCCTTGGTTGTTGAAATGTTGGCTGACTAGTAACGGTGAAGGAATTGATGAACAACGAATTGAGTGAATTTGACACGTGCGAGTTGTTGGGTACGTGTCGGGTACATAGCGGGTGCGATTGGATGAAAGTGATGAAACCCTGAGCTATATATGTTTGCATTCATTCCACTACACTTTTGTGTGAACTGTGAATACGACTTTTGAGTAAATTGTGAGTATTTGTCGAGTCCTTGGACTTGTGGTAAATTCTATATTATGACCAATAGTTGTATGCATGCTATTGATTGGCTTGAATTGACAAACATATTTCACGAGACTTAAAAAGGGATAATTAGCTATAATTGAGTAAATGAGTGTAAATGAAATGGCGATTAACGGAGTGTTTGAAATAAAAGAAATAAACAATGATGTGGTTGATGGGAACCTCAAGGTGTGTTAATAATGTTATTTTATTTTTATCTTTTTTTGAGGGTTGTCGGACCCGGTTGAATGTACTCAAAGGAATACATGGAGAACGATCAGGTAGTAAAAAAGTGACGTTTATGTACAAGAATTGATAACCCAAGGTCAGTGTCATATGGAAATAATTAATTGGTGCACGATGTGTTACTTCGGCTAATCGTTAAGTGGGGTATTGTGCCTTAAGTTTACTTGAGGACGTGGGTTCCGATTATTCTTTCCTTCCACTATGTCTTGTTCCTCACTTATAGTTTTCTAAAGAAAATCTTAGAAAAGTTCAATGGATAATTATCAGAGGTTTGGGTCGTAGGGATATGCGTGGTAACGTGTGGAAAAATCATTATCATGTTGCTATGATGAGATGGTATGTTTTGGAGATTTATATGTGAATGTCAATCTCACTTTATATTTCACGTTTATCATATTTCACGTATGTGCCTATGAATGTGTATAAAGGGGATCCCTACTGGGCGAAGTGACTGCACACCCCTTTTCTATTTCAGTCTTTTAGGTACAACCAAGAACATAAGTTGGGATTGCGAGTGGTGCATGACATTACTGAAGCATGGCATGAAAGTGTTCTTCATCATCAGCAAACCCCATCATTTTGGAAACAAATGTTGTATTCCAATCTTTTACCTCTTTGAAACATGTTTTCTATTGGGAAATAGGGACCGATGTAGCTTAGGACTCTTTGTAATGAAATCAGTGTGTTGACTTTGGATAAATATATGGTGAATACTTAGTGACAGAAATGATTATTGTTTGTATTGAAAATCGAGGGCGTGACAATCGTCTAATCATCTAAATCACGTACGAAGGTGGGGGAATCTATCTCGGTTGATGGTGAGGATCGGAAGTACAGGGCTGATTGGAATTTTTTAAAGAAATATTCTGTGTTTTTTGAACTGGGTGGTGTCTTCGAGTGTTTTAAATACTAGCAGCTTAGGTGTTGGATGAAGTTTATTCTAGTTGCGAGGCAAAGGTATGTTCTGCTGTTTCATCGATCCAGATATCATATGGTTGTTTCGTGCAGCCTCGGGAAAGGAATTGGTGTGTTTTGTGCTGTGTTAGTTGGGGTTATACATTGGAAACAAATGTTGGATTCCAATTTTTTACTTTTTTGAAACATGTTTTCTATTGGGAAATGGGGACTGATGTAGCTCAAGACTCTTTGTAATTAAATCAGTGAATTGACTTTGCATGAATGTATGGTGAATATCCGTACCAACCCTGATTTTTAGAGCCATCAGAAATAATAAATGAACTACATAGTCGTTACAAAAACATTTCTTTTATACATAAATTTATAGACTTTTCTCTTAAAATAATAGTACAAATTAATTTATTTTACAAATTCTCTGAATAGAAATTTTGTCCCGTTACTCTCAATAGCCGACCCCGTTCACCTTCTCACTTTCCAAGCCATACTGAAAAATATATTAAGCCTGGAAGTATACAATATGACATAATATAAATGCTCAACAAGGAGGGAAATGATTAAGGAATTCAATCAAAACTATCCATATCACTGAACCACATACTTGACCCTTTTTGGTACATGGCAAATGAACGACCTCACCCCCTCTGAGCCAAGCCTCCTCCTCAATAATTCCCGGCTGCCTCTGAGCCAAGCCTCCTCTTGAATTATTCCCGGCTACTGGGTCAGGATCTTGGTACGTCCACTCGATCAACGTACCAAATAGTTCCATAGCGTTTAGTCATCACATAGAGCAATATCAATTTTGTTACGAATCCAACAAAAGCACAACATCAGCAAATGGAGTATAAAATGAGAGAACAAAGAACTACACCGAACATTTGAGGAGCATATTGTATACCACGCGGTTTACCTGAAATCGAAACTATTTATCCATCGACTAAATTTTCTCTCAATCCCCTTTCTGTTTTTTTCATTATTCTTTCCTTTTTCCATTTACTAATGGTGGACGTATGCGTGTATGGGAAGTATAGAAAGCCAATTTATAGTTGTGGCCAACTATCCAACAATCTCCATATGGATCTAGAATTATCTACATTTAATACTAATAAATCCATGTGATATCCTTTAATTAAGGAGTATCAAGTTTAATATCTTATATAATCTAATTATAATCAAATAAAATCTCATCCCATCAATGTTAAGGGGATTCACCCAATAGTTAAAAGCCACCTTGCTTATTTTTGGAAACTGTCGCTTGGGCTCCAAGGATTCTTCCTAGCGTTGACAAATGTCTCGCTCTACTCTGCAATGCTTAGTCCGATACCAAACTAGCTTTCGAAAAAACCCTAAATATCTATTATACTTTTCAAATATAACACAAGAACTATTTTTATGTAATAAGATTAGAACAATTTTATAAACTAAATGAAAATATGGACATTTATTAAAATACGGGGTGACACAATATCTGTAATACTAAGCGACGGAAATGATTATTGTTTATCTTGAAAGTCGAGGGCGTGACAATCGCCTAATCACCTAAATCACCTATGAATGTTTGCAATTAATGTTCGATTGTTTGGTGTATTTGTTGTTTGGGTACTGGCGGGGGGTTATGGATTTGACATTGCAAGATCGGATGGCATTGTCTTGTCAGCATTTATTGCATAGTGTTTGCATTCGTCGGTCTTAGGTTTTAAATGGTGGTGGATCAGAATATTACTTGAAGGATTCTAATGGTAGGCTTACAAAGATGGGGGAATCTATCTCGGATGATGGTGTGGATTGAAAGTACAAGGCCGATTGGTAGTTTGTGAAGAAATATGCAGCCTTGTTTGAACTGGGTGGTATCTTTGAGTGTGGTAAATACTTGCAGTTTAGGTGTTGGATGAAGTCTATTGTAGTTGTGAGGCCAAGGTTTGTTCTACTGTTTCATCGATCCGGATATCATGTGGTTGTTTCGTGCAGCCTCGGGAAATTAATTGGTGTGTTTTGTGCTGTGTTAGTTGGGGTTATACAATGGAAACAAATGTTGTATTCCAATTTTTTACTTTTTTGAAACATGTTTTCTATTGGGAAATGGGGACCGATGTAGCTCAAGACTCTTTGTAATTAAATCTGTGAGTTGACTTTGGATGAATGTATGGTGAATATCTGTGACGACCCTAATTTTTAGAGCCATCAAAAAAATAAATGAACTACATAGTCGTTACAAAAACCTTTCTTTTATACATCAATTTATAGACTTTTCTCGTAAAGTAATAGTACAAATTAATTTATTTTACAAATTCTCTGAATAGGAATTTTGTCCCGTTACTCTCAATAGCCGACCCCCTTCCTCTTCTCTCTTTCCAAGCCATCCTGAAAAATAGATTAAGCCAGGAAGTACAAATGCTCAACAAGGGGGGAAATGATTAACGAATTCAATCAAAACTATGCATATCACTGAACCACATACTTGACCCTTTTTGGTACATGACCGGTGAACGACCTCACCCCCTCTGAGCCAAGCCTCCTCCTCAATAATTCCCGGCTGCCTCTGAGCCAAGCCTCCTCTTGAATTATTCCCGGCTACTGGGTCAGGATCTTGGTACGTCCACTCGATCAACGTACCAAATAGTTCCATAGCGTTTAGTCATCACATAGAGCAATATCAATTCTGTTACGAATCCAACAAAAGCACAACATCAGCAAATGGAGTATAAAATGAGAGAACAAAGAACTACACCGAAGATTTGAGGAGCATATTGTATACCACGCGGTTTACCTGAAATCGAAACTATTTATCCATCGACTAAATTTTCTCTCGATCCCCTTTCTGTTTTTTTCATTATTCTTCCTTTTTCCATTTACTAATGGTGGACGTATGCGTGTATGGGAAGTATAGAAAGCCAATTTATAGTTGTGGCCAACTATCCAGCAATCTCCATATGGCTCTAGAATTATCTACATTTAATACTAATAAATCCATGTGATATCCTTTAATTAATGAGTATGAAGTTTAATATCTTATATAATCTAAATATAATCAAATAAAATTCCATCCCATTAATGTTAATGTTAAGGGAATTTACCCATTAGTTAAAAGCCATGTCGCCTATTTTTGGAAACTCTAGCTTGGACTCCAAGGATTCTTCCTAGCGTTGACAAATGACTCGCTTTGCTCTGCAATTAATGCTTATTTTGATACCAAACTAGCTTATGAAAAAATCCTAAATATATATTATATTTTTCAAATATAATACAAGAACTATTTTTATGTAATAAGAGTAGGACAATTTTGTAAACTAAATGAAAATAAGGACATTTATTAAAATACGGGGTGTCACAATATCTGTAATACTAAGCGACGGAAATGATTATTGTTTATGTTGAAAATCAAAGGCGTGACAATCGCCTAATCACCTAAATCACCTATGAATGTTTGCAATTAATGTTCGATTCTTAGGTGTATTTGTTGTTTGGGTACTGGCGGGGGTTATGGATTTGACATTGCAAGATCGGATGGCACCGTATTGTCAGCATTTTGTGGATAGTGTTTGCATTCGTCGGTCTCGACTTTGAAATGGTGGTGGATCAGAATATTACTTGAAGGATTCTAACGGTAGGCTTACAAAGATGGGGGAATCTATCTCGGTTGATGGTGAGGATCGAAAGTACAGGGCTAATTGGAATTTTGTGAAGAAATATTCAGCCTTGTTTGAACTGGGTGGTGTCTTTGAGTGGGGTAAATATAAGCAGTTTAGGTGTTGGATGAAGTCTATTGTAGTTGCGAGGCCAAGTTTTGTTCTGCCATTTCTTCGATCCGGATATCATATGGTTGTTTTGTGCAGCCTCGGGAAAGGAATTGGTGTGTTTTGTGCTGTGTTAGTTGGGGTTATATATTGTATATTGCATTTTTATGGATAATAATATTTTGGCCATTGAAAAGGAAGGATGTTTCTTTTGTCTTGCTTTGATATGCAAGTGGAAATTATAGTCTTGTAGGGTGAACATGCCTCCTCCTCGCCCCACCTTCCAGTTTCCGAGGTGAAGGGAAAGGAGTTGCTCAAATTAATTTGGCATTGTCGCATGGTACTTTAGTCCCGTTTCCTAGCATTTATAATCTAACTTATTTAGCTTATTTGCTTAAAAGAAGCTAATTAAGGATGTTTATCAACAATTATGAATAATCACTGATTCAGCTTTTCTAGTCTATTTGATATTTAAAAAAAGAAAAATAAAAAAAGAGCTCGATTACTTTAAGCTCCAATTTGAAGTTTTTTTTTGTTGCTTATTTTAAGTTGTTAAAACATTAATGGGGAAAAAAATCTTAATGTGAATAAGTTGTTTTACTCTAGCTTTTAGGGCAACTTAGACATTTAGTTTACAAAAAGCTATTTAAAATCTTATTCAAGCAAACAAGTTAATTTTGTTTTTAACAACTTATAAAAAGATACAACAAACAATTTTATGATTTATTATACTTATTTTAAGCCAATAATAAAAAAATGCTATTTTGATAAGCAAGCGCAAAGGATAATTGCCTCCTCCTCAGGCTATATTTGGATGGCAGTAATCTCAAGGGGGGAATGGGAATGTGTTGCCTTCTACCCATGATTCCAACGTTTGGAGCACACAAGAACAGGAATGTGATGCCAGACTTTTCTAATTCTAACGTTTCGCAGAGACAGGAATAGGAATGTGATTCCCGATGACATATTCAACCAGGAATCACATTCCTAGACTGAGTGGGAATCTAATCCCTCCCTTACCCCATGGGAATCTCAGATTCCTGGCTCATTCATTAAGAAAAAGGAAATGTTGACTTTAATAAATTTCCAAAATAATTGTTTCTTGCATAAGATTACTGAATTAATCTAGACACCGAAATGTCATTCCTCCAGGTATCGAATTCCTAGAAATTCGATTCCCAGTAATCATATCCTATTCCTACCCAAGAAAATTCCTGGGAATTTGATTCCCAGTAATCATATTCCTATTCCTACTCAAGATTCTGGTCATCCAAACACAGCCTTGTGGTTTGCGAGATGACTGGGAACGCGGTAGCTCAAAGTTCCTTTCGGCCGTGAACTCTCATCTTTCTAGCTGCTTGGGCTTTACTGGCTTAACAACCTGAAGTCCAGGCAAATGTCTAAGCCCAAACCTTCTAATGCTATAGGGAGTAAAAAGATGTGGCTAATTCCTTCACTTTGGTTAATAAAATCCTTTTTTTCATTCAAAAACAGTAGATGTGGCTAATGGGCCCAAAGCCCAAGCCAATGCCTATCCGGATCTGTAATGTCTCAATTTTTGGCAACGTGAATTAAGACATTCTTAAATGATATTTTTATTATTAAAAAGTCATGCTTACTTAAAAGAAAACAAAATCCACTTACAATTAAAGTACATAAATTAATTTTCCAAAATAGTCTTACAAATTTCAAATTTCAAAATACTAAATGAAACAAGGGAGAGTTAATTAGGCTTCCTGTACAAAAAAAGATCATTATGATTGCATCCTATGAGATTTGAATACTTATGAATAACAAATACACCATGAAACCTAGATCAACATTATACACTACTACGTCATCTATTTTATAGGAGCATCAAATAAACCAACATGATACATTTAACAAACTATAATCACTCGATGAAATAACCATCTTTTCAAGGCTGAACATGATTTATTGAAAACTCTTTCTATGGTGAAATTATTTACCATGAAATTGACTGTGTTTTTCATGGAACCTATAACATGAAAACTTAAAAGATAAGGTTACAATAAATGTACCATGAAAAAGCAGAAAAAATAAATCCAACCCAACATGGTAAATCAATAAACCATAACCATAATCACTGTATGAAGTAACAATTTTTAAAAAGATGAACATGGTATATTGAAAACTCCTATCATGGTGAAACTATTTATCATGAAATCAACCGTGTTTTCCATTCCATGGAACAGATACCATGAAATGAAACCTTAAAATAGAACCTTGCAACAAATATCATGAAAAAGTCCCCCTAAAAAAATCCACGAAATTGGTATGTTCAGTATTACCAAAAATATATATGTTTCAGATCTGAAAAATAAAAACCATGAAGAAGAAGACGAAGAAAAATCAAGAAACAATATTTTTCGTTTCTTTTTTTTGGGGGGGTCTCAATCATAAGAAACAATCAATTGAAATCTGTGAGGAAATCTAAAATCCAACTAAAATATGAAATTGAAAAAAAAAACACGATTTAAGAAGACATTATTCCTTGCTGATGATGGCTTTCTCCGGCCAACGTGCGCGGACTGGGATGTTGATGACGAGAAGAAAAAGCAACAAGATTGCCAAAATTGACGAGATCGTCGGAGATGGCCTTAACGACAACAAGATCTGCAGAGGGGGTCCGATCGATCGGTGGTGACATGCAGCTTGTGATTTGGGATTCACGATTTTCTCGGTTGTGTTGTAAGGAGAAGGACGATTTTGTTTTAGAAATGTACAGTAGATAATGGGAAGGGGGAAGTATCAGAGGGAGCGATTGTGTGCTGAGAATTTTTTCCAATGAAACTGGATTCCGTGGATTTTGTATCTAAGGAAAAACTATAGGCTGCGTATGGATATTTTATAATGCTTTCTTCAGAGAAAAACGTGGAAATAAAGAAAAACCCAAGTGACCTTTTTAGATTCAAATTTCGACACAGTTATGTGATTGAAGGGGATTTAATAGAAGCTGAATCCCATCAAATTAGGGATGAGATATAACCGCTTGTGTATAATTAAATACTAGTAAAATACTTAATAAGGTCACAATTGTAAGGACTCGTGTTTTTAAATAATTTTCCGGAAATAATGTTGGGGAAGTGTGAGGAAATGAAAATAGTGTGATATGGGGTCAATATGAGTTGGTGATTGCATTTGGGGTGTCTTTGGAACACATTGGAATGTTAGGGGTGCTAGTGCAATTAGTGGTGTGTATATATATGTGAGTGGCTGAATTTTTAGCCTAAAACCATTCCCTTCTTCTCCCAAAAATCAGCCCCTTCTCCTCTCTCCTCCATTTTTTGCTCCTTTGAGCTCAAATTACTCCCTCCTCATCAAACTTCTTCACAAATTGACCAAAGAGTCATCATCTACGCGTGTTTGGGAGCTCGGAGTACCATCTTTTCGCACCGGGAGGACCAAAAACGGGATTGCTCAAATTGGGGAGCTACAAATTCGTTTTTGTGTTGACTTGGAGCAAATCCTTGAGGTAGGGAACAATCTTCTACCTCCTCTAAGTGTATATTTGTTGAATGATTGCATTGTTGGTGTTCTTGTTCCCAACTTCTTGTTAAAACTTGTTGTCACCATGGAAATGAGCTTGGTTTTGATTGAGTTTGGGTTTTACATGTTTAGTTGGTAAAATCATGAATTAGTTGTTGATATATCCCTCTCCTATGAGTAGATGTTGTTTGGAACCTCAATTTTTGGCTTGGGTTGAAACCCCCTCCATTTTGGAAAAATCTGAAAATCTGAAAATCTGAAAATTTTGCTCGAGATGGCCTTTGTATCGATACCCCTTTCATCGGTATCGATACCCAGCGTTTCTGTCTAGATTTTAGTTACCCGGTATCGATACAGCCTTTCCTTAGTATCGATACCCACTGCGGCAGATTTTTACCCAACTTCGCGGGCACGCCCCGGCTTCATCCGAACTCCGATTGAGGCGATTCTTGAACCGTTAGAAAACTCTATGAGTCTACTTTCAAACCCAATTGGTCTCATATTCATAGCCTATGTATTTTGAGAGAAATGTAATTTCTCCTATCAAGGTGTCGGGTTTTCTCGAGGTTCATAACTCCATTTTCATGTTTCTTTGCGCCGGGCCTTAATTGGTCTTTCCTAAGCCTCATAAATCGACTTCTAAGCTTGGGTAGCCTATCGTGGTATGAATGATGTTTTGTCATGATCTCTCACGTTTTTGGACACAGATTAGCTTTGCCACAACCGACACACTACGAGCTTTCGAAATAAATGAATTACATGGATGTTTTTGGACACTTGATTGTTTGATAAACTTTTGAAAGGGATGATTTGTTATTTCTAGGGCCACCATTTGGTGCGTCCCTAGCCATGGGTGTTCGGAGCCCACGAAATCCGGCAGGGGTGTTCGGAGCCCACGAAATCCGGCAGGGGTGTTCGGAGCCCACGAAATCCGGCAGGGGTGTTCGGAGCCCACGAAATCCGGCAGGGGTGTGCGGAGCCCACGAAATCCGGCAGGGGTGTTCGGAGCCCATGAAATCCGGCAGAGGGATTCATTCCCTATTTAAATAAGTGGTTATTAGTGAAGATGTGAAAAATGAAATGTTTTATGAAAATGACAATGTTTTGAAAGGATTGAACCTACGACATGAAATGTAACAATTATGAGGAAACCTACGAACACTTGGGTTTGATTCGATCTTTGGGGCATCTATTGGATATTCTCTCATCAAGTCGATCTAGTTTGGTCTATTTTAGCTTATTCATTCATGTGTATCACATCTCCATGTGCATGTTTCATCTTTTATACCCTTAGCATTGGTAGAAAAGTTTCTTACTGGGCTAGTGAGCTGAACCTATCATTTTCAGGTACTCGGCAAGGCCCGTGATTGGAATGCTTGGAGTGTGGATGCATATCATGGAGCTCATTTGACATGAAGTTATTTTATCCTCTCTATCGTTAATATATTTTGGGAGATGATCTTGTAACTTTAATTCCTCAAATCTTTTGACAAAACTTGGTTATGTAATAACTCTTAACTATTAATTACTTATGCATGGGTACGGGTACCTCTTGTAGAAACCCGGTGTATTTTGACTTTGACTTTTCAACAGTGGAATGTATGACTTTTGGTTTATCCTACGTGGATTTTATTGGTATTTGGTTTATTAAATTTGAGGGCGTGACAACAATGGTCTGAATATCCTTTACAGGATGAAATCATAACTATTCAAATCACCCAGAATGGAATCATAATGATATTTTTGGAATATGATGCCTAATTAAAATTTCCATGAAACAAAGTCCAGCCTCTGGTTTTTTTTTTTTTTTTTTTTCCCCTTTTGTTCCCAGCGGCAGGTGTCTATCAAAGTGAGAGGTGCCTATTTCGTGGGTCGGCTCTTTCTCTATTCTGATGTCTCATGTCTAGGATCCTTTTTATCTTTGTAATTTGTTTTCAAAGATCAATAAAATCTTTTTTTCCGTTCAAATAAATATATATGGCAGCCAAGACTTGGTCTCGGTTTTTTTTTTTTTGGATAAATTCTTGGTCTCGGTTCTTTCCAATGTCATTAGCTTACTAGTACGGGTTCTCCGCTCCGTCTTTAATATCTGGCATTCAATATTAGGGCAAGGAAGTCCTACAGAAAAACGCCCAATAGGTAAACTTCTACCTTTCTAACTTGTGCATTACATAACTAACACTCCCCTGGAATGGTTCTACTCCTACCAAATAACTCTAGGTACACCTGGGACTGAGGGGGGTGCTGTGCATCCCATGCACAACACCGTGCTGTGCAGTCTCGTGGCGCCGTCGCGCCGGCATTTCTTTGGTGATCGGAGACGTTCACCGAGTAGACCTTGTCGAGTACTACAAGTATGCAAAAACTTAACTTGATCGGATATCTTTAAGTAGGTTATCGGACCACAAATACTTTGAAAACAAATGGAAACAAACACTGGATAAAAACCACTTTTTCATGTTATTTGTGTTCCGATTAGGCACTAAAAGATATCCGATCAAGTTGATTTTTGGCACACTTGTAGTATTCGACGAGGTCTACACGGTGAACGTCTCCGATCGTCAAAAAAATGCCGGCGCGGCGGCGCCACGGGACTGCACAGCACCCCCCAAGTTCGGTACACCTGTTCTAAATTTACTCCACAAAAACCAATTTGGTTCCAAGGTTATGGAAAAAAGCCAATTAAGTGAAAAGACTCTGTCAATACATCGAGAAACTACATCAACTTACCAAGTCAATTTGTGAAGTTTTTCAATTCAAATCCACAGATTAGGTGCACGCGAAATAAATACTCCATAGAGATGATCGTCATCAGAGCTATCCTACATTATCATCATTAGAACCATCCTATATGCCCAACATTAATTAATAAACTCATCAAATTCACCAACCAAATTTAGCTACGGCAAATAACAAGGTCCGCTTTATTTTATTTTTTTGGAAACATAAAAAATAAGTTTTATTTATCTCTGAAAATATTTACGAAGATTGAAAGAGTCCGGGGCAATTTACTACCAAACAAGTGGAGCGGTAGCCCAGTGGTAAGCACCATGTACTCTCATTTATGTATTTGACTGATCGGTTCAAACCTCACTTACTTCAACTAAAACTACCGATTGTCACTGAGCAAAAAAAAAAAAAAAAAAAAAAAGGAAAAATTCACTATAAAAAATGCCTATACGTACTGCGTTTCAAAAACGTCACAAAAGACCTTACAAACCCCAGTAAAAGTAATAGGGGTATTATGTTACCGCCATCTTCATAGGATACAATCTTGCCATCCGATTGTTGTCCGTACATGCATGCAGTGGTGTACCTATATGGAAAAAAAGAAAAAGAAAAAGAAAAAGAAAATAAGAAGCAAGAACGATATGAATGACCATTTCCTCTAGAAGACTGACTGCATGCGGTTGATTTTTAAGATGAATGTGGAAAAATGAATGAGAAGTGGTTAGAATTAACATTTTTTATTAATTAAAAGTTCATGTTTCAAACACGGTAAATAATAGCAATTGGTTCGTTTATGAACAATTCCTATTGACTAGTTCAAGACTGCTGTGCCTATAAATTCACAACTTCTAATCACAGCTCAATCACCTCATGCCTCTCAAACCAGCAAATTTACTACAAAAACAAAGAGTGAGTTGAGCCTTTTCGTGAATTAATTGTTTTCTCCGTAATCAAGTCGACCGACAATGTCGAGCAGGATTTGCTTTTTCTTAGCCATAGCTATGTTGGGCTTAGCTTCCTACTCACTAGTCCATGCATCTGATCCCAGCCCTCTACAAGACTTCTGTGTTGCTGTTAGTGACTCCGCCTCTGCTGGTATGTGTACTCGATCTGTCCCTCTCCCATTCCTTTGTTTCTCCGCTCTCACATTCTTTAGATTGAGAAGAGCAATGTTATGGTGACCATATTTAGATACTATTCAGTATGTCACAATTGCATAGTACAATGTACTCCACTACATGACATGGTGGGTCACATACCAAATGTCGTCACCATGCATTGCTCATACTAAGAATATTACTTCCTCCGTTCCATAATCTTAGATAGAGTTCGGCGAAAATTATTCTAACTTTTGAAAATGTGTGTGCAGTGTTTGTGAATGGAAAATTCTGCAAAAACCCAAAGATGGCTACACCTGAAGACTTCTTCTTTTCTGGGCTCCTAACTCCTCGAAACACATCAAACCCAGTTGGTTCAACAGTGACTCCTGTTAATGTGATGCAGATACCAGGCCTCAACACTCTCGGCATCTCTTTAGCTCGCATCGACTTCGGCCCTTTCGGGCTTAATCCACCACACACCCACCCTCGTGCCACAGAAATCCTCGTTGTGTTGGAAGGTTCCCTCTACGTTGGCTTTGTCACGTCCAATCCCGACAACCAGCTTTTCACCAAGGTGTTGTATCCTGGAGACGCTTTCGTGTTCCCGGAGGGTCTCATTCATTTCCAATTGAACACTGGAAAGACTAACGCAGTTGCGATTTCTGGCCTAAGCAGTCAGAATCCTGGGGTTATTACCGTTGCAAATGCTGTGTTTGGATCGAATCCCAAAATTTCAACTGATGTTCTCACCAAAGCATTCCAAGTGGACAAGAAAGTGGTTGACTATCTTCAAGCACAGTTCTAGAGCACCAACTAACTAATTAGACGAACAAATATATAATGGGCCTTTCATTGTTGTTACGGAACCCATGATTCTATTATCTACTAATACTAATAAGCTTGAAATTAGCAGGAATAAATTGTTGGGTTTTCTATTTTCATCTTGTGTGCGTCTTACAAAGTTCTTGTTACAACATATTTCCTATACGAATAGTGAAGAGTGTTAAATTCTCCATTATGTATGTTTATGGTTATTGTTACACGCGTTGACCACTAAGAGCATCCCCAAGAAGCCCAACAATGAAAACAATATCCTCTCTAAAAAGATTGGTGCATAGTGCCACTTCAACGAAAGTCAGTTCTATAGCATGTCAAAAATGCTATAGAAAGTCATATATAGCGTTTCAGCAAACGCTATGGTAGCCGCCATTATAAAAAGGGTCAGACTTTCAATAGCATTTTTAGCCTGCTATATTTTGTACGCCTTCTATAGCATTTTCTACGTGCTATGACTTTTCATATTTCTATAGCATTTCTTGTCCACTATTATTTGTCTACTTTTAATGGCCTTAAAACATAGCATTTTGGCTTCGCTATATAATGTATATTTTCTATAGCTTTTTGACCCGCTATTTATGTTTCACATTTCATTGCGTTCTTCGACTAATATATTTTTTACTAAATTTGTGCTGCTTAGTCTAGTAACCTGAATTCAATTCCATACCAAGCTCTTACAACGGTAACGACTACACATTCCGGAGCAATATGTTCAAAATATTCCATACAAACCCAAAATTGGTATCATTCTCTTCAAAGCGATTAACATTACATAGACGAAAATTTATATATTACATGTTTCTTTGAATCAACTATCCAAAAAGTGGAGTACAAGCCTTGGCACCAAAATATCAACAAAAAGACTTCAAAGCAATACAAGATCATATATCTATATCTTCTTCCAAAATATCATCAAAAGGGCTTCAACCAATTAAGCGATAACCAGCAGTAGCAAGATCAGATCTTCAGCAAAAAGTCGTGAAACAATTTCTCCTCTATCAACCCATAGACCTACATATGGTAGATGCAATTCCAATTTCAATGAGCCATAAAGCAAGTAAAAGCGATAATTCAACCAGAATACACGTATATGTAGTTGAAAGAATGCTAGACGTCCAAACTAATCCATAGGTGTATATAACTACCTACAATAAAACAGTGGGAACAAGAGAAACTGGGTGTACATTACATCTTGTCCATAACAGCCAATCAAAACACGTCTCAGTTCAAACAGAGCAAAACCTCTCCAATTTCAATTAAACATCACAGTTATAATCACAATGTTATATAGCTTCAAGCTATGAAGCACCGATACGTACGGGACACGCCATGTGGCGTGTCCCCATAAACCATGACTTGTTAGAACCAAAAACTTGCTGGAAATGCCTCTGCTCACTGCACATGTACAAAATCATTCTTGCATTTTGCTCATGCACATTTTTTTTATCAGGTATTTGGTCTGCCAATTGTACAAAGTTTGTTTCTATTCAAAGGCATCTGAGATATCCGGCAAATGGTTCTCATTTATTATCTAAACAAATCAATCTATAATATATGGCAGATTATCCTATGTGTTTTGTTCGTATTCATACTTATTTTAATTATCTAGCAAAGTAGCAACAGCAGTACAAGAGTTGAACATAATCTTCTCCTAGCAGTATCTAGGCGTATATAAGAATATCAGCAGCAGCAAACTAGCAGTATTTATGCAATGTAACTGGAACGCCTACATACTCCTCGATCCCATGCATTTTTTGTAATGAACTCGTGTCACGTCTTTCTATACTTTAAAAGAGCCATAAAGTTTCTACTAGACCAAACTTATAGACGAAGGAATAAACAGATTGTATTCATTTCTTATATAAATAAGTGAAAAAAAGTGCATTACCCTGGCATAGAGCTAGAGTCCATAAGAACCTTGTCTGCAGGCCATGCAACAGTAGTTCCTTCGGCTTCTTCAATGTAAACCATATCACTCGTAGGCCTCCACAAAAAGACTCCACGTTTCTTTACAACATCCACCCAAACTCTCATCGCGTTAGGTCCGAGAGAAATATGATGAACACGTTCATTTGGATCACTAGAAGACCAACGTCCTTCAGCAACTACTTCTCCTGTCTCCATCCAATCAAGCAACTTGCAGTTGTTGCTATCAGGGTTAGTGGTAACCCCCTTTAGCAACACACCCCTTTAGCAACACAAAGCAAAAAACAAAAAACAGAGATGTAAGCGCTGTTGGAAAGCCAAAAGCAAGATTCATATCAATAGTAATACAAGGTCTAACTGTGAAATGTAAAAACTAGTCGAGAAACTGGTGCAAGATAGTACATCTCAATAGTTGGGCATAACAAGGCATGCAGCAGTGACAATCGATCAAAAAGATAATAAAATGAAGATCAAAAAATCAAAATAGGGATAAATATCCAGAAACAACAGCAACCTTCCCAATGATGAAGTTGGGAATGTTATGCTGACTGACTCGCATTGTGATAGCTTTCTTCATTAATTAAAAAAAAAATGAGAAACTGTGGCTTTTGATTTCTGTTTCCAACAGAATCAGCTTTCCTCATAATGAAGCTAAAACAAAAACCCAATTCTCTGTTTTGGTTAAAACCTTGTCCTGTAATGCAATGCCAGTGTAGGAGGCTAATTCATACAACATCAGCAGTAGCCTTCTAAAGATAAAGATTTGAAAAGCACACAAACTCAAGGATCTAGGTAAGACACCCTACATAACCCAAAACAATCAGTATCTAGATAATGATTTCAGCATTTTTTATGCAATAATGTAAAAGTTTGCTATATTTTTTTTATGAATGCATAATTAAATAACTTCTTACCAAGGGAGACACAATGGGTGTTCCTCCATTCATTGCCGCATTCTGAACCTAGAAAGTTGAAAGGAAACAACAAAACGTCACTACTCAAAGTAGTCAGAAATACCCACGAATGAAAGAAAATAGTAAGCTACTTACTTGATTTTTCTTTAACTCATCAATTGTATTATGCAAATGTACCACTTGAGACTTGAACTGAGCATCTTGTTCATGCACCTGAGCTATATGGCCACTCAGTTGTGATAATAGAGCTAATTTTGTTAGTGTGACTCCTTTTCCAAATGTTCTTAAATGCCCAGGCTTCTCGGGACCGAGTACTTTACGAAGAGCATCTTCTTTGAGATTAGTTGAAGACGAGTTTGATGTATTCCGTTCAATTTTTTTCATATCTGCCTGGAAATTGCAATGCAAAAAGTCAATATAAATGACTAATGTTACAGTCAACATATACATGAAACAAAACACAAAAATAAAGAGCGAGTCTTGGCCTTACAATCTTAGCTTCAACATTTTTGTTTACAGGTTGACCAATCTTTCTCTTATGCCCTTCGACCCAAACATCGACTCTACTTATGGATTTGTGTTTTGCTTTCTGGAGTAAAAACAAATATATGATCAAAATGCAACATAAGTTAGGGTGGCGATACTGCCACAACTTGTTTTGCTTATTGACAGCTATACCCTTGCATTCACTCTCTCTCTCTCTCTCCAAATGAGAGGGAGTGAGAAAAAAAAGTAGGGGAGACGCATATGACTGTGTGTGGGAGAGCGAGAGAGAGGGATTGATTAAGGGTAAAACTGTAATACAATAATGAAAATTTGTGCCACTAAAAGAAGCTTTTGGGGCAATATCGCCATCCTATAAGTTATGCATTTTTAATAGGAGGTATGATGAACAACATAAAGGTATTACCATCTCAGCGGTCAACCGTGCATATCCCTTACGACTCATAGTATGCTGAACTTTAAGCTTCTTGTTTCTCAGTTCTTTTAAGTTGTTGCTTTTAGCCTAAACAACAAAAATGACAAACATCCTTAGTTTTTTTAACAACAGAGAGTCTCATTAATTTAAAGGACAATCAGCAGAACAATAGGGGAGGAAAAAATCGGGAACTGAGATCCCCATAGAAAATCCAGAACATAAACTACAGTAGTTTTATTGAACACTGATTCCAGCTTGTTCACTTTTTCCATATACATCGAGGAAATCATCCTAGCAAATGTATGATACATATCATAGATAAGAACAACAAGAGATAAAGATACTCGCCTAGAGGACACATCTCAACTTTAGTCTAACTTGGATTACATGATCAAAATATACATACCTTGAAATTTGCACTAGTCTTTTCCTTCACAAAATCTTTCCATTCATGTAGTGATTTGATGTTAGCAGGCTGCAGCTTCAGCCTTTCTTCCTCATTTGAAGCAGCATTTACTTTTGCAACTAATATCGACTTTGCGGCTCTCCAAGCTTCATTCATTTTCTGAAAAACAAGTTCTCTCTGCCATTCTTGATCAAGCTCGAATCTTACCTGAAAATTTATATGTAACATACATCAAATGATAGGGCTCTATCATTTTTACTTTCATGTGAATTATACTTGGGCACTATACCATACCTGAATGCATTGCCATAGGACTTCAGCCATTCTTGAAGGAAGTTTTCGCCAATCCGAAAGTGTATATGGCACAATCTCCCTAACTAGAGCTCCATCGAAAGAAGACAACTTAACGGATTCGTCACCAATCGGTAGACCATTCTCATCAAATGAGACCTTAATTCGACTACCTCCATCTATAGCAATGATTTTCAGCTTCGTTGGGCCTCTTTTATGTGTGGGTTTGGTAGACATTGTTGTACGGGCTTCATGAGTTGTTGGAAAATTTGGCATTAGATATGATTGTAATTCAGGATTATTCAATAAAAAGAAAACAAAAAATAACTCATGATATTATGTACCATTACATTATCCTTTAGTGGTCCCTCTTATACCAAAAAACATGAGTTGTGCCAGACCAACTTTTTTCCTATTTTCAACTATGCCACTTGTTTCTCTAGTTCCCAAATGGAAAAATTACACACTGATTGAACATTTTGTTGGATAAATCAAGAATATAAACTGCACCCTTTTCAGTCCCATTGCAGACTCATGAAATGGTTTTACCTCTTTTTTCCGGTCACGTTTCCTATTGACTTCGTGAAATGGATCTGTAAAACAATAACACAGTTTGTAATCGCTTCAGTACGAGAGTTAAAAGTAAACGTATAAAACATGACAGATTAAAAAGTATAATCCTGTATTTGATGAGATACAATCCAAATAAAGCTATATAGACAATGGACACTTTAGAGATAAAGGTGAAGTAGTTCATGGCACAACACACCTTCAAGTTCAAACAATGAGCAGAATAGTCTTATAGGATGTGCCCCCTACAAATAATACTTTGTGATCCGCCAATAATCAGAGCATCAACTGCTTATCAACAGTTATAAATGATCAAGAAGCTGAATCACTTAACCAGCTCTCAAACAACAGGACTTCAAGTAAAGCTTTTAGAACGATCTTTAGAATTTGATGCTTGTCTCAAAACTGATCTTTGAAAAAAGACCATAATTACTACAAAGGATAAATTAGGAGTTGAACCTAAATCTCTTAAAGTCGCAACTATAACGGACGTCTTTGATTAGCCGAAATCCAAAAAACTCAGCTTGTATGCATAGAAATTCTACAAGTGTATATTAATTCTTCAACAGGCCTTGTTTTGCACTATAGTAAGTCCATTACTAATTAATTAAACATTCACTAAGCAACCAAAATCAAGCAAACTAAGATCAAGGCACTGCCAAATACCTAAACAAATAAGGAAACAATTGACCCAGTAAAAAAGCATAGAGATATCTAATTTTTAGTCTTGGGTTTCCGATTTGCAGCAAACAAATCTATCTTTTTAACTTTTAACGTCAATTTCCCTGCACTTATTTCATAGTTAGAGCTCATTAATTCTGAGCATCTTCACATTCTAGCAACAACTGACCTTAATATGGCAATGGAACTGAGATGTGAAGACTAGCAAAGACCCAATATGGAAACAAGATCTCAATTTGTCAGTGCTATCTCTAGGACAGAAAAGGGAAATAATCACAACACATAAGCACTTTCCTTAACTTGTCGCTTTCGTTTATCCTAAGCTACGAGCGGATTACGACAGATAAAGAGAAATTATATTCTAAGACGTCAAAACAATGGCAAAGACTCAATGAGCAAGTGCTGAGATATTCAACGTGCTGATAAAACTAAGAAAAAGGATCAAAGTTTTGCATGTTACTGCAAAATTATATCAGGGCCTCAATTATTATACAAAGAGGTAGTTCAGTTTCAGTTTATATGCACCTTCGGTTCAATATATCCAGGTGAATTCACCTTCTTGATAATCTTTAGTGTGCAACGTCCTGGATTGAGGAAAAGCAAAGGATATATAAGTTGAGTAAGCTAATAATGATAACGATGAAACACTACTATCGAAAATAATAAAGAGGAAAACAGAAAGCAAAGATAAGAAATTTGTACCCTGTTCGGATAGACATTAACAATCCTAGACCGACAGTTATTCCTAATCCTTAAGGGGTGAGGAAAGCTAAGGCTGTAAGGTTGGATGTTGCCATAGTTATCCACATCCCAAGATCTAAAAATCCTAATCCTACTAAGAAACGACCTCCTAAAATGTCTAAAAGTAAACCCTTTATACAAGGGGCATGACAACTCTTTTTTTTTTTTTTAATCGGCAAAATAAATTTCTTTCATCACAGGGATAAAAAAATGAAATCAGAACAATAAAAAAACAAATGCATGAAGAGAGCTTCGGAGAGTCAACAATACTCTCCTACTACTGCTACTCGCAATTTCTAAACCTACCCCTTCGCCTCTCAAGGATTTCCTTGTACTGGTCAAGATACTCCATAGCATGTCCAGCATCCCCAGAAATATGGGTGTGTTCAATGTGCTCTCCTCATTGTAGTTTGGGTTCATCTTAAGTTGTCCATACAAGTGATGGAATTAGCAACCTATGCTAGCCATGCACTAAAAGCCATATGAGCCACTCACCCAGACTGTTGAACTAGCACTCATGACCAAAGTCCAAAAGAAGATTAATGGCACTTCAAAAGCAATACAATATAGGTAAGAAAGTACAAAATTCAAGTTACACTTGTTGCATAACAATAGTAATTTGACACTTCCTAGTCCCCTAATCACAAGGAGGTTAATGGTAAGAACCTTATCCCAAATGGTTGACCAACCAAATAACTCATTTACGAAGAGCGAAAGATCTAAGCAGATCGTTCATGTAAACCCTATTTAAGCAAAGGGTTACCATATAGTCCCTTCACACCCTCAATGAAAAAGAAAAAAGAAATATGCCCTAAATTTCAAACTAATATACCTCACTTGTGTCCCAAGGTAGACAAATATTATGTAGATAGTAGATATTGGTCCTACATTGATTTAGGGTTTCCTCGTTTCTTTCCTTATTACATAATGTTTGTTATCAAAGAAACAAATAACATTTGAAGCTACTCATACTTCCATACAAGACCAGTATGGCAAATAAAAGTACACATTGAAGACCACATAAAAAAAAACTGCATCTTTCGCAAGGCCCAATGAGCAGCCCATGAAGATCACCATATACTAGCACTATTAAAACCCAAAGTGGAGAAATTGAGAGCAAAGATTCGAATGTTCATCAATTAAATACTCAATCGATAAATATCCAGTAAATTTAAACAAAGTTATCAGCAGATGGAGAAACTGAAAGCTATTTTGAAGAGCATAAAGAAAGAACTTCATTGTACCTTTGCAACATCAAATGCATTGGTAGTCTATCTGCAATAGCAACCTGTTCGTACAAAGTCCATTCTACAAAGAGAAAACGAAAAACAACAAATTACTACAAGGTTCTGACTAACCAAAAAGGGGGCTTGGAGGAAGGCTGGAACTTGAGGTACCATTCCCCTCTGTTAAATCCCCCACTAGAAGAAGCAGTGGATACAAACTGAGCTAGATGAATCACAGTATACATTAAGCGACAATGACAACTGGATACCCCTAGGCCCTAGTTGCCTAAGAAATCTATAAACCAGTATAGTTCAACTTTATTTGACATGAAGTTCACCCCAAGGAAATTGAAACCTCCAAATAGCCCTGGCTCAGGCAACAAAGCACAGTAAAAGATGTAAACATTTATAAGATGGATTTGTATTCTGTGCACAACATCCAAATACTAAATAAGAAAATGTTTAAACTTTAAACACCACTAACAGTTTGAATATTAGGGACCCTCCATTTTAAGTCTCGTAATTCCTATTTGAAAACAAATACAAAGAGATGAAACAGGAGAGCCTATTCACGAGACTCCCACAATTATGAGGTCTTGGCAGGGTAGAATATTAAATTAAAATGCATCTTTATTTTTACTATTCATAATACTATCATGCATTGTAATACACTAGGTCGATCAGTTGAGTGGGTGAGTTTACACTTTGTAGGCATAGATCCCTAACTATATATGTTTCATCCACTAAAATATTAACACTTTCCTTGTTAAGAACTCATGAAATATGAATGTTCACTATTATTTCTACACTCTTGGCCCCATAAAATGGAGTGTTTTCGTGTGAGAGTAAAGCGTGAAATATTTTCCCTAATTCTTTTAGTAATAATTTACTTTTATACCTCTGATTTAAGGACTTCAATTGACTTCATGATTTAAAACATCTTCTTATCCTAGGTCCAATCTGCAGTTGCATTATATGAACAAACCAGATAGAGCTAGTGACCGATAAGGCAATAAACTAAATGAGAACACTAAACTATGTGTAATGCACTCAACTATCAACCACCATATTTAAAAAAAAATCTCACTCCCAAATAAAGTAATTTGTGAAAAGAATGAAAGCCCTGTATTTGATCAGTGATTGCTAAACACTGCATTCTATTTTACATCATTGCTTCAGAGCTATATTCTATGAAAGGTCTTCCAGTCCCATATTTAAAGCCCCACCTATTGACTGTTTTACCATCAGGCCCTTAACATCAAGCAAAACAAGTTCTGGAAGAATTCAGGAAAACAATTCATTAATAAGAACATACAAAACATCATCGTACCCTCTTAAGTACTCTTAAATGATTCTCACCACGCCCCATAGTGCAACTGGAACATGTTTAATTCATGAACATTATTTAAAGCCCCAATCTCTTTTTCGAAATGCCTATTAAAGTTAATCAAAACCCTCAAAAGTTTAAAATCTGTACAAATCCTTAAATGATTATCCCAAGAAGATTATTGAAGAGTAAACCCTAGCATTATATTAGGGCAAGAATCAAGGAAAAAGGAAGTAGGAGAACAAGAGAGAGAAAGGATCGAACAAACCAGCAGATTGCATTTAAACCCTTCTGTAATTTTCTGTCGCAGGAGAACATGCAAGGTCGGTCTTCAACGATTTGGGGGACGCGGAGTTTGATTATCTGGGTGTTGGCGGTTGTGGTGTTCAGGAGGCGGAGGAGGGAGGAGAGGGAGTAGGCGAGAGAGAGAGAGAGAGAGAGAGAGAGAGAGAGAGATTGGCGGTCGATGAGTGTTTTGGGGATTGGCGGTCGATGAGTGTTTTGGGGATTAGAAATTTTTGGAGGCAGATGGGGGATTGGCGCCAACACTTGCCGCCAGGAGTAAAAAGGTGTAAAATGCTATGTTTTGGGGGAATTTTGGGGGAAATGCTATGTTTTGGGGGAATTTTGGGGAAAATGCTATAGTTGTATAAAAGAAATGCTATGATTAAAGCCTTGCCTATTTTTCTTTGTTTTAACTTCAAAAAATGATATGAAATTATGCTATAGAAAGTCATATTTGTTGTAGTGGTAATTTATCATTTTACATACTCATATCACTATTAATACACTAACAACACTATCTTACCTCTCTATTATTAAAATATTGTTTCCTTTAGAGGTGAGAGAGAGAGAAGCGAATAAATAATTTAAAAAGTTTGGTTAGTGAATAGTGGCTCAACAAAAAGGGAGGTATTTGTTGAGGTACTATTCATCCATGTACTTTAGGGAGCCTTTTGTTGAGGCCGTTGTAGGGCTTAAGTGTGTTTTGGATCAACAAAATACCTAAAATTGCATTTTAGGGAGTTCGTTGGGCTTGCTCTAGGGGCCTATTTGGATGGGGGCATTGGTGCCCGAATGTCTTTGGGCCCGGATTTCACATCTTGGGCCTACCATTGATTCAAGGTTTGGGACTTATTCTGGTACCCGGAGTAAATTATCCACCCGCCTCCTCTTAAATATGGACAGGTCTGACCCTGTTCATAATTTACCTGATTGATCAAATTACACTTGTAACCCCCCACCCCCCCAATACCCCATCCTCTCTTAAATTACACGCATCCACTTTTGATTTTCTTAATTTCCGCTCACACTTCCACTAGAAAAAGGAGGGTTTCTTGGTTCTTTTATTTCTTCGTCCATCTCTCTCTCTCTCTCTCTCTCAAATTCAATTAAAACTTTGTCCCCTGGCCCAGCCCAAATGTTTGGGTTGCCCAAACCTGACTGCTAATTTGGTTGCCCACTTTATATTAAGTCACAAAAAATAAAAAGACATAAAAGAAAAAAAAAAAGAAAAAGATTTGAGGTTACATTGTTCTTTTATCTTGAATCACATAAAAAAAACCCAATTATTATTATTTTTTGAACGGCAAAGAACTTTATTAATCTTTGAAGAAATACAAAGATTAAAAGGGAATGAGGGAGAAACAACCCGACTAGATGAAACGACTTCACTAGACGCAACCCCACAACAAACCCAGAAAGGAAAAAACAAGGTAAGCAAGGAGCCAACCGAACAAAAAGCCAAAAAACACTGGACAAACCCAGAAGAGCAAAGAAAAATGACAGCGATTTTAGCATACTCTTGAAAGAAAGAAAAACATCAAATGTGAGCTCCCTTCTCCCACTGGTCTTGATAAGCTCTGAAAACAACAATTATCATACTTTAACTTATGCAAGAATTCCTTATTAATTAAGATCATAGTCAATCCAATTAATCTCTCTTATGACAAGGTAGTACGAAGGTAAGCTTATCTCCCTAATTTACTAATCTCCCCTTCTAACATACCCATCTCTTATCCACCGTCTTTCTGTTGGCCTCGTTTGCTAGCACTTATAATTTAACGAATTTATCTTATTTACTTAAAAAGCAGTGAGAGCGTTCAAATGCGTATACAAACGCAAGCTTGTTCAGATGTGAAGGCGTTCAGATGCGTATACAAACCCGGGCCTGTTCAAATGTGAGAGCGTTCAGAAGTGTATACAAATGCAAGCTCGTTCATATAACATTGTGCTTTGTTGAGACATTGGATAGTGGCGCGTGGACTTTTCAGGATGCGTGCCTGAAGAGATTAATAACCTGCACAAGAAAACACAAGACATAAACACTTGCAAATAGTAGTATATTGATGATATGCAACTAATGAAACCCCTAGAAGTGAGTGTATGCAAAACCCTGGGGTGTGTGCGAGTGCAACATGATGTTTTTGAGTTTTGAATGTTAAGCGTCACTGCTAGATAAGCATGAAGCTTTGCTGCTGAGTATGCGCAAGAGCGCGAAAGTTTAATGTGAAGTTGTTCACGAGGTTGTTAAGGAGCTGTTGGGTCTATAAAAGCGGAGCACATTGTTTGATAAATACGCCTGAGGCGTGCCACTGATTTTGGTCGTCCGACACCGCTGACAGATGTTGGGCTCGTTGGAAACAAACACGAAGCCATTGACGGAGACATGCATGGAGTTGCTGATATGAATTTGCACGAAGTGTGGCTTGCTGGAAATAAGCACGAAGCTATTGATAAAGTGGCTTGATTGAAACTTGCATTGAGCTTGGGGTTGTTGGTAGAAGTACACATGGAGCATGTCAATAGAAACTTGCACTAAGCTTGGGGCTGTTGATAGGAATATGCACGGCTGTAACTTTGTTTGACATTGAGCTTGAAGCTGTTGATGATGCGTTGTTTTGATATTTTGGTCCCCCGTTATTTGGGGGAAGAACACTACATGGTAGGTTAACCCTTGTTTGGAAAGGGCAGAGTCATTTACATGAACTTTTCATGATCATCCCTACTCTAGCCGGGGGAGGTTTGAATGTTGAACTGCTGGGTAAGGCTCCTCTGGGGACTCGTGTTGCTTGAGTGCAACTGTGGAAGTGTACTGACATTGCTTGATTATGGAATTGTGTTGACACGGTGCTGAATTTGTGATGATGACACCTTAACATTGACGGTCTTCGATTCGGGGTGGTATAGTGATCTCTCAAAACTGTGCTCTGGGCAATTTGATCTGGCGGACGATGAACGGCTTAATCGGTCGTTCCTGAGAAATTGATTTGTCGGCCTGGTGGTTGATGCACCGACTAGAAGAAACTAGAGTCTCTACCTTGGTTGTTGAAATGTTGGCCGACTATTAACGGTGAAGGAATTGATGACACAACGAATTGAGTGAATTTGACACATGCGAGTTGTTGGGTACGTGTCGGGTACATAGCGGGTGCGATTGGATGAAAGTGATGAAATCCTGAGACATATATGTTTGCATTCATTCCACTAGACTCTTGTGTGAACTGTGAATACGACTTTTGAGTAAATTGTGAGTATTTGTCGAGTCCTTGGACTTGTGGTAAATTCTATCTTATGACCAATAGTTGTATGCATGCTATTGATTGGCTTGAATTGACAGACATATTTCACGAGACTTAAAAGGGGATAATTAGCTATAATTGAGTAAATGAGTGTAAATGAAATGGCGATTAACGGAGTGTTTGAAATAAAAGAAATAAACAATGATAAGGTTGATGGGAACCTCACGGTGTGTTAATAATGTTATTTTATTTTTATCTTTTTGTGAGGGTTGTCAGACCCGGTTGAATGTTCTCAAAGGAATACATGGAGAACGATCAGGTAGTAAAAAAGTGACGTTTTTGTACAAGAATTGATAACCCAAGGTCAGTGTCATATGGAAATAATTAATTGGTGCACGATGTGTTACTTCGGCTAATCGTTAAGTGGGGTATTGTGCCTTAAGTTTACTTGAGGACGTGGGTTCCGATTATTCTTTCCTTCCACTATGTCTTGTTCCTCACTTATAGTTTTCTAAAGAAAATCTTAGAAAAGTTCAATGGATAATTATCAGAGGTTTGGGTCGTAGGGATATGCGTGGTAACGTGTGGAAAAAAATCATTATCATGTTGCTATGATGAGATGGTATGTTTTGGAGATTTAAATGTGAATGTCAATCTCACTTTATATTTCATGTTTATCATATTTCACCTATGTGCCTATGAATGTGTATAAAGGGGATCCCTACTGGGCGAAGTGACTGCACACCCCTTTTCTGTTTCAGTCTTTTAGGAACAACCAAGAACATAAGTTGGGATTGCAAGTGGTGCATGACATTACTGAAGCATGGCATGAAAGTGTTCTTCATCATCAGCAAACCCCATCATTTTGGAAACAAATGTTGTATTCCAATCTTTTACCTCTTTGAAACATGTTTTCTATTGGGAAATAGGGACCGATGTAGCTCAGGACTCTTTGTAATGAATCAGTGTGTTGACTTTGGATAAATATATGGTGAATACTTAGTGACGGAAATGATTATTGTTTATATTGAAAATCGAGGGCGTGACAATCGTCTAATCATCTAAATCACGTACGAAGGTGGGGGAATCTATCTCGATTGATGGCGAGGATCGGAAGTATAGGGCTGATTGGAATTTTGTAAAGAAAATTCAGCCTTTTTTGAACTAGGTGGTGTCTTTGAGTGTTTTAAATACTAGCAGCTTAGGTGTTGGATGAAGTTTATTCTAGTTGCGAGGCAAAGGTTTGTTCTGCTGTTTCATCGATCCGGATATCATATGGTTGTTTCGTGCAGCCTCGGGAAAGGAACTGGTGTGTTTTATGCTGTGTTAGTTGGGGTTATACATTGGAAACAAATGTTGTATTCCAATTTTTTACTTTTTTGAAACATGTTTTCTATTGGGAAATGGGGACTGATGTAGCTCAAGACTCTTTGTAATTAAATCAGTGAATTGACTTTGCATGAATGTATGGTGAATATTTGTACCGACCCTGATTTTTAGAGCCATCAGAAAAAATAAATGAACTACATAGTTGTTACAAAAACCTTTCTTTTATACATAAATTTATAGACTTTTCTCTTAAAATAATAGTACAAATTAATTTATTTTACAAATTCTCTGAATAGGAATTTTGTCCCGTTACTCTCAATAGCCGACCCCGTTCACCTTCTCACTTTCCAAGCCATACTGAAAAATATATTAAGCCTGGAAGTATACAATATGACATAATATAAATGCTCAACAAGGAGGGAAATGATTAACGAATTCAATCAAAACTATCCATATCACTGAACCACATATTGACCCTTTTTGGTACATGACCGGTGAACGACCTCACCCCCTCTGAGCAAAGCCTCCTCCTCAATTATTCCCGGCTGCCTCTGAGCCAAGCCTCCTCTTGAATTATTCCCGGCTACTGGGTCAGGATCTTGGTACGTCCACTCGATCAACGTACCAAATAGTTCCATAGCGTTTAGTCATCACATAGAGCAATATCAATTCTGTAACGAATCCAACAAAAGCATAACATCAGCAAATGGAGTATAAAATGAGGGAACAAAGAACTACACCGAAGATTTGAGGAGCATATTGTATACCACGCGGTTTACCTGAAATCGAAACTATTTATCCATCGACTAAATTTTCTCTCAATCCCCTTTCTGCTTTTTTCATTATTCTGCCTTTTTCCTTTTACTAATGGTGGACGTATGCGTGTATGGGAAGTATAGAAAGCAAATTTATAGTTGTAGCCAACTATCCAGCAATCTCCATATGGATCTAGAATTATCAACATTTAATACTAATAAATCCATGTGATATACTTTAATTAATGAGTATCAAGTTTAATATCTTATATAATCTATTTATAATCAAATAAAATCTCATCCCATCAATGTTAAGGGGATTCACCCAATAGTTAAAAGCCACCTCGCATATTTTTGGAAACTGTCGCTTGGGCTCCAAGGATTCTTCCGAGCGTTGACAAATGTCTCGCTCTGCTCTGCAATGCTTATTCCGATACCAAACTAGCTTACGAAAAAACCCTAAATATCTATTATACTTTTCAAATATAACACAAGAACTATTTTTATTTAATAAGAGTAGAACAATTTTATAAACTAAATGAAAATATGGACATTTATTAAAATACGGGGTGACACAATATCTGTAATACTAAGCGACGGAAATGATTATTGTTTATCTTGAAAGTCGAGGGAGTGACAATCGCCTAATCACCTAAATCACCTATGAATGTTTGCAATTAATGTTCGATTGTTTGGTGTATTTGTTGTTTGGGTACTGGCGGGGGGTTATGGATTTGACATTGCAAGATCGGATGGCATTGTCTTGTCAACATTTATTGGATAGTGTTTGCATTCGTCGGTCTTGGGTTTTAAATGGTGGTGGATCAGAATATTACTTGAAGGATTCTAATGGTAGGCTTACAAAGATGGGGGAATCTATCGCAGTTGATGGTGAGGATCGAAAGTACAAGGCCGATTGGAATTTTGTGAAGAAATATGCAGCCTTGTTTGAACTGGGTGGTGTCTTTGAGTGTGGTAAATACTTGCAGTTTAGGTGTTGGATGAAGTCTATTGTAGTTGTGAGGCCAAGGTTTGTTCTATTGTTTCATCGATCCGGATATCAAGTGGTTGTTTCGTGCAGCCTCGGGAAATTAATTGGTGTGTTTTGTGCTGTGTTAGTTGGGGTTATACAATGGAAACAAATGTTGTATTCCAATTTTTTACTTTTTTGAAACATGTTTTCTATTGGGAAATGGGGACCGATGTAGCTCAAGACTCTTTGTAATTAAATCTATGAGTTGACTTTGGATGAATGTATGGTGAATAGGGGTGAAAAAAAAACCGACGGGACCCGAACCGACGGAAAAACCGAAAATTCGGTTCTGTTTTCGGTCGGTCCAGCCTGGAAAAAAACCAAAAAAATCGAACCGAAAAAACCGAAATACATCTCGGTTCGGTTTCAGTTTTCCGGAATTTTTGTTAGACCGAACCGAACCGAACCGAAATACCCTAAAATCATCCCGATTTGGACCAAATTACCCCGAAACCACCCCTATTTGGACCGAAAACCACCCCTATCTCGTTTTCCTAAAATTGACCCCGCAAAAAATAACAAATCGCAGCCGTTCATCTTCAATTTTAACACCGGACCGAAAAAACTTAAAAAACAGAAAAAAAATCGAAAAAACCGAACCACCCCGAACCGATCGGTCCATTGTTTTTTTCGGTCGGGATCGTTCCAGAAAAATCACACCGAACCGACCGATTTTCACCCCTAATGGTGAATATCTGTGACGACCCTAATTTTTAGAGCCATCAAAAAAATAAATGAACTACATAGTCGTTACAAAAACCTTTCTTTTATACATCAATTTATAGACTTTTCTCGTAAAATAATAGTACAAATTAATTTATTTTACAAATTCTCTGAATAGGAATTTTGTCCCGTTACTCTCAATAGCCGACCCCCTTCCTCTTCTCTCTTTCCAAGCCAACCTGAAAAATAGATTAAGCCGGGAAGTACAAATGCTCAACAAGGGGGGAAATGATTAACGAATTCAATCAAAACTATCCATATCACTGAACCACATACTTGACCCTTTTCGGTACATGACCGGTGAACGACCTCACCCCCTATGAGCCAAGCCTTCTCTTCAATTATTCCCGGCTACCTCTGAGCCAAGCCTCCTCTTGAATTATTCCCGGCTACTGGGTCAGGATCTTGGTACGTCCACTCGATCAACGTACCAAATAGTTCCATAGCGTTTAGTCATCACATAGAGCAATATCAATTTTGTTACAAATCCAACAAAAGCATAACGTCAGCAAATGGAGTATAAAATGAGAGAACAAAGAAATACACCGAAGATTTGAGGAGCATATTATATACCACGTGGTTTACCTGAAATCGAAACTATTTATCCATCGACTAAATTTTCTCTCGATCCCCTTTCTGTTTTTTTCATTATTCTTCCTTTTTCCATTTACTAATGGTGGACGTATGCGTGTATGGGAAGTATAGAAAGCCAATTTATAGTTGTGGCCAACTATCCAGCAATCTCCATATGGCACTAGAATTATCTACATTTAATACTAATAAATCCATGTGATATCCTTTAATTAATGAGTATAAAGTTTAATATCTTATATAATCTAAATATAATCAAATAAAATCTCATCCCATTAATGTTAAGGGAATTCACCCAATAGTTAAAAGCCATGTCGCCTATTTTTGGAAACTCTCGCTTGGGCTCCAAGGATTCTTCCTAGCGTTGACAAATGTCTCGCTCTGCTCTGCAATTAATGCTTATTTTGGTACCAAACTAGCTTATGAAAAAATCCTAAATATATATTATATTTTTCAAATATAATACAAGAACTATTTTTATGTAATAAGAGTAGGACAATTTTGTAAACTAAATGAAAATAAGGACATTTATTAAAATACGGGGTGTCACAATATCTGTAATACTAAGCGCCGGAAATGATTATTGTTTATGTTGAAAATCAAGGGCGTGACAATCGCCTAATCACCTACGAATGTTTGCAATTAATGTTCGATTCTTTGGTGTATTTGTTGTTTGGGTACTGGCGGGGGTTATGGATTTGACATTGCAAGATCGGATGGCACTGTATTGTCAGCATTTTTTGGATAGTGTTTGCATTCGTCGGTCTCGACTTTGAAATGGTGGTGGATCAAAATATTACTTGAAGGATTCTAACGGTAGGCTTACAAAGATGGGGGAATCTATCTCGGTTGATGGTGAGGATCGAAAGTACAGGGCTATTTGTTATTTTGTGAAGAAATATTCAGCCTTGTTTGAACTGGGTGGTGTCTTTGAGTGGGGTAAATATAAGCAGTTTAGGTGTTGGATGAAGTCTATTGTAGTTGCGAGGCCAAGTTTTGCTCTGCCATTTCTTCGATCCGGATATCATATGGTTGTTTTGTGCAGCCTCGGGAAAGGAATTGGTGTGTTTTGTGCTGTGTTAGTTGGGGTTATATATTGTATATTGCATTTTTATGGATAATAATATTTTGGCCATTGAAAAGGAAGGATGTTTCTTTTGTCTTGCTTTGATATGCAAGTGGAAATTATAGTCTTGTAGGGTGAACATGCCTCCTCCTCGCCCCACCTTCCAGTTTCCGAGGTGAAGGGAAAGGAGTTGCTCAAATTAATTTGGCATTGTCGCATGGTACTTTAGTCCCGTTTCCTAGCATTTATAATCTAACTTATTTAGCTTATTTGCTTAAAAGAAGCTAATTAAGGATGTTTATCAACAATTATGAATAATCACTGATTCAGCTTTTCTAGTCTATTTGATATTTAAAAAAAGAAAAATAAAAAAAGAGCTCGATTACTTTAAGCTCCAATTTGAAGTTTTTTTTTTGTTGCTTATTTTAAGTTGTTAAAACATTAATGGGGAAAAAAATCTTAATGTGAATAAGTTGTTTTACTCTAGCTTTTAGGGCAACTTAGACATTTAGTTTACAAAAAGCTATTTAAAATCTTATTCAAGCAAACAAGTTAATTTTGTTTTTAACAACTTATAAAAAGATACAACAAACAATTTTATGATTTATTATAATTATTTTAAGCCAATAATAAAAAAAAATGCTATTTTGATAAGCAATCGCAAAGGATAATTGCCTCCTCCTCAGGCTATATTTGGATGGCAGTAATCTCAAGGGGGGAATGGGAATGTGATGCCTTCTACCCATGATTCCAACGTTTGGAGCACACAAGAACAGGAATGTGATGCCAGACTTTTCTAATTATAACGTTTGGCAGAGACAGGAATAGGAATGTGATTCCCGATGACATATTCAACCAGGAATCACATTCCTAGACTGAGTGGGAATCTAATCCCTCCCTTAACCCATGGGAATCTCAGATTCCTGGCTCATTCATTAAGAAAAAGGAAATGTTGACTTTAATAAATTTCCAAAATAATTGTTTCCTGCATAAGATTACTGAATTAATCTAGACACCGAAATGTCATTCCTCCAGGTATCGAATTCCTAGAAATTCGATTCCCAGTAATCATATCCTATTCCTACCCAAGAAAATTCCTGGGAATTTGATTCCCAGTAATCATATTCCTATTCCTACTCAAGATTCCGGTCATCCAAACACAGCCTTGTGGTTTGCGAGATGAATGGGAACGCGGTCGCTCAAAGTTCCTTTCGGCCGTGAACTCTCATCTTTCTAGCTGCTTGGGCTTTACTGGCTTAACAACCTGAAGTCCAGGCAAATGTCTAAGCCCAAACCTTCTAATGCTATAGGGAGTAAAAAGATGTGGCTAATTCCTTCACTTTGGTTAATAAAATCCTTTTTTTCATTAAAAAACAGTAGATGTGGCTAATGGGCCCAAAGCCCAAGCCAATGCCTATCCGGATCTGTAATGTCTCAATTTTTGGCAACGTGAATTAAGACATTCTTAAATGATATTTTTATTATTAAAAAGTCATGTTTACTTAAAAGAAAACAAAATCCACTTACAATTAATTTTCCAAAATAGTCTTACAAATTTCAAATTTCAAAATACTAAATGAAACAAGGGAGAGTTAATTAGGCATCATGTACAAAAAAAGATCATTATGATTGCATCCTATGAGATTTGAATACTTATGAATAACAAATACACCATGAAACCTAGATCAACATTATACACTACTACATCATCTATTTTATAGGAGCATCAAATAAACCAACATGATACATTTAACAAACTATAATCACTCGATGAAATAACCATCTTTTCAAGGCTGAACATGATTTATTGAAAACTCTTTCTATGGTGAAATTATTTACCAAGAAATTGACCGTGTTTTTCATGGAACCTATAACATGAAAACTTAAAAGATAAGGTTACAATAAATGTACCATGAAAAAGCAGAAAAAATAAATCCAACCCAACATGGTAAATCAATAAACCATAACCATAATCACTGTATGAAAAACAATTTTTAAAAAGATGAACATGGTATATTGAAAACTCCTATCATGGTGAAACTATTTATCATGAAATCAACCGTGTTTTCCATTCCATGGAACAGATACCATGAAATGAAACCTTAAAATAGAACCTTACAACAAATATCATGAAAAAGTCCCCCCTAAAAAAAATCCACGAAATTGGTATGTTCAGTATTACCAAAAAAATATATGTTTCAGATCTGAAAAATAAAAACCATGAAGAAGAAGACGAAGAAAAATCAAGAAACAATATTTTTTGTTTCTTTTTTTTTGGGGGGGTCTCGATCATAAGAAACAATCAATTGAAATCTGGGAGGAAATCTAAAATCCAGCTGAAATCTGAAATTGAAAAAAAAAACCACGATTGAAGAAGACATTATTCCTTGTTGATGATGGCTTTCTCCGGCCAACGTGCGCGGACTGGGATGTTGATGACGAGAAGAAAAAGCAACAAGATTGCCAAAATTGACGAGATCATCGGAGATGGGCTTAACGACAACAAGATCTGCAGATGGGGTCCGATCGATCGATGGTGACATGCAGCTTGTGATTTGGGATTCACGATTTTCTCGGTTGTGTTATAAGGAGAAGGACGATTTTGTTTTAGAAATGTACAGTAGATAATGGGAAGGGGGAAGTATCAGAGGGAGCGATTGGGTGCTGGGAATTTTTTCCAGTGAAACTGGATTCCGTGGATTTTGTATCTAAGGAAAAACTACAGGCTGCGTATGGATATTTTATAATGATTTCTTCAGAGAAAAACCTGGAAATAAAGAAAAACCCAAGTGACCTTTTTAGATTCAAATTTCGACACAGTTATGTGATTGAAGGGGATTTAATAGAAGCTGAATCCCATCAAATTAGGGATGAGATATAGCGCTTGTGTATAATTAAATATTAGTAAAATACTTAATAAGGTCACAATGGTCCGAATATCCTTTACAGGATGAAATCATAACTATTCAAATCACCCAGAATGGAATCATAATGATCTTTTTGGAATATGATGCCTAATTAAAATTTCCATGAAACAAAGTCCAGCCTCTTTTTTTTTTTTTTTTTTCCCCTTTGGTTCCCAGCGGCAGGTGTCTATCAAAGTGAGAGGTGCCTTTTTCGTGGGTTGGCTCTTTCTCTATTCTGATGTCTCATGTCTAGGATCCTTTTTATCTTTGTAATTTGTTTTCAAAGATCAATAAAATCTTTTTTGCCGTTCAAAAAAATATATATGGCAGCCAAGACTTGGTCTCGGTTTTTTTTTTTTTTGGATAAATTCTTGGTCTCGGTTCTTTCCAATGTCATTAGCTTACTAGTACGGGTTCTCCGCTCCGTCTTTAATATCTGGCATTCAATATTAGGGCAAGGAAGTCCTACAGAAAAACGCCCAATAGGTAAACTTCTACCTTTCTAACTTGTGCATTACATAACTAACACTCCCCTGGAATGGTTCTACTCCTACCAAATAACTCTAGGTACACCTGGGACTGAGGGGGGTGCTGTGCATCCCATGCACGACACCGTGCTGTGCAGTCCCGTGGCGCTGCCGCGCCGACATTTTTTTGGTGATCGGAGACGTTCACCGCGTAGAGCTTGTCGAGTACTACAAGTATGCAAAAACTTAACTTGATCGGATATCTTTAAGTAGGTTATCGGAACACAAATACTTTGAAAACAAATGGAAACAAACACTGGATAAAAACCACTTTTTCATGTTATTTGTGCTCCGATGAGGCACTAAAAGATATCCGATCAAGTTGATTGTTGGCACACTTGTAGTATTCGACGAGGTCTACACGGTGAACGTCTCTGATCGTCGAAAAAATGCCGGCGCGGCGTCGCCACGGGGATGCACAACACGGTGCTGTGCATGGGGATGCACAGCACCCCCAGGTTCGGTACACCTGTTCTAAATTTACTCCACAAAAACCAATTTGGTTCCAAGGTTATGGAAAAAAGCCAATTAAGTGAAAAGACTCTGTCAATACATCGAGAAACTACATCAACTTACCAAGTCAATTTGTGAAGTTTTTCAATTCAAATCCACAGATTAGGTGCACGCGAAATAAATACTCCATAGAGATGATCGTCATCAGAGCTATCCTACATTATCATCATTAGAACCATCCTATATGCCCAACATTAATTAATAAACTCATCAAATTCACCAACCAAATTTAGCTACCGCAAATAACAAGGTCTGCTTTATTTTATTTTTTTGGAAACATAAAAAATAAGTTTTATTTATCTCTGAAAATATTTACGAAGATTAAAAGAGTCCGGGGCAATTTACTACCAAACAAGTGGAGCGGTAGCCCAGTGGTAAGCACCATGTACTCTCATTTATGTATTTCACTGATCGGTTCAAACCTCACTTACTTCAAAAAACCTCCCACTCTCTCTCTTCTTTCTCTGCCTCTCAACACAGCGGCTAGGGTTTTAGCCTGGGGGGGGAGGCGCCGCCTCCCTTTCCTCCTCCCCCCGGGCTCTCTCGTTCCCCTCTCCTCTCTCTCTTTCCTCCGTTTTGCCTTCTTCTTCCCTCACTTTCCTTGGTTTCTCCGTTCTCCGCCGGTTTTCTCACTTGGAGTACCCGGTTCTGCCTAACGGCGAGGATTTCGTGGAGCCTCATGGTGTCTCTTGTTTCCCCGCTGAATCCATTCTTGGGTGGATTCGGGTTTTGCCTAACGGCGTGGGGCGGGACGTTGTGGGGTGGGAGGTCTGGTATGGCGTGTGGGTGGTGGGAGTTTTTGGATCTGGGTTCTTTCTTTTTGGTTTTTGCTTTCAGGTGGCTGCGAGGTTGGCCTTTTGGACGGTTTGAGGTATTGCTGCGGTGTGCGGTGGCTGGTCCTACGGGTGTTGGCTTGCTGTGCGCCGGTGGTTGCAGTGGAGGAGTGGTTGTGCCGACCTTTGGGGCAGCAACAGGGGCTTGTTCCCCGGGTTCCAGCGTCGGTTGGCTGCGCTCATTTCTTCGCTGGTTCCGTGCGGCGGCAGTGGCATAGGGTTGGGTTTGGCGGCAATGGCGATGAGGATTCACTTTGAGGGCAGCAAAGGTGTTTTGCTGGAGGAGTGTGAGCGGTTTTCGGTTTGGTGGCTGGATATGAGGTTGAGATTGAGATTGCGTTTTGCGGCAGCAATGACGGTGGCGCGTGATTTGGAAGCTGAAGGGGTGAAGCATATGAAACGAAGAAGAGGAGCAGATTTTTCGGGAAGTGGGGTTGCTTGTGGGGTTCATTGTTTTTTCGAGAAGTGGGGTTGATTGTCTGTGGGGTTCAAGGTGCATGCCTTGACTTTTTAGGTGACTCCTTTATTGGGCATATTGTGGGATATTTGTATAATCTGAGTTTTTGTAGACTCTTTGGGGTGCTTGGCTTAGGCCTTTAGGTGGGCTCGTCTTTTGGGTACCCTCGATTGGTTTCTTGCCAATCGTTGGTTTAGGTCTCGGATTGAACAATTTTTGTTATTTCCTTGTTCCTATTAGTCTTGTAACTATTTCAAGATTAATGAAACTTTTTTGCCTTGCAAAAAAAAAAAAAAAAAAAAAAAAAAAAGAAGGAAAAATTCACTATAAAAAATGCCTATACGTACTGCGTTTCAAAAACGTCGCGAAAGACCTTACAAACCCCAGTAAAAGTAATAGGGGTATTATGTTACCGCCATCTTCATAGGATACAATCTTGCCATCCGATTATTGTCCGTACATGCATGCAGTGGTGTACCTATATGGAAAAAAAGAAAAAGAAAATAAGAAGCAAGAACGATATGAACGACCATTTCCTGAAGAAGACTGACTGCATGCGATTGATTTTTAAGAGAAGTGGTTAGAATTAACATTTTTAATTAATTAAAAGTTCATGCATGTTTCAAACAAGGTAAGTAATAGCAATTGGTTAGTCATGAAACAAAGACAGAGCCTCTATGGGTATGGAAGCCATCAAGCCAAGACTTGGTACACTTCTCGTCGGGTTCTTCAATTCCCAATGTCATTAACTTCCTAGTACGGCTCCTCTGCTCCATCTTTAATAAATATCATTCAATATCAGGACAAGGCAATCCTATGAAAACACCGAATAGATCATTACTAAAAGCTCATGTTTCTAGTTTAATAAATAGCATTCCAATAGAGATCACTTAAAAAGGACGGAGAGAGTACGCTTTTTTGTATAAAAGTAACGAAGCGCAAACAAAATATTATGAATCATAGATAAAATATTATGAATCATATTGCTGAAAAGTTAATAGTTTTTAATATAAATTAAAAGTTATGACACAAAAAAATGTTACGATTACCATGAGGTGACACAATGTACCATACAATATATAGGGGTATATGATACACACTTTTAATGGGTGTATATTGTAGCCATTCCCTAATTAATAAACTCATCAAATTCTCCAACCAAAGTTAGCTGACCGCAGATAATGAGATCTTTTTTTTTTTTAATATAAAAAAAAGTTTTATGTATCTCTGAAAATATTAACGAAGATTAAAAGGATCCGGGCCATCGATGAGGTGGTGGTTCTATGGCGCATCAAGGAGCTTGGTTTCTGGAATTTTTTATTTTTCTGTTTGGTTGATATTTGATCAACTGCTCTTGTACAAATTTTTTTCTTTTGGCTTGCGCTTCTTCTGGCTTGGTTTGGGGATCCTTTTTCTTGGATTCCTTTCCTTTCCTGTTTAGCGTTTTGGCTGCTCCTTGTATCTTTTCCCTCTTGGTCAATATATATTCTTCTTTGTCGATCAAAAAAAAAAAAAAACAGGATCCGGGCCATGATAGCATCATAACCGTTCACTATCAAACAAGTGGAGTGGTAGCCCAGTGGTAAACACCATGTACTCCCATTTATGTATTGGCTGAGGTTCAAACCTTACTAACTTCAACTAAAACTACCGATTTTCGCCGAGAGAAAAAAAAAAAGTGAAATAATTCAATACCAAAAAATTCCCTATACTGGCGTTTCAAAAACATCACGAAAGACCAAACAAACCCCCGTAAAAAAAACTAGCGGTATCTTGTAAACACCGCGAAAGCCGAATTTAAGCTTAGGTTTCCAGCATTTAAAAAGCGTCGGAAACGAAAATCTTAATTTTAATGTTATAATTTTGGTTTGACAAAATGAAAATCATTAATTCTGAACAAAGATAGTATATGTCTAGACCTCTCCCCAATAACAAACATGCTAGAAGCCATCTTCATCGGATAAAATCTTGCCATCCGATTGTTGCCCGTACATGCATGCAATGACCATTTCCTCAAGAATTAACGATATGAACAATGACCATTTCCTCAAGAAGACTGCATGCGGTTGATTTTTAAGATGAATGTGGAAAAACGAATGAGAAGTGGTTAGAATTAACATTTTTAATTAATTAAAAGTTCATTTTTCAAACAAGGAAAATAATAGCAATTGGTTAGTTTATCTGCTCTTCCCATTGGAGAACAATTCTTATTGACTAGTTCAAGACAGCTGTGCCTATAAATTCACAACTTCTAATCACAGCTCAATCATCTCAGCCTCTCAAACTCCAGCAAATTTACTACAAAAACAAATAGTGAGTTGAGACTTTTCTCCCTTATCAAGTCGACCGACAATGTCGAGCAGGATTTGCCTTTTTGTAGCCATAGCTATGTTGGGCTTAGCTTCCTACTCGCTAGTCCATGCATCTGACCCCAGCCCTCTACAAGACTTCTGTGTTGCTGTCAGTGACTCCGCCTCTGCTGGTATGTATAGTCTCTCTCCCTCTCCCTTTATCCCCTTTCTTTGTTTCTCCACTCTCGCATACTTTAGATTGAAAACCTACTAAAAAGAGCAATGTCATGATGACCATATTTGGGTACCATTCCGTGTGTCACCATTGCATAGTACAATGTGCTCCACTACATGACACGGTGGGTCATATTCTACCAAATGTCGTCACCATGCATTGCTCGTACTAAGAATATTACTTCCTCCGTTCCATAATCTTAGATAGCGTTTGGCGAAAGTTATTCTAACTTTTCAAAATATGTGTGTCCAGTGTTTGTGAATGGAAAATTCTGCAAGAACCCAAAGATGGCTACACCAGAAGACTTCTTCTTTTCTGGGCTCCTGACTACTCGAAACACATCAAATCCAGTTGGTTCAACAGTGACTCCTGTTAATGTGATGCAGATACCAGGCCTCAACACTCTCGGCATCTCTTTAGCTCGCATTGACTTCGGCCCTTTCGGGCTTAACCCACCACACACCCACCCTCGTGCCACAGAAATCCTCGTTGTGTTGGAAGGTTCCCTCTACGTTGGCTTTGTCACGTCCAATCCCGACAACCAGCTTTTCACCAAGGTCTTGTATCCTGGAGACGTTTTCGTGTTCCCGGAGGGTCTCATTCATTTCCAATTGAACACTGGAAAGACAAACGCGGTTGCGATTTCTGGCCTAAGCAGTCAGAATCCTGGGGTTATTACCATTGCAAATGCTGTGTTTGGATCGAATCCCAAAATTTCAGCTGATGTTCTCACCAAAGCATTCCAAGTGGACAAGAAAGTGGTTGACTATCTTCAAGCACAGTTCTGGAGCAACAACTAACTAACTAGACAAACAAATATATAATGGGCCACTCATTGTTGTTACGGAACCCATGATTCTATTATCTACTACTACTAATAAGCTTGAAATTAGCAGGAATAAATTGTTGGGTTTTCTTTTTTCATATTGTGTGCAACTTACGAAGTTCTTGTTACTACATATTTCCTATAAGAATAGTGAGAGTGTTAAATTCTCCATTATGTATGTTTATGGTTATTGTTACACGTGTTGACCACTAAGAGCATCCCCAAGGACGCCAACAATGAAAACAAATCTTGTTGCCGATAAAATAAAATAAAAATGAAAACAATATCCTCTCTAAAAAGATTGGTGCATAGTGCACATTTATCATTTTACAAACACATATCACTATTACACACCAACAACACTATCTATCTTACCTCTCTATTATTAAAATATAGTTTCTTTTAGAGGTGTGTGTGTGTGTGTGTGTGTGTGTGTGTGTGAGAGAGAGAGAGAGAGAGAGAGAAGAGGTACTTGTTGAGGCTGTGGTATTTGTTGAGGTACTGTTCTTCCATGTACTTTAAGGAGCCTTTTGTTGAGGCTGTGGTAGGGCTTAAGTGTGTTTTGGCTCAACAAAATACCTAAAATTGCATTTTAGGGAGTCTGTTGGGCTTGCTCTAAGGGCCTGTTTGGATGGGGGCATTGGTGCGCGAATGTCTTTGGGCCCAGATTTCACATCTTGGGCCCACCATTGATTCAAGGTTTGGGACTTATTCTGGTACCCGGCGTAAATTATCCACCCGCCCCCTCTTAAATATGGACAAGTTAGACCCTGTTCATAATTTATCTGGATTAATCAAATTACACTTGTACCCCCCACCCCCCAATACCTGTCCTCTCTGAAATTACACGCATCCGCTTTTGATTTTTGGATTTTCCGCTCACACTTCCACAAGAAAAGGAGGGTTTCTTGGTTCTTTTATTTCTTCTTCCATCTCTCTCTCTCTCTCTCTCTCTCTCTCTCTCTCTCTCTCTCTCTCTCAGATTCAATTAAAACTCACTCCGCCTGGCCCGTTTCAAATGTTTGGGTTGCCCAAACCTGGCTGCTAATTTGGTTGCCCGCTTTATATTAAGTCACAAAAAATAAAAAGACATAAAATTAAAAATAAAAAAAGAATCGAGGTTAGATTGTTCTTTTATCTTGAATCACATCAAAAATAAAATAATAATAATAATAAATCCCTACGCAAGAATTCCTAATTAACTGAGATATAGTCCATCCAACTAATCTCTCTCTTTTACTAATCTCCCTTTCTAACATACCCTTCTCTTATCGACCATCCTTCTGTTGGCCCCATTTGCTAGCACTTGTAATTTAACTAATTCGGCTTATTTACTTGAAAAGCTGTGAGAGCATTCAGATGCGTATTCAAACGCAAGCTTGTTCAGATGTGAGAGCGTTCAGACGCGTATACAAATGCAAGCTCGTTCAAATAACATTGTGCATTGTTAAGACATTGGATAGTGGTCCGTGGACTTTTCAAAACGCATGGCCGAAGATATTAATAACCTGCACAAGAAAACACTAGACATAAACACATGCAAATAGTAGTATATTGATGATATGCAACTAATGAAACCCCTAGAAGTGAGTCCATGCAAAACCATAGGGTGTGTGCGAGTGCAACTTGATGTTTTTGAGTTTTGAATGTTGAGCGTCGCTGAGAGGAAAGCACGAAGCTTTGTTACTGAATATGCGCAAGAGCGCGAAAGCTGAATGTGAAGCTGTTCACGAGGCTGTTACGGAGCTGCTGTGTAGATAAAAGCAGAGCACATTGTTTGATAAAATAAGCTTGAGGCATGCCAATGATTTTGGACGCCCGGCGTCGTTGACAAATGTTGGGCTCATTGGAAATAAACACGGAGCCACTGACGGAGACATGCATGGAGTTGCTGATATGAATTTGCACGAAGTGTGGCTTGCTGGACACTGAGCTTGTTGGAAATAAACACGAAGCTGTTGATGAAGTGGCTTGATTGAAACTTACACTGGGCTTAGGGCTGTTGATAGAAGTACATATGGAGCATGTCAATAGAAACTTGAACTAAGCTTGGGGCTTTTGATAGGAATATGCACGGATGTAGCTTTGTTTGACATTGAGCTTGAAGTTGTTGATGATGCGTTGTTTTGATATTTTGGTCCCCCGGTATTTAGGGGCAGAACACTACACGTTAGGTTAACCCTTGTTCGGAAAAGGCAAAGTCATTCACTTTTAATGATTATCCCTACTCTAGCCGAGGGAGGTTTGAATGTTGAACTGTTGGGTGAGGCTCCTCTGGAGATGTTGCTTGAGTGCAATTGTGGAAGTGCATTGACATTGCTTGATTATGGAAATTGTGCTGACACGGTGCTTGACGCTGAATTTGCGATAATGACACCTTAACATCGACGGTCTTCGACTCGTGGTCGTATAGTCATCTCTCAAAACTGTGCTCTGGGCAATCTGATCTGGCGGACGATGAACGGCTTAATCGGGCGTTCCTGAGAAATTGATTTGTCAGCCTGGTGGTTGATACACCGACTGGAAGAAACTGAAGTTTCTGCCTTGGTTGTTGAAATGTTGGCCGACTATTAATGGTGAAGGAATTGATGACACAACAAATTGAGTGAATTTGACACATGCGAGTTGTTGGGTACGTGTCGGGTACGTATCAGGTACGATTGGATGAAAGTGATGAAATCCTGAGACATATATGTTTGCATTCATTCCACTAGACTCTTGTGTGAACTGTGAGTACGACTTTTGAGTAAATTGTGAGTATTTGTCGAGTCCTTGGACTTGTGGTATATTTATATTATGACCAATAGTTATATGCATGCTATTGATTGGCTTGAATTGACAAACATATTTCACGAGACTTAAAAAGGGATAATTAGCTATACTTGAGTAACTGAGTGTAAATGAAATGACGATTAACGGAGTGTTGGAAATAAAGGAAATAAACAATGATGTGGTTGATGGGAACCTCACGGTGTGGTTGATGGGAACCGCACTTATAGTGTTCTAAAGAAAATCTCACTTATAGTTTTTTTAAAGAAGTGACGTTTATGGGGTATTGTGCCTTAAATTTACTTGAGGACGTGGGTTCCGATTATTCTTTCCTTCCACTATGTCTTGCTCCGCACTTATAGTTTCCTATAGAAAATCTCAAAAAAGTTCAATGGATAATTATCAGAGGTTTGGGTAGCAGGGATATGCGTGGTAACGTGTGGAAAAATCATTACCTTGTTGCTATGATGAGATGGTACATTTTGGAGATTTATATGTGAATGTCAATCTCACTTTATATTTCATGTTTATCTTATTCTTTATATTTCATGTTTATCATATTTCACCTACGTGCCTATGAATGTGTATAAAGGGGATCCCTACTGGGCGAAGTGACTGCTCACCTCTTTGTTGTTTTAGTCTTTCAAGTATAACAAAGTGACATAAGTTAGGATTGCGAGTGGTGCATGACATTACTTAAGCATGGCATGAAAATATTTTTCATCATCAGCAAACCCCATTATTTTGGAAACAAATGTATTCCAATCTTTTACTTCTTTGAAACATGTTTTCTATTGGGAAATGGGGACCGATGTAGCTCAAGACTCTTTGTAATAAAATCAGTGAGTTGACTTTCGATGAATGTATGGTGAATATTTGTAATACTAAGCGACATAAATGATTATTGTTTATGTTGAATTAAAATCTAGGGCGTGACAATTGCCTAATCACCTAAATCACCTATTAATGTCTGCAATTAATGTTCAATTGTTTGGTGTATTGGCAGGGGGTTATGGATTTGACATTGCAAGATCGGATGGCACTGTCTTGTCAGCATTTTGTGGATAGTGTTTGCATTCATCGGTCTCAGGTTTTAAATAATTCTTCACAAAATTCCAATCAGCCCCCTGTACTTTCGATCCTTACCATCAACCGAGATAGATTCCCCCACCTTTGTAAGCCTACGATTAGAATCCTTGTTTGAACTAGGTGGTGTCTTTGAGTGGGGTAAATATAAGCAGTTTAGGTGTTGGATGAAGTCTATTGAAGTTGCGAGGCCAAGGTTTGTTCTGCCGTTTCATCGATCCGGATATCATCTGGTTGTTTCGCGCAGCCTCGGGAAAGGAATTGGTGTGTTTTGTGCTGTGTTAGCACTGCAAGAAAATTGGCCTGTAATGACAAGCAAAAATTGTCACTAAATATTGAAAAATTGTTACTAAATGTTTCAGTGACGCAAAATTTGTGTCACAAGGATGTCGCTAAAAACATGTTGGTAAAAGTTAATAGTGACATTTTTTACAAAGATGTCACTAATATTTGCTCTTTAGCTGCAAGTTGTTGGCTGTCACTATAAGATGGCATTTAGTGACAACATTTAAAAAGATAACCAAAATAGTTACCACTTTGGAAGGCGCTGGGTTTCGAACCCTCATCACATTGCTTCTACCAAGATTCCTGCACCATCGCATCAACCACCAGACCAAGCACTACTTATATGCACCATTTCCGTCTAATATTATATATATAGTATACAACGAAAGTTTATTCCATAATGCAAATATATCTCATCCCGCTAATAGGTGCCCCCGAGGCAATTGTTTAGGTGTAATAAATATGCCTAAATATATTGAGTTGTGTTTATGAAAACTTACAAACCATCACTTTTCACCATTATTTTCCACATTCGATATAAATGCTTGCAATATTTATTTCTAATGACAGTCTAACCCTCATTTTCTTTAGACATGTTTTGCCTATATCTATATTGCATTAACAAATATACATATATTCTATATAGGCATATTATTATACATGTATGAATATATGTGTGTGTGCGTGTGTATATATATATGGGGGGCATTCCGTAGACACAATAAATGACACAAGATCTCAGCCCTTAATTTAGACGGTTGAGATTAAAGCCCATCCCCTTTACCCTCTCTCTCATCCCCTCATCTTCTTCTCTCTTTTTTTTTCCTTCATCCACCACCACTCGACTCCACTCCACCCCGTCTCCGGCCACCCTCGTCTCCAGTGACACCCATCTCCAGCATCCCCCTCTTCAGCGGCCCTCTAGATTTTGATTTACAAGGGTGCCATTCTCTCTCTCTCTCTCTCTCTCTCTCTCTCTCTCTCTCTCTCTTGCGGACGCGCGCGTGAACGCCTCGCGCACGCTGGGGGCGGGGGCGGAGGGTTGATCGAAGCCCAATTACGAAGCTTTTCCGACGATGCTAAAATCTTAGAGCCCTAAAAAAATGGAATCCCAATTTTCAATTTTTTTCTGTGTCGACAGAATCATAACAGAGTCCATATTTCGGGGTTTCACGATCAGTCATGTTCAATTTTCAATTTTTTTGTGTGTTGACAGAATCATAACATAGCCCATATTAAGGGGTTATTGAAGTTTTTATTAGTCTTTTCTAATTTCTATATGAGATTTTTAACTGTATTTTGTATTTTAAAGTGGCTTGGCATGGGAAATGAAAAGCTTCTTGATTGTTCACATGCTACAGTGAAGGCTCAACATGCCTATGGTCCACAGGGACACCGACGGATGAGTGTTTTGATTTTTGAGAACCTGTAATGGGTTTCTACGAGGACGACGTCTTCATAACGCTGGTGTCATCATAACCATTTCACGGAACAAGGACCAGATAGGGATGCTTGGGATCGTTGTGAAATGGTGCTCGCCGGAGAGGGGGTCGCCGGAGACGAGGGAGGCCGGAGATGGGGTGGCTGGTGGAGTGGAGAGGGGTGGAGCGTGGGTGGGTATCCAAAAACGTTATGTGAAAAAGAAGAAGATGAGGGAATGAGAGAGTGGGTAAAAAGGGCTGAGATTTAATCTCACCCGTCCAAAGCAAGGACTAAGATCTTGTGTCATTTGTTGTGTTTTTTGTTGTGTCTACGGAACCCCATATATATATATATATATATAAGGATGATCTAATGAGGACTCCCTCATTAAAATTCCGTGAGGACCTCATGGATCGAGATTGAATCCCGGCGATCCGAACCGCTCAATGTGTTACAAAATTCCGTGAGGACCTCATTGCCAATTGCGGGGTTTCTTCCAGTGGGAGTGATGCATATTGGGGCTTTTTCGGTTATGATTTTGATGTACGGTTAAGTTTTTTTGATTTGATGATTTTGTGATTTTGCCCATTTTCCTTTGGGTTTAATTTGATGTGAGATTAAGGATTTTTGCCCCTCAATTTTATATTTTTGGTGAATTTTTTTTTTTTTTGAGATTTGCAAAGGGTAAAAAAGGGGTAGGAGGAGTTAGGGTTTGTTATTGGGCAAGAGGGAGGGCAAAATATCTGTTCTACCCTCAAAAGACCCCCAAATTGGGATTTCCGTTAAGTTTGCTAACGGAAGTTAACTTTTGGACTCAATTCGACAAAATTGAAACTACAGGGTTCGTTAGAGTGAAATTGAAAGGTGGGGGACGAAATCGAGACTGGAGTTAAACTAAATGGACCATTTCGATAAATTTCCCTAAATTTTTCATTTACCAAAAAAAAAAATCACGTGTTGACCACTAAGGATAAAATTATTCATCGCATTACACTATCATGTGGTGCCCTAGACCCCTTTACAGCACACTCTTTTCTAGGGCACACTGAAGTGGGATTTTATACACTTTTTCTCTTAGACCCTAATTATTACATCAACGTGTGGTGGAAAAGAGACCATGGCTCTTTTCGGCAGAAAATGATCTCCCAAGTATGGATGAGCTTGAGTTGATAGCGGAAGTAAATTGCAATGACTCTGGATTTATCAATTTCTTTATGTTTGCTGTTGAGAGAAAGATAAAGAAAGCACTGGATTGATTTTTTTTTTTTTTTTTGCGTGTGTGCTTATTTTAGGTTGTTAAAACATGAATGGACCAAAAAATCTTAAAGTGAATAAGTTTTTTATTCAAGCTTTTAGGGGAATCTAGACATTTAGTTTACCAAAATCTATTTAAAAGCTTATTCAACCAAACAAGGCAATTTTTTTTTCACAACTTATAAAAAGGAGAAAATTAATAGGCATTCTGATTTAGGATCCTACGTAAGCCCACATCCTAGTGGATTTGAGTACTTATGTTCTCATCCCCGAATTGGTTGAATGTCCCATTATGCCCTTATTTACTCAAAATCCGTTTTACTAATTTAAATATTCAATAACCGGTATTTTGAACACACCCTAAAATCACTCTCTCTCCTCTATATCTCTAGATCGAGAAGATTAGACCCAAACCAAATATACGGCCGCCATTAGCCTCCCCCTGAACACCCTTTCTCACCAGTAACACTCCCATCACCCTCCCTTTCAAGCAAAACAAAAGGTAGTGGATCCCATTGTCAAAATTAATGCATTATTTTATTTCATTTTGTAATCGGGCCCATTATTATGTTGGTATTTGGGCTAGTTTATGTTTTTTGTTATTGGGCCAAAATATTAATGTTAAGCCCATGCCAAGTCTCTTTTGCTTAAGTCTAGATTTGCCCTAGTATTTAAAGGAGTGTTGGAATGAAAAAAATGTGGAGCCCCATTTTCAAAAGTGAGAATCAGAGACTCACCACTCTCCTCCCCTGTTCTCCTACTCTTTTCTTTGGTTGCTACTGCTACCTTTGAGTAGTCACTATTTGCTTCCATTTCTTGCAATTTTCTTCCACGAAAATCATAGACCAGGCCTGGGTAATGCCAACATAAGTGGTATCAGCGCTTTGGTAGGTCAAAACCAACTTGGGAGTGAATATTTGTGAAGGGAAAGCAAATCCTAGAAGTCTACAACCATGACAAGTTCAAGCAATCAAACCATGGGAGCTCCAACTTGCTTTTCCACTTTTCAATGGAGAAAACTATGACTTTTGGAGCGTGAAGACGAAGATCCAACTTGAGTCAAATGATGTTTGGGAATATGTAGAAGAAGGGTTTGACGATCACAAAGGTGTGGAGGTTTTGACGGAGGGGCAAAACCAACAATTGAAGTTGGATAAGAGGAAGAATGCAAAAGCCCTCTCCATAATTCAACAAGGAGTTACCGACAACATTTTTTCAAGAATCATCGATGAAACCAAAGCTAAGGAGGCATGGGATATTCTTTACAATGAGTTTCGAGGCAACACACAAAGGTAAAAACTATTAAACTCCAATCTTTGAGAAGGGATGAAGGAAAATGAAAATGAAGAATGTTGAATACTTGAATGACTACTATTCTAGACTTATGGAAGTTTTTAATAGTAAAGACCCGTAAATTCACTTCTATCTTTTATTCTTTTCTAGTAACGCTCCGTTGAAGTATTTGTATGGGCGAGTATGTGTTTTTATACCGGGGGTTTGGTGGAGGATGGAGATGCGTGTCATGACGTGGTGACATGGTTTAAGGATGTTTTGAAAATGTGTTTGAAATGATTGGGGGTCAAATTGGTGGTAGCATAATGAAATTTCAAAATTTTCCAGGAGATACCAGTAGCCCTTTTTTCCACTACCGGTATCTCTCGATCAGAATCATTTTCAGGATGTAGATACCGGTAGCCCTTTTTCCCACTACCGGTATCTAGTGTCTTTTATGCAACTTTTTGTGCGCGATTTAGGGGTTCTATAAATAGACCAATTAGCCCAATTTTCACCCTCACATCCCGTTTTTGAGCCCTAGAGCTCCTCCCTCTCACTTCTCTCTAGAAATTACACAAAACCATTTGACTTCAACACAAACCCACTTCCAATCTTGAAGATTCTCGCATTTTTAAGCTTGATTATCACTTGGATCGTGAATCTCTCTCTCTCTCTCTAAGGTAAGGACTGATTTTCTTGATCTTAGTTGCTCTTGCTCCACGTTTTTCTCTCTCTCCCTTTGATTGTGAGTGAAACCTCACTCTTGTAACTTGTTTTTGTCTTGATCTAGTCTCTTCATCGCGTAGTGGAGCTTGGGTGGAGTTCGTTCTCGGAGTTTGGGGTCTAAATTAGTTGGATACTCTAGGGTTTTGCTCAAAACCCATCTTGGTAGGGAAATTTTTACTTCTCCTAAATGTATATGAATGTGTATTGTGTGTGTTGCTTTCCCACTTGATCAACTCTCTCTTGATTTGGAAAATCTCCTTTGAAAACCCATTTTCTAGTCACATTGGTATGGATTTGTGCTTGATCCATGCTTCTAATGACTTTCTTCATCAATTAGTTGTTAGACTATCTTAATCATGCCTGATGAGTTGAATTTTGACCTTGAACTTACTTGGTTTGAAGTCCTCTTGAATCACCTTGAAATTTTGCAAGGTTCTTGTTTTCCTTTGGGTGTTGCTATGCTCGTGGTTGATTATTAGTTAATCTAGTGAGAACACCATACGCACGATAACACTTTACTATGCTCTTATGTCAAGTAATGGGTACGAGACACCATTGGAAAGACGACGTGAAACGTGGGTTATGTTATGACACGAGAATGGGATTGGAAATCGTTAAATGAAAGTGAGAACTTGAAACTATTGATACGGGGCCGTAAGATAGCCTGGAGTGATACTAGGGCCGTCCTATGGATGTGTAGATAGAAATATGCCTTGGCCAAGGGGAAGATTATACGAGGTCGAAAGATAGCCCAGAATGATACTAGGGTTGTCCTATGGACGTGTCCCTAGGAATTTCTAAAATGTTTAACTTAAATGAATCGATGACATGGTGGATTGAACGAGTTGGACACAATTGAGAGATGGGTACGTATCGGGTACAACAAGGTGAAAGTAAAGGAAACCTAGGGACTTGTGAGTCTATCTTTGTTCCATTGGCTCTTATAACTCTTTAAACATTGTTGTATGGCTTTTGCCCTCTTTTTTCTATCCCGCACTTGCATTTCATTGCATTTAGGATTAGTAGACTTTTCTCTACTGGGCTAGTGAGCTCACCCTAATAATTTCTGGTACCCAACACGGAGCATGATGTGGATTGCGTGACGTGTGTGCATGCATGTTTTGAAAAGCTTATTGGAGGAGTTATTCCATCATCTTATAGACTTCACTCATTTATTTTGAAGATGATCTTGTAACTCTAAAATTCTGGTTGTCTCTTTTGACATTTGGGAATGATGTAATAATATTTTAAAACCTATTTACTTATATTTGGGGTACGGGTACCCGTAGACTTTTATTCTTGTATGAAATATTTTCAATGGTCCAAATTTCTAATGTCACTCTAGTATCTTCATATAAAATAATTTGGCTCATTCAACTGGCAACCACAATGGATAATATTCTCTCCGTCCCATAAATTTAGTCAATATTTCCTTTTTTGGATGTTTCATTATAGTTGTCTACTTTGACCAGTCGAGACGAAAAACTTAAGTCATTTCCTTTTTTGTCTTTTATCCCACATTCAAATTCAAACAAAAAAAATGGAGAAAAAATGCATTAGAGCATAAAAGGTAAATATGTAACTCAGATGTATTAAGGGCAATAATTATGTTTCCTTAAAATGTTGGATTTTATTCCTAGAAAGGGTTCAAACAGAGAGTAATACTCTCCTTGTCAATCCAACGAAGAAAACTCTCTTCTCTCACCCACCACTGGTCTCAGTCCACCAAAACTCTCTTCTCTCTTCTCTCTTCTCTCACAAACCGATCTCGTCTCTCTCACCCCGATTTGTCTCTTTTCACTTGCATTCTCTGGCCACTTTCGGGAAGGGGAGTAACGGCCGATGCTTGGAATTCCGGCGTATCAGAGGTCTGACGAATAGAGCAACAATGTGGCTATGGTTCTTGTTTCCAATTTAGTGATGTTTAGGAAGGTAAAAAATTTACAACTTTCTAGTTTTTTCCATTAATCTGAAATTGTATTTGCCGATGACTAGGTATTTCAATGTTGGAGAAGTATTTGTCTTGTGATTTTTATTTTTTCTGTTGGGTTTAGTGGTTGAAAATGGGATAAAATTAGCATCACTAAAGGTGAGAGAACGAAAATTGCTCTCATTCATGCCATTGGTCTTTCCATTCCCTTGTCAAATCGATTAATGCTTGAGAACGAACAAGAATTGTATTTGCGAAAAGTTTTTTAAACCATGTGAAATAGATCTGGTGCGATTTACCTCCTGGCATTTTATCTTAGATCACACAATCTACATGTTGTTTAGTTTACAGATTTAGAAGGCATCATTTTGATTTCGTTAACCGGATAACCGAGAAGTCTAAAATACCCCTGTGGTAATTTGATTATTCGCCTTGGGATTTTAAATTGACCTCAGTCACAACCAGATTGGTGATTTGTTTTTTCCCCGCCAATGGTAAACTAAGTGGGGGTTTGGGGCGTAGTCCTCTCCAGTGCCTTCTTCCTTTAGAGATTTATTTTATTTCTCTTGAATAAATGAACTCTTGAGGAGTTCAACAGTCCCTGATCCTTTGAATAGAAAGCTTAAGTGGAGGAGGAACACAGGTGCTGGTGGTCCAGGTGGAGGAAAAAAATGGTAGCAAGAAGATCAACTAATTGGGTTTCCTCTAAATCTTAGCCCAAGGGCATTTTGGTATTCGTTTTTGGAGGGAAATGATCTTTCACATTAGTATTTGCCGATTGCGCGAGTCTAGTACATGGACTGTGGATGGAAAATGAGACTGTACCTATCCCAAGGGGGTAAAATCCCCATTTTAAAGCGTTCATATCCCCTCCAACCATCTCTTTTAATGAATGCAGCATTTTTCGAAGCTACATTTACATATTTTAACTGTTTGTGTATGACCTTCACTTCTAAAAAAATAAAAAAAGACTTTCGCATTAACACGTGAGAAAAAACTTTACATTTACGATGTGAGAAGAACTTTTCTATTTTGATGAGAGACTGAGTTAGAGAAAAGTTTATTGATTCCCTTATCGCTCTCTTGTCTCCTCTAATATCGTTTCTTTTGAAATCTATTGATTACTTCTCCCGGGCATCGATTGCACGTGCAACAAATTTGTTTAGTGCCCCTTGACATGCTCCAATAACCCTAACTGCCACATATCTATGTGGGTCCTATGTACATGTGATGAGTTATACTCACGTTGGTGGTAAGGAGGTGTTAGGGCATGCCCCAAAAGCATTGTATTTTTTCCTCTTCCTACTTCTAGGGATACCACAAATTGAGGTTTCTCACTACCTGGTAGTCGTGAATACTATTATATCCAATAGCTACTTCTTCGTTGCAGACACAATACTTTTTTTTGGAGCCGCTCGTGAATGTTTACTTGTTCTTCTTATCATTTGGAAAATATTTTCTATTGTTTCTGTATTTATAGGTTTATTTGGTTGAGTGCCGCGTTGGCATGTTCACAACAATATTGTATACATGCATGAGGTAGAAGCAAGGTCGTTGTTCATCGCATTTCATTTGGAGGTAATTAATATATCCCCTCAAGTTAGTTTTAGTTGATTTAGCATGAATTTCCGTGTCCTTCAGCTTTTCCAACTTTATATTATACTTGGGTTTCTACTACTTTGTATAGTCACTGGTGTCTTAAAATACTAATTGACCTTTTATGTTTCCAAAATCTTACATAATTTTGATTTGTATTAATATATATTTGTGCTTATTATCTAAGCAAGAGCCGATTCTCCATGGCTTACCTTAACAAATATATTGAAGAAATATTATGAAGTTAGTCGGAGGTTGTTAAAGTTAAAAGGAATTGTGTTGATAAAAAGGGCATGTTTTTTCTTGAAATGGTAAAATCCAGAATATGGTCGACACGCTCTAATTGTACCTTTTCATGCGTTGAAAATGTACTAGTCAAGAATTGCAATCAATATCTACTCTACTAGGCAATATGTACAAGGTTTAGAAACCACACTACTACACATGTACCTTACGTGCAAGTTAAGCCTATGTAACATTGGTGTGGGAACAATATATTTGAAATATAACAACCTACGGCCTAATTTTACTACTCATATGATGGAAGCATGTGGAATGGGCACCATCACTGAAAATCTGACAGCCAACGGTTTCGTATGAAAGCTCAGTTGCATGCCACAAGCCTTAACAAGTAAATAGAACTGCAACCATCAAGAAGAGTACGTAATACCATCAAGGTGGAATAGAAGCTCGCCTAAAGTGTCCCTCCATGCATATTTGCCATGTCGCAATATGTATCCGAGCATGGGCTTGTACGACTGATCTTTGCCTGGTGTCTTGCTAGGTATCAGTTGGTCTGTTGGTGATCCCTTGATCTGTTTCAATATGTGGGGTTTTGATACCTACACTGAGGATATATTCAGTTTATTGTTTGGTCAATTGTCCCCCCTCCTCTCGTCCTATCCATGTTTGAGCAGTTTTGCCTGCATGTCCCGCATGTGCCCTGTAAATAACAAAATGCGACGTGGTCAAAGGCATGTGTATGTCTTAGATGTTTGGGACACTAGTGTGTGAGCATGGGGTGTTGGTGCTTTTTAGCACAGGATTTCTGATACACTTGATTCAAAGAAGTAACTTGATGCTTACCATATAGATCTTTTTTGTAAGGCGACATCCTATTCCCCTATAAAGATTCTGTAGGCAACTCACTGTTTTTATGCTCTTCACTTTCATGGGAAGGTGGATGAATCTATATGCTTTCTGCTTACTTCTCACTTGCAGCTACAATTTCTTTGAATATTAGTACCTTTCATATTTTTATATACGCTACAGTTTTGTGGTTTATTCTGTAATATTTGTCTTATCATTACTTGTTGGTGTTAATAGTGAAAGGTTGATTAAATCTAGTGCAATGTAAGGTAGTTATATGCATTCAACTTCTGTTTAACCTTCCACTAAGATGCTCGAGCTCCCATTTTCATGAATGATATTTTGCCTGTTGCTAAGCATTAACCCCAATGAGTGCGGACATTTGGATTATATTGCTTAGGCTCTGTTTGTTTCGAAGTAAAATGTTTTCCTATAACATTTTCCCTTGTTTGGTTGGACAAAAAGTGCAAAATCTTTTTTCATGTAAAATATTTTCCACCACACGGGTGAAATTGTTTTCCTTCCTAAACTCCCGTAAATCATTTTTGGTTGGAACGCGATGTCAATTGATAAGATAATTCATCAAGTCCTTGTTATGCCAACGCACACTTATTTCTGTCTCTCTCTCTCTCTCTCTCTCTCTCTCTCTCTCTCTCTCTCTCTCCCCCCATCATCTTCATTTTCCAATTGAGTCAATTCTCATTTTCATCCTCTCTCTCTTACCTTATCTCAATCACATATACTTGCATATATTTACATACATTTATATATAATCACACACATATATGTCATGTGTATCTATCTATTTTTTATTTCCTCTATAAGTAGAGAAACGACAAAGAGGACGATATCTTTTACAAGCAGCAATTCAGCATGAGCCCCAAAAAATTGTTCTCTCTCTCTCTCTCTAGAAAACCTTTCGGCTCTCTCCCTCCCATAACCAGATCTGCCGCCTGGGGGGGAGGCGCCGCCCTCCTCCCTCCTCCCCCCAGGCACCCTCTTTCTTCTCCCTCTCCTGTCCTCCTCCTTTTAGCCTTCTATCTCTCCATTCCTAAACCCACCATTTCTCCCTCCTCCCTCCTCCCTCCTCCCTCCTCCCCCCGCAATCGGCGTTGGACGGCGGCTTTGGAGCGGTGGACATCATCGGCGTCTTGGCTCTCACTTCCGGGTTTTCTTGTGTCTCTCTACCAATTGATGAGTGACTCTCTTGGGGACTCTCGGTCGATGACGAGGGCGGCGTCCCTAGCGGATTTCCGGTGAGGTCTCTCTGATCTTCTTGTCTTCTCCTTCTCCCTCTCTATATTTTTGACCTCCTGATCTTAGGCTGTGGTGGGTCTTCCGGTTCATCTTTACCATGGGTGCTCGATCTCTCCTTCCAAGTGCATCTCCGGCCGTTTCTTTGTTGGGAGTTACGGTTTCGCATAACTGCAAGGATTTGTGCGGTGGGAGTGGGATCGTCGTGGTCTCCCGCTACGGTTGCCGGTGGGTTCCGTGGTCTTTGCTTAACGGCTTGTGGAGCTTCCGGGATAGTTTGGGCGGGATGTCGTCGGCTCTGCCTTTTCGTGGGTGCTCCAGTGGTGGTGCGGTGGATCTGAGGTGGTGGTGTCCGATGGGATGTGTTGGTGGCTATCAGGACCTTTGGTGGTGGTGGCCGAAGATGTTTTGCACTTGGCTTAGGGTTAGGTTTAGGGTTTTCTAGGGGTTTGGGCCTTGTCCAATTTTTTGGGCTAGGTTCATTTGTGCTTTAATGTAATATATGGGCTTGTAGGCCTTCGGGTTGTATTGTCAATGTTTTATCAAGGCTTTTAGGCCCACGGGTGTTAGGGCTTTGCCCTTTGGGTGCTCCAACCTTTGGTTGGATCTTGTTTCTCTCGCTTGATGTAACCTCTGTCGAGCCTTTTAATAAAATTTTGTTGCCAATCAAAAAAAAATTCAGCATGAGCCCCTTTTTTCTTTTTCTTTTTTTTTTCTTTTTTTTTGCTCGGCAACATCAATTAATAAGCTTTAACTAAGATTATCATTCTTGCTTGTTGCCTTGAACATTATATGGTATACAGATACTTTTGAAGGTTGTAGCCAAACACCAAAAAATAGAAGCTTGACAATTGTTTTTACACGTTTAAGATTATTCAAGAAAATATTCTTGCTTGTAAAATATTTTACGTTGAAACCAACGGAGCCCTAAATCTAATTTACTTTATTCCGCATTGCTATGTTTGCACACATCATGTTTTGTGCGTTGGTTGAAGAAAAATTGATCAACAAGGTGGGTAGGAAAGTCAATCTTTTAGCAAAACCCGTTATTGGCATATGCACTTCCAAAAGTAAATGGAAATGACAAGACTCAAGTCCAATCAACCATTTTTATGTATCATACCTCGTATTCTCAGTACTCCAAGAACTCCAAGAATTTTAAGTTTCTTTTTTTGTCTAACCATTTCAAAGATGGTAAGTTTTGGTTGACAACACTGGTATGCTGCTAAAATTGGCAAAAAGGATAGCCAAATCGGCTACTTAAATAGCTTGCGTTTAACATAGGTGTCCTCATACGTGGCCCTAATTTCCTTTGCCATTTAAATCATCAAATTAGCAACCCTTCCAAGAACTCCAAGAATTTTAAGTTTCTTTTTTTGTCTAACCATTTCGAAGATGGTAAGTTTTGGTTGACAACACTGGTATGCTGCTAAAATTGGCAAAAAGGATAGCCAAATCAACTACTTAAATAGCTTGCATTTAACGGATCCAGGGTGGGTGTTGTGCGGTAGGTGTTGTGCGCCGTGTTGTGCGGTAAAATGACGTAGTTTTTGGCACACCTCTGAAGCTTCCAAAGACCTTGTTTGGAAGAAGGAAAAAGTCACTACAAAGTGCCTAAAGCCTAAACCCAAAGTGCCTAAACCCAAAACGCCTAAACCCAAAGTGCCTAAATCCAAGTGCCTAAAACCACTATATCCTACCCCAAAGAGCCTAAATCCCCTAAAATTGAATCTCAAAATTAACTCTCCAAACATAGCCTATTGAAGTGTACCAAGAAAATGAACAAAACTACGTCATTTTGCCGCACATGTACCGCACAACACTTCCCCCGGATTCGCATTTAACATAGGTGTCCTCATACGTGGCCCAAATTTCCTTTGCCATTTATTGATAGAACCATCGAATTAGCAACCCATACCCATTTCACCCATACCTCGTCCTATTTCACTAATTTATTGAAGCACGAATTTTGTACATCAGTTGAAAATGATCCAATGTAGCATACATTGCGGACAACACGTTGGTAGTCCTAGAGTAGACATGTTATTGGACTTTCTATCACGGTAAAAGAGGGATAAAAGAGAATGTTGTTTAATAGATGGGCGCATCAAATTGTTAAAAAGAATGTTGTATAATAGATCCATTTTTTTTAAGTGTATAGGCTTAGGTTTACATAGAAGAAACAATCTGGCTCAAAATATACTTTGTTCTGTCAACATTATTTTATACTTAACACCATCTAATTTCATAAAGACACTTGTACACTCAATATTCAACTTGAAAAATTACAAGCCATAAGATTACTGACAAATATGCATTGGCTTGAATTGGACGGCATCCTGGATATGAAATCTTGGACATCAAAGAAGCTTCGGCAGTTGCATCTCGGTCGTCCATCTCAGCCATCAATGGACGAAATTTTAAAAAATACTTGTTCCGGTGCAAGTCTATTCTTCCGGGTAGGAGTCTTTCAACAACTCTGAACCGCTAAAACAGTCTTGTTCAGCTGAGATTACACAGACTGCCACAGTACAAACCCAAACTACAGAAGCGCAAAGCGAAAACTAATTTGAATCTGATCAACCTTACTTGGAGAATTGTAGTATGCAACATGACTATAATATAATGAAATGTACATGCAATCATATGCATTTTCAGTTTCCAAGAAGTTGCTTTCCTTGAGTGTCTGGAAGACAAAAATATAAGGATCTCACGCGTGGCCTTCCTATGTAGATGCCAATGCCAATATGACATCAGTCCTAAGCCTAGTTGTTGATGATTGGATCACAACTTCGAACTCGGCATTATTGATACTCTCGTGTTAGATTCTTAGGACCAACACCAACACTTTTAGATCACCAGTATGGCAGTATTAAGCCTGGTCTTATCAAGCAACAATCAGTAGGGGAAACTAGGTTCAAATTTTTTTCAACCTCTTTACTTACTCTAATAATCAAGATCCTTGAAAAATTGTTGTTCATCTCCTCGTTAGTTTCGTGCCATTGATAACTTGGTTGCTTGTTCTCTTTAACCAAAAAGGCTAATAACTAATTGCAAACTTTAAAGTCTTTATAAATTTCCAATGTTACCAATAAAGGGAATGGGTGCACTGGTTATTATATGCACTACTCGAGTAAACACACTGCTGTATTTACTAGTTACAATCTAGAAAGAAACTAGTTTGTTCCAAAGTTTTCAAGGTCAAAGGCGCACAGAGAGGCTGTCGACCTCATGAGAGGCGAAGCGTAAGACTCGAGACATTGACGCTTAATCCTTTGCACTTTTGTATTTTTTATTTGTAAACCATAAATTAAATAAAGATACCATAGAAAGGGGGATTATGTTTGCGCCATACAAAGGTGCCTTACTGAAAATAGGAAAATAGTACATAGAATTCACAATAAGCATCATAAAGTATAAAAACATTGTACATTAATAGATCCAACCTTTAAAGGCACTCTTATTCATCTCGCAAATACACAAAAACCCTTCATCTTCACTCAAACAACTTTTAATGAACAACCTCTTTACTTACAAAAAAACCCAACTCTTTTGGTGTGTTCACCTTCATCATCAGGGTGAACAAGCCGTCAAAAGCGCATGCAATTGTAAGTCTCCAACGGATGGGCAAACCCCTCTGGGGTTCTCCACTCACAAATCAAGGCCTAAAATCGTGTTTGTTGTGCCTCGCCTCAAGGCAAGAACCAGAATCACCTTTGAAACTTTGGACTTTTTTCTACGTAGAAAACTAATGGAACTAGTTTAAATTTCGTGATACCAGACTCATACAATAGCTCAAGTTGGCTCAAATACAAGATGAATTACCATTCTGATGATGAGTCATTCTTGCCGGGGAATGTGTCCTTGTCCTTGTGACCACATGTCATACCTAGCCTATGTCACTTGGCATTTGCACTCCTATGAGCAAGTACTCACTTACTTTTCATCCAACACTTATTGCCATGGGAGTAAATGCACGGCTACATTACCATCTCCTACCTTTGGTCTCTACACCTTGGTTATGCCTACCTTATCCTCATTCATTGTTCATACATGTTGGTTACTACCATCATGGTTGAGATCTGTACTTCATATCTTGCCTTAGTGGTTGATATATAACTTTGCTATAATGTAGTTGAAGCATATTTAGGTAGAACTTTAACTGAAGCTTATTTCTCAATGTTGTGTTGTTTTTTCTCTTATTTTGTGTTGAATAATTATGACAAGATGAGGGCTAACATGGTAAGTTGTCCATCATGGCATTCTAGAAGACATAAAATTAAGTGACACTACATATGAAAATAAAATCTTGAGTTTGACAAGCGAAATAAATCAACTAAGGTAATGGCCCTAGCTCGTCATTTCATTTGTCACCTCAATTCTAAAGACAAATGTAGCCTAAATATAGCTGGTATCCTTCTCAATGAATAAATTTCCTAAGAAAATAACGGGCATCTTAAAAAATTTATTGTGCATCCTTCCCTAAAACTTGTGTATCTTTTAGAAGTGAGCATTGTTTCCTTAAACAGTTTAGGTAACATAATTCCGCACACCTTCCTTGTTGTTGTGATTGATACCTTGCTCGATAAGATTGTTTGGATCATCTACTTATATATTGTTGGTTTTTAGCTCATAAATCGTAATTATTGCAGTTTTCAATGATCATATCTTTGGCTGCCTCAACTATCTTTTCCAAAAGTTTGCTGCAATTCATGCTTAATTTAATTACCTTTGTCTTCTTCCTTTCTATTTTTCTTACATTTAGAGAAAGTGGTTAACTACTAGCTTTCCACAATAACATTAATATTTAGTGTATAACTTTATCTATGTATCTCTTTTTTCTTGTACCATTGTTTCTTTTTATGAGTGAAGTTATTCTCTTTGGATTCATATCACTTCTTGATTATATAGGTGTTGGCGTTTGGGGCACATACAGAGCAATTGTTTTTGCCAGAACCATAACAACTTTCGCACAACACAGGTTCAAGGGTTCTTAGAAGTGGATGCTTGTGGTTTTGAAATGGCAGTGTCTATCCAGTGAAGCAGATTGAAAGGGCTAGAGACGGTTTCCAGCCAATTAAAAACCCTTTCTTTTCTGCAAAAATTGGCAGTGATACGCCGTAGAATGATATGCAAAGAAACATTGGATGGATGAAGAATGTAGCTCGTTTTCTTGCTTATTGGAGGGCTGTGTTTGAGGAATTCGATGAGACTTATGCTCAGGCATTTGGGGTACAGCCAAGGCGCCCTGGAGGTTCACTGCTGGTTTCAAATGACTTGCAAGAAGTACCACCACAAGGTATTGTTCATTTGGCACTTCATTTTTTGTTTATGTTGAACATTTCAGACTCTGAAATCAATTTGACCAGGTGCATAGTGTAAGTTGCATTTTATGTTCAACAGATGTACGAAACTGGATTTGTTTTAATAATAGTAACGCTACTCGACTTTAAGTTTCATGCTTGATTTGTGAAATTAAGATCTTGAACATTTCAAGAAGTGAACACTTACTGTGCAAATCATCATGCTATTCTCCCCCTCTTTTTCGATAAGAACTCAGTGATTATATTATGTTGAGCAAATGATTGATAGTTGTACTCTTGACTTCCCCAAGCTTTGCATTTTCCTTGTAAAAGACGAAGAATCTTGACATATGAGTTCTTTTTATACCCTTTAAATATCCTGAAAATTGAAGTACTCGAAAGAGGTACATTAATTAGCCAATCGAGAAGCTGCAATCTCTAAGACTTAATACATGTGATGAGTTATACTCATGCTGGTGCTAACCACAAAAACATTGTATTTTTTCCCCTTCATACTTCCAGCGGGATATTGCAAATTGAGATTTCTCATTACTTGGTGATAGTCATGAGTAGTGTTATATCGAATTTCTAGTTCTTCGTTGCACGCACAAAACTTTTTTTTTAGCCACCTGTGAGTGTTTACTTGTTTTTCTTATCATTTGGCTAATATGTTTTATTGTTTATGTATTTATGGGTTTATTTGGTTGAGTGCAGCACTGGCGTGGTTACAGCAATATCGTATAGATGCATGAGGCAGAAACAAGGTTGTTGTTCATGACATATCATTTGGAGATAATGAGTAATGACTCTATCCCATCAAGTGAGTTTCGCATGCTTTGCCATGTCCTTAGGGTTTTCCAACTTCATACTATATTTGGGTTTGTAATACTTTGTATATTTGCTGATATCTTAAAATACAGACTGACCTTTTTTGTTCCAAACCTTACATAATTGTGATTTGTATTAATGTACTTGTGATTATCATTTGAGCTAGAGCCAATTCTCTTTAGCTTAGTGGTAACTAATTCAAAACGTGACAGGTAGACTTATGTTTGTATTTTGCAGTTTACCTCAGATTTTTTTTTGAAGAAATATTATGAAGTCAGTCGGAGGTTGTTAAAGTTAAAATGGAATAGTGTTGATTACAAAAGGCTTGTTTTTTCCTGAAATGGTAAATCCAGAATATGATCCACATGTTCTAATTATACCTTCCATTCATTGGAAATGTACTAGTCAAGAATTGTATTAAATATCTCATCTACTGGGCAATATGTACAAGTTTTACAAACCATACTATCACATATCACTTATGTGCAAGTCAAGCCTATGTAACATAGGTGTGGAAACAACATATTTGAAATATAATAACTTGCGGCCCATTTTTAATAGTCATACGGTGGAAGCATGATAGACGGGCACCATCACTGAAAATTTGACAGCCAATGGATCCGTATGAAAGTTAGTTGCACCCCCGCAAGGCTAAACAAGTAAATAGGACTGCAACCATCAAGAAGAGGATGTAATACCATCAAGGTGGAATAGAAGCTCGCCTAATGTGTCCCCCATCCATATTTGTCATGTTGCAACAAAAAAACATGGATCTGAGCACGAGCTTGTCCGGTTGATCTTTGCCTGGAGTCTGGATTGGTAGGGTGATTGGCGATCCCTTGATTCAACTTCAATATATGGGGTTTTGCCTGCGTATCCCGCATGTGTCCTATACATATCAAAATGGGACATGGTCAAAGGCGTATCCCGCATTGGTGATCCCTTGTTGTATATTGGAATTGATGGGAGGCTTGGAGTTACAGGCGATTACTTTTTTTTGTAAGCAATGTGAATGCTTGAACTGAGTGTGACCCCATGTCTATTCACACCGCGCGGGCCTCCTCAATCGTACACTTGACTACAATTTTTTTTTAAAATCAATTTAAGTTTTCACCTATCTCCATATCTATTGATGGTTGAAGAAACGTGTATGACATCCTTTGTATTTTTGTTTCACTTAACTTTTTGCAAATCCCGGAATGATTGTATGAATGACAATCTTTATATTATTGTTTAATTTATTTCTTCAGAACAAAATCTATAGAGATTACCTGTTGAATGAATTTATTAAAAGGAATGTACACTATACTTCACCCATTAATTCTATTGCGTAATTCATGGCATCTCTCTTTGCCCTTTTTTTTGGGACTTAAAATAGAGGTTCTATATCATAGACTTATGTAGGTCCCCTTTCTAGTGGGTTTGAATACTTGTGTTCTAATTTTGAAATTTAAAAAAATCCAACAATGCCCTTATTTGTACAAAACACATTTTTCCTATAGAACCTAGTAAAACCTAAACCTAATTTCAAAACCCATAGACCCACTCTTTCTCCTCTCCCCATGTCATGCCCTGCTTTTTAACAAATCATATATCACAAACATCCACGTGGCACAAGTCAAAGTCAACAACTCTCCATTGGAAAGTCTAAGTCCAAGTTCCCTCACATACTTGATCAAAGTTAACAATTCTCTAGGTGGCACTACATCGTACCCGGATGCATGAATACCCAAAATACAAGTTTAGAGTTATTACATAAGTCCAAATTGTCAAAAGATTGAATAACCAAAAGTTACATTGTCATTTATTAAATACAAAACTTGAGATGGAAAAATATCTTCATGCATGCATAAGCTTCACGTAATGCATCACTCCACAAACATCCAATCTCATGCTCCATGTTGTGTACCTGGGAAAGATAGGGTGAGCTCACTAGCTCGTAGGAAAACCATACTACATCCGCTAGGCATATAAATATGATGGGTGCACATGATATGGGTTGACATGAGAAGAAATGATCAAAGAATATAACGGAAGCTAAGACAAGCGATACGTGTCCAAGAAGTACCCACGTGTCCAAAGTAACATCAAAGTGTACAAAATGATTTCAAAGTGTCCCAAGATACCCAATAATTCATTGAGTTTATCAAAATTACCAACAAGTATAACACGTGTCCAAAGTCATGTCCAAGTATTCATTGTTACCAAAATACCATATGTACCTCAAAATATTTTCATCTCCAAGTATTCAACACCACTCAAGTTTCCATCTTTGTTTCACCAAAACTACCCAAGTTACTCACACAATTTTAAAACCAAGTCCACAAGTCGAGTTTCGACAAAACACAATAAATAGTCCAAAATCTCATTTCTCATTTCTTTCATTGAAGAAAAACCATAATTTTAATTAGTTCTAGGGATTTAATCCATCTGTCGGGTTCCATAGGCCCCGCGTGCCTCTGCCGGGTTTCAAGAACAAGATATGTTCAACAAATCACAAGTATATAACTAGAGGAGGTAGTAATTGTTTCCCTACCTCAAGGTTTTGATTGAAAATGGAAGAAGAATGGAACCCTAGGTGTTGAAACCCCAAATTCCCGAAGTTAGAGTTCTCGGTGCGAATCCAAGGTGACCCGAGCTCCCCACGGTGCGTAGAACACGAAAATGGCCTTGGTTCTTGAAGTGGTTGAGTGAGGAGGGAGAGTTTTGAGCTTGAAGTGTGCGAAAATGGAGGAGAGGAGAGAGAGAGAGGAGACCGATCGGTGGAGGAGAGAGGGAGAGTGAGATATTTTGATTTTTTTTGCAAACTTCCCCCACACACTACCTATTATAACCCCCTAATTACACCTCACACCCAAATGTCACTTGTGTATATAATATGTGACGACAATACTTATTTTCATAAACCAAACTTAAGTAAAGACTATACTTTACTTTAATTTATTTATGAAAATAAGGAAGTACCCCCCATTTGGAAACAATGGCATTTCCAAAATTTTAAAATTTTCATCACATCAAAATCTCATCCCCCCACTTTTAGTACAAAACCGAAAACGGCACATTTTTCTCCGAAGAAAATGGGCGAAAAATGACTTTGCCTTACTCAAAAATAACTTCCAATTATACCATTGTGATTAGAAAAATCCAAGGAACAATTACCGGGACTTTTTATCGGCCAAATCGAAACTTCTCCAAAAAGTGATTTTTTTTACACGGGTCCTTACACCCCATCAGTCTCTGCAGCGATGGTTCCACTCTCTCTCCTCTCGTAACTATCTATTTCAATGGTGAAAGTTTGAAACACAATAAATTTCTACAAATATTCCATGAGACCTCTAGACAACTCTATATATTGAACTCTATACACTAATATACCATCTATTTCTTGAAATATTTTGTTAAATCAACCATTAACTCAAACTTCTATGCACATATTCCCATGAAACTTGGAAACAACTCTATATATTCACTAATATATCATCTATTCCATGAAATAGTTTTATAAATCATCTATGAAAACAATTATTACTCTTTACACTATCATACCATCTATTTGATGAAATATTTCTATAAATCATCCATGAAATCAACATTCCAATAACACTATTATACCATGAACAATCATGATAAATCAATTTCTCCAAATTTATTGAGAGAGGAAGAGAGAGAAGAAGAGAGAAAAACTAGTGCTAGAAACCAACACATTTGACTAAAATTAGGACAAATCGACAAAAAATAATACCCAAAACAACGAGAGTTGAGAAAGATTGAGACCCAAGCACTAGGGTAAGGACTGACAACATCCATGTGCCTTCCAGCAAGAAGAAGAAAAATCATGACCTTGAACCCTAAGTTTGAAGAAGATCAAGATCTTGAACCCCAGTCATACCCCTTATGGTTCTCGATTAAATGTGGTGGGCTCCCCATCATTTGCATTTGGTCAAGATCTTGTCTGGTTGAGTTCTAGGGAGACTATAAGGTTGCCTCTCCTAGATGTTTAAGTGACGTGGTTGATAATGAGTAGATCACAACCAATGGTGGTGCTACTCCTTTTACTAATAAGAGAGAGAGAGAGAGAGAGAGAGAGAGAGAGAGAGCTCTAGAGAGGAAAGAGAGAGAGAGTGAGTTTAAAGGAAATTGTATTTTTTTACAAATAAGGATAGAACATAATTCAAACAATTAGGAAAGAGACTTAATTAGACTCTCCAAAAAGGATGATTATTTAATTTTATCCTTTAAAAAAAATCAAGTTGAGATTAGTATTTCTTGTTGGAGTTAAAAAGATGGATCCGGGGGTCCTAGAAATCAGGCCTGGAAATCACCCCAAAACGACGTCGTTTTGGGGTCCAAAATGCACAACAACTAAAAACCACTCAAAACTACGTCATTTTGAGCCTTTTTTTGGTCCACAGTGCTCTCCTTCGAAAAGAAGGGCCTTTGAAGTGTTAAAATTAAAATGACACAGTTTTGCTCAAATTTTTTGTTGCGTGAAGCCCTTCTCTTCAAAGGAGAACACTGTTGACCAAAAAAAGGGCTCAAAACGCCGTATTTTTTAGTGATTTTTTTGTTGTGCTTTTGAACACCAAAACGACATCGTTTTGTGGTGATTTTCAAGACCTCATTTCTAGGATCCCCGGATAAGATTAACATAATTTTACGTACATTTTAGCTTTAGTTCGGTTGGTTGTTCATTCGACCCAACTTCAAATAAAATTAAATCATGTCGATTTTGAATCAAATTGATATATCTTGATTTTTATTTTCCACATGCTGTAACCTTTCTCAACTCGATAAGCCATTATTTTTACAAATCCGAAAATTAAAAAACGAGACAAAAATTGGGACATCCAAATTGAGTCCAAAACAGGGTCCTGTAGACATATCTATTAAAGGGTAATGCTTATATTACCTTATAATGTTGGATTTTCAAAGGGTCCAAAATTTTGAGATTAATACATTCCTTGGTTATATCGACATATCTATTAAGGAGTAATAATCATTATATTACCTTATAAGGTTGGATTTTCAATACGGGGTAACAATTATGGTTAACAGTAATAGTGATTATATTACCTTATAATGTTGGATTTTCTGTAAGTGGTAATGATTATGTTACCTTAGAATGTTAGATTTTCAAAATGGGTAATAATTATGTTACCTTAAAATGTTGATTTTAAAAAAAGTCCAAAATTTTTAGGGCGAGAGAGTAATATGCTCGCCTAGGTTATCCACAAATTGGTCCGACAAAGAATACTCTCCTCTCTCACACACCATCTGGTCTCAGTCCAACAAAACTCTCCTCTCTCTTTTGCTCGTCCTCTCTCACCCCGATTGTTCTCATATCACTTGAGTTCTCCGGCCACTTTCGGGAAGGGAAGTGACGGCCGCTACTTGGAATTCTGGCGCATCGGAGGTCTAACGAATGGAGCAACGATGTGGCTATGGTTCTTGTTTCCAATTTATTGATTTTTCGGAAGGTAAAAAATTTACAATTTTTGAGTTTTTTTTTTTTTTTTTTTTGTTAATCTGAAATTGTATTTGCCAAAAACTGGGTATTTCAATGTTGGAGAAGTATTAATCTTGTGATTTTTATTTGTTCTGTTGGCTTTGATAGTTGAGAATGGGGAGGGAAAGCTGATGTTGAAGAAATGGCATGGGCCATTTCCTCAACCAAATTTGGCCGGATAAATGGCTCGGCCATTTTTTGGCAGGAGGAATGGCTTCCCGTTGGGGGGGCTAAAAATGAAAGGAGAACCAAAAAATGGGTATGGCAGGGGATTTGGCTAGGCGTTAGACATTTAACCAATTGAACTAATCTCAATGGAGTAGTTGTCTAATCTTGAGATTTTTATTGGACAAATGGACCCTACAAATGGCGCATCGTAACTGCAAAAATAAAGCAAGAATCCACCCAACAAATGTGGTTCTAATTATTGAAATGGAAGGGGCTACATATCTCACTAGATGTGGATAAAATTAGCCTCACTAAAGGTGAGATTGAACAAAAATTGCTCTCATTCATGCCATTGGTCTTTCCATTCTCTTGTCGTATCAATGTTTGAGAAGGAATAAGGATTGTATTTGGGAAAAGTTGTTTTACCCATATGATATAGATCGGGTGCGATTTACCTCCTGACATTTTATCTTAGATCACACAATGACACAATCTACATCTGGTTTAGTTTACAGATTAGAACACATCATTTTGATTCCATTAACCGGATAACAGAGAAGTCTAAAACACCCCTGTGGTAATTTGATTATGTGCCTTTGGATTTTCAAATGACCTCGGTCACAACCAGATTGATGATTGTATTTTTTTCTTCTCTGCTTGGTTTTTTCATCGTCAATGGTAAACTAAGTGGTGGGTTGGGCCGTAGGCCTCTTCAGTGCCTTCTTCCTTTAGAGATTTATTTTATTTCTCTAGAATAAATTAACTCTTCAGGAGTTCAACAGTCCCTAATCCTTGACAACATAGCTTAAGCGGAGGAGGAACACAAGTGCTGGTGGGTCCTAGTTGGCTTTTCAATAATTCTTAGTAGATAGATATGATCTTTCACAATAGTATTTTCCTATTGCGTGCGTCTAGTACATGGACTGTGGATGGAAAATGAGATGGTACCTATTCCAAGAGGGTTAAAATCCCACATTTTACAGCATTCATATCCCCTCCAACCATCTCTCTCAACCAATACCACATTTTTTGAAGCTTGATTTGTACTCCCTCCGTCCCTTTTTAAATGTAGACATTTCCATTTTGGGCTGTCCCTAAATAAGTGTGTGGTTTGAAAAGTTAATGGGTAAAAGTTTGTACAATTATCATTTTGCCCTTTGAAAAGTTAGTGGGTAAAGAGTTAATGGGTAAAAGTGGAGGATAATTTTGGAAAGTAAGGGTAAAAGTTGATGTGAAAAGTGTAAAGTGGAGGAAAAAGTTGATGTGAAAGGTGTAATGATGATGTTTTTTTAATAAGTTGGATTTACGAGGTAACACATTTAAAAAGGGACGGAGGGAGTATCTTTTAACGTTTGTTTATGACCTTCACTTCTTAAAAAAAAAAAAAAGCAACCTTTAAGATTACCACGTGAGAAAAGCTTTACAGTTACCACGTGAGAAGAAATTTTCTACTCTAATGAGAGACTGAGTTAGAGAAAAATTTATTGATTCCCTTATCACCCTCTTGTCTCATCTAATATCGTTTCCTTTGAAATCTATTGATTATTTCTTCCTGGCATAGATTGTTCGTGCAAAAAATTTGTTAATTGCCCCTTGACATGCTTCAATAACCCTAACTACTACATATCTTTGTGGGTCCATACTACATATCTTTGTGGGTCCAATGTACATGTGATGAGTTATACTCATGTTGGTGGTAACGGCGTGCTAGGGCATGCCCCCAGAAGCATTCTATTGTTCCTCTTCATACTTCCAGAGATACCACGAAAAGAGGTTTCTCATTACCTGGTGATGGTCATGAGAACTATTATATCCGATAGCTAATTCTTCGTTGCACACACAAAACCTTTTTTTGTAGCCGCCCATGAATGTTTACTTGTTCTTCTTATCATTTGGCAAATTGGTTCTATTGTTTATGTATTGATAAGTTTATTTGGTTGAGTGCAGCGTTGTCATGTTTACAACAGTATTGTATACATGCATGAGGAAGAAGCAAGGTCGTTGTTCATCGCATTTCATTTGGAGATAATAAATATATCCCCTCAAGTGAGTTTTACTTGATTTAGCATGAATATCCATGTCCTTAGGCTTTTCTTATTTTCTGTTATAGTTGGGTTTGTAATACTATGTATATTTGCTGATATTGGGAAAATGCTAATTGAGAACTATTATATCCGATAGCTAATTCTTCGTTGCACACACAAAACCTTTTTTTGTAGCCGCCCATGAATGTTTACTTGTTCTTCTTATCATTTGGCAAATTGGTTCTATTGTTTATGTATTGATAAGTTTATTTGGTTGAGTGCAGCGTTGTCATGTTTACAACAGTATTGTATACATGCATGAGGAAGAAGCAAGGTCGTTGTTCATCGCATTTCATTTGGAGATAATAAATATATCCCCTCAAGTGAGTTTTACTTGATTTAGCATGAATATCCATGTCCTTAGGCTTTTCTTATTTTCTGTTATAGTTGGGTTTGTAATACTATGTATATTTGCTGATATTGGGAAAATGCTAATTGACCTTTTATGTTTCCAAAATCTTACGTAATCATGATTTGTATTAAGATATATGTGCTTATTATTTAAGCTAGAGCCGATTCTCTATATTAGTAGTAACTAATTCCAAATGTGAGAGGTTGGGATCTTTATGTTTGTATTTTGCAGTTTACCTTAAAAAAAATTATTGAAGAAATATTATGAAGTCATGCCGAGGTTGTTTTCTGTTGATGAAAAAGGCATGCTTTTTCATGTAATGGTAAATCCAAAATGTGGTCGACACACACTAATTGTACCTTTCATTACTTGATTCGGAATATAGTCGAGAATTGCAATCAATATCAACTCTACTGGGCAATATGTAGAAGGTTTAGAAACCATACTACTTCACATACACCTTATGTGCAAGTCAAGCGCAACCCTATATACCATAGGTGTGGAAACAATATATTTGAAATGTAACAACTTGCGGTCCAATTTTACTAGTCATATTATGGAAGCATATTATGGAAGCATGAGAGATGGGCGCCATCACTGAAAATATGACAGCCAATGGATTCAAACGAAAGCTCAGGTGCACGCTGCAGGCCTAAACAAGTAAATAGCACTACAACCATCAAGAAGAGGACGTAATACCATCAAGGTGGAATAGGAGCTTGCCTAATGTGCCCCCCATCCACATTTGTCATGTCGCAATCCATATTTGTCATGTCGCAAATAAGAAGCATGGATCCGAGCACGGACTTGTCGGATTGATCTCTGCCAGGAGTCTGGATTGCTAGGGTATCGGTTGGTGATCCCTTGATTCGTCTTCAATATATGGGGATTTGATAAATACTGGGGATGTATTCGGTTTGTTGTCTGGTCAATTGTCCCCCCTCCTCTCGTCCTCTCCATGTTTGAGCAGTTGTGCCTGTGCATCCTGCATGTGTCCTATGAATAACAAAATGCAAAGTGGTCAAAGGTGTGTCTATGTCCCAAATGTTTGGGACACTAGTGCTTTTTAGCACTGGACTTCTGATACACTTGATTCAAAGAAGTAACTTGATGTTCACCATATAGATCTTTTTCGGTAGGGGACATCTTATTCCCTGTATATAGATTCTTTAGGCAAATCATTGCTTTTGCGCTATTTACTTTCATGGGAAGGTGGATGAATCTATATGCTTTATGCTTACTTCTCACTTGCAGCTACAATTTGCTTCAATATTAGCTTTCATATTTTTATGTACGCTACAGTTTCGTGGTTTATTTTGTAATATTTTTTTTGTCATTACTTGTTGGTCTTAATAGTGAAAGGTTGATTAGATCTAGTGCAACGTAAGGTTATATGCATTCAACTTCCATTTACCCTTCTACTAAGATGCTAGGCATTTATTGTTTGTTATATTCCGAGCTCCCATTTTCATGAATGATATTTTGCCTGTTGCTAAGCATTAACCCCAATGATTGGGGACATTTGGATTAGTTTGCTTAGGCTCGGTTTGTTTCGAAGTTAAATGTTTTCGTGTAACATTTTCCTTTGTTTGGTTGGACAAAAAATGCAAAAAATATTTTTCATGTAAAATATTTTCCACCACATGGGTGAAATTGTTTTCCTTCCTCAACTCCCGTAAATCAATTTTCGTTGGAGAGCGATATTATGCCAACCCACACACTATTTCTCTCTCTCTCTCTCTCTCTCTCTCTCTCTCTCCAGTATCTTTGTTTCCCAATTGAGTCAATTCTATTTTCATCCTCTCTCTCTCTCTTAACTTATCTCAATCACAAACAGATGCATATATTTCCATACATTTACATATATTCATACACAAATATGTCATAAACATATCTATCTATTATTGATAGAGAAACGACAAAGAGGATGATATCTTTCAGAAGCACCAATTCAGCATGAGCCCGTTCTTGTTTTTTCTTTTTTCTTTTTTTGCTCGGCAAAAGAAATTTATTAATCTTTTGACTAAGATCACCGTTCTTGCTTGTTGCCCTGAACATTATATGGTATACAGATACTTTTGAAGGTTGTAGCCAAACACCAAAAAATAGAAGTTTGACAATTGTTTTACACGTTTAAGATTATTCAATAAAATATTCTTGCTTGTAAAATATTTTTCGTCCAAACAAATGGAGCCCTAATTTACTTCATTTGGCATTTCTATGTTTGCCCACATCATGTTTTGTGCGTTGGCTGTAGAAAAATTGATCAACAAGGTGGGAAGGAAAGTCAATCTTTAAGCGAAACCCGTTCTTGGCATATGCACTTCCAAAAGTAAATGGAAATGACAACTCTAGTACAATCAACCATTTTTATGTATCATACATCGTATTCTCAGTACTCCAAGAATTTTTAAGTTGCTCCTTTTTTTTAACCATTTTGACGATGGTTAGTGTTGGTTGATAATGCTGGTATGCTTATAATTATGATTCATCATACCTACTAAAATTGGCAAAAAGGATAGCCAAATCGGCTACTAAAATAGCTTGCATTTAATATAGGTGTCCTCATGCGTGGCTCGAATTTTCTTTGCCATTTTTGCCCTCAAATTAGCAACCCATACCCATTTCACCTATACCTCGTCCTTTTTCGCTAATTTATTGATTCCCAAAGTTTGTACATCAGTTGAAAATGACCCAATGTGGCATACGTCGCGGACAACACATTGGTAGTCCTGGGGTAGAATATGCTTGTAGGCATGTTATTAGATTTTCTATTACGGTAAAATGGGAAAGAGGGATATATGAGTTGTTTAATAGATGGGCGCATCCAATTGTTAAAGCGAATGTTGTTTAATAGATCCATCCAATTGTGCATTTGGATTGAATTGGATGGCATCCTGGATATGAAATCTTGGACATCAAAGAAGCCTCGATAGTTGCATTTCGTCGTCCATCTCAGCCATCAATGGTCTAAATTTTAAAAAATATTCGTTCTGGTACAAGTCTATTCTTCCCGGTAGGAGTCTTTCAACAACTCTGAACTGTTAAAAACACTCTTGGTCAGCCGAGGTTACACGGACTGCTGCAGTACAAACCCAGATTATAGAGAAGCGCAACGCGAAAACTAATTTGAAGTCGATCAACCTTACTTGGAGAATTGTATAGTTTGTGACATGATTATAACGTAAGGAATGGTACATGCAAATGCAATCATATGCATTTTCAGTTTCCAAGAAGTTACTTTCCTTGAGTATCTGGAAACAAAAATATAAGGATATCACACATGGCCTTCCTATATCGATGCCAATATGACATCATTCCTAAGCGTAGTTGTTGGCAATTGGATCACAACTTCTAGCTTGTTCCTCCAATCTGGGACTCCTTGTATAGAAGTCCTAATGAAAGTTAGATCACAAAATTTCAACCTTGGCATTTGTTGATACTGTCATGTTAGATTCTTAGGACTAACACCAACACTTTGAGATCACCATTATTAAGCCTGGTCTTATCAAGCAACAAACAGTATGGGAGTCCAAAACTTTTTCAACCTCTCTACTTACTCTAATAATATGGTCAAGATCCTTGAATGATTGTTGTTTGTGTCCTCGTGAGTATCGTGCCATTTACCACTTTGGTTGCTTGTTCTCTTTAACCAAAAAGGGCTAATAACTAATAGCAAACTTTAAAGTCTTTATATTTTTCCAATGTTACCAATTAAGCAAATGGGTGCACTTGTTAACATATGAACTACTCGAGTATTCACACTTCTATATTTACTACTTACAATCTAAAAAGAAACTACTTTGTTCCAAAGTTTTTAGGGGCAAAAGCGCAAGGAGAGTCGACCTCATGAAAGGGGAAGTGTAAGACTCAAGACATTGAGGCTTAATCCTCCTTTGCAGTTTTGTATTTTTTATTTGTAAACAATAAAATTAAATAAAATTACCACAGAAAGGATGATTATGTGTGTGCCATACAAAGGTGTCATACTAAAAATAAGAAAATAGTAAATAGAATTAACAATAAGCATCATAAAGTATAAAAACATAGTGCATTAATAGATCCAACCTTAAAAAGCACTCTTAGTCATCTCGCAAATAAACGAAAACCCTTCATCTTCGCTCAAACAACTTTTAATGAACCACCTCTTTACTTACCAAAAAAATCCGATTCTTTTGATGCGTTCACCTTCATCATCTGAGTGAACAAGGCTTCAAAAGCGCACACAATTGTAAGTCTCCAACGAATGGGCAAACCCCTTTGGGGTTCTCCACTCACAAATCAAGGCCTAAAATCGTGTTTGTTGCGCCTCGCCTCAAGGCAAGCACCGGAATCACCATTAACTTTGGACTTTTTTCTATGTAGAGAGCTGAAGAAACTAGTTTGAATTTAGTGATAACAAACTCAAACAATAGATCAAGTTGGCTCAAACAAGATGAATTACCATTCTGATGAAGACAAAAAGTGAAGCATAAAGAGCCATTCTTGCTGGTGAATGTGTCCTTGTCCTTCTGACCACGTGTCACACCTAGCCTATGTCACATGGCATTTGCACTTCTGTGAGCAAGTACTGGCTTATTTTTCATCCAACATTCAGTGCAATAGGAGTAAATACACGGTTACATTACCATGTCCTACGTAGGTCTCTACACCTTGGTTATGCCTACCTTATCCTCGTTCATTGTTATCAGGTGTGCATTAATAAATTATCTTACAATCTTATCCACTATCCCACACAATCATCTGTAGTAAATTTTCCTTTTGAAATTCAAAAAAAAAAACCGTAAAGCAAATAAAGAAAGAGGAAAGAAAGGGAACCTCTTAGGAGATAGGTGCGGTGCACTCCTCATACTGTGCCATTAATTAACACAGAGAGGAGGAAGTTTTCTGGTCCGACGACGACAGTGCATTCGCCTAAACAGACTATTTGAAGGGAACGTGAGCATGGTAGTTAGAGCACAAAGGGTTTTACTTTTGTCACCCCTGGTAGACAGTTCTTGCAGTTGTTAAAGAGCAGTTGAAATGTGTTTCGGGGGGCAATTTCGGAAAATAATTTTATGACATCGCCTCATTTTTTGGTTAACACAAAAAAGGGAACCTTTCTATATTAGAATAGATTTTAATTTTTTATGATATTGGTAGTTATTATCAATATACTTGGCTCTTCGACGTGATTTATTTTGAATAATTAATTTCATGGAAGTTGGTGTGTCAAGTGTTATGTTCTCCATGATGGGATTATCCAATTCACTAAAAATTATTGCTCTACAAATCAAATGGTACAACTCTGTATACTTCCTCTTACTTCAAGAAAATAAGGACCTAACGCCCTTGCTATGCAGTGTTTGAGAACATGACGTGTAGTATGAACTCTTTCCGGGCTTTGAAAAACTCCGTATGATTGTCCAATGCAACATTCCATTTTGTTCGGGGGTAGTAATCGTTATAGTTATAACTATGACATGAGATGCGTTGGAGATGGCCATTTTGACATACAGCTCTCCCTTGTTTATTGTACCAAAGCTTCAATGCAATGGTTATCACATGTCATCACTTGGTATATCCAACCAATCACAAACTACCATGTAGCGTGAACCCGTTATGTGAATGCAACCAACTCATACAAATCGGCCTACTCACTGAAACATCTTTAGAATGGGAATCGTTACACAGAGATCATAATTTGTGATTGGTTAATGATGCCATGTGTCCATGATGACGTGGTAGCATCATTGATTCATGATCACTTATCACCATGGTAATGAACTTTTTTTTCTTCCTCGGGAAAACTTTGTTACAACAGTGATATCACCTCATCATTTATACATGATATCACCATCTAATAAAATAATAACACATGGTCTTGTGAACGCTACTCTTGAACGTTTCTACTGAGTCCAACCACATTTGCATAATACGGTTCATCTTGTATACCGGAAAGTTTTGATGCAGGAGCATACATCACATTTACCAAGGCCAAGTGGGCCCACTAGTTCACTCTGTTTGAGTCTTGGTTAGATGTATTTTGAGTTTATCTTTTTATCTTTTGGTTGTTTTATGTTTTATGTTTAGTCCTATAGACTTTAGTTAAGCTCCTTGTCTTTTTTTAAATAGTCACGTGACTGTCATGTGACTTTTAATTATTTTGGAAGGCTAGGATTTAAGGGTTTTTTTTTGTAACCGAGGGCTGGGATGCTAGGCTACAATAACCCTAGTATGAGTTCCCTGTACGCAGTTTTTGTTGGTCTTTACCAGGAAATATAACATGGTGGCTCTTCTTGGGTATCTTTGCCCTAGAAATCAATCCATCCTTGTTCCGTCTTCGAATCTTATCGTTATATTTCTCTAATCTCTTTGTTCTTGCTGCTGGAAATTCTCTAAGAAGGAAGAATATTGTTAGGACTTGGAATATCATCAGATCTGGGCATCTTGCTGCGCCAAGTTTACTATTGGAAGGTGATGCCATGGGTTAATGATGTCATGGATTCACCATCGTGAGGAAGTTTTATCTATTTACTCTCTCTCTCTCTCTCTCTCTCTCTCTCTCTCTCTCTCTCTCTCTCTCTCTCTCTCTCTCTCTCTTCCCCCGATAATTTAACTTTCACCCCCATTTTACTCTAGCAAAACCTCTATTTTTCAGAGAGAATGCACTCTATATGTGTACATATACACATATATAGACATATTTATAGATAGATAGTTATGTTACCCCTACGTCTCTCACTTTCTATCCAGTTATCATGGAGGGTTGCTTATTTATCAGTTGAAAAGGCGAATCAAGTCTAGTTTGTTTGTGATTCTGTTATATCAGGCAAAATGCAGATTTACTGATATTAGGGGTGAGCATTTACAAAGTCAATGCTATTGTGCATTCGTTGATATTCCTACCAACCCACACACTGTTTAGCTTTTTTACAATCAGATTTATTTCTTCGTCTTTTGTTTTCTTTCCATATCTTGGTCTGCTTTTTATATTCGAGGTCGTCATTTTGGAAGTTCATTTGCGAGCCCTTTTTATACTTTAGAGTTGGTACTTTGTGTCAATCTGTGCTTGTAATTCTACTTTATAATTAAAGGTTGTGTTAGCAAGTCTAATGGCTATTGTTTCACCTCAGTTGAACAAATCTTACATTTTGGATTTGATTTTCTTGGTATTTCCTTCAAATGGATGGAAATGATTGTTTTCATTAGTGCATGTCCTAGATGGTGCTTTTGAAATGGTTTGTGCTCATAGAGAAGTTTTAAAAGTAGGGTCCTGTTAAATAACAATTGTTATATTTAAAATTTTGTTTTCCTTTTCCGGCTAGTCCTTAACCATTTTTTTATTTTTTTATTTTGTGATCATCCCTTCATGATGTGGGGAAACTTCATCTTAGTGAGTACGAGTTTATGCCTCTTACAAGGATTTTGATCCAACCTCTATTAGTCTGTTTTCATTTTGTGATCCTACGGAGTATGATCACTTATAACTTTCTTTATGTTACTGCATTAAGGACGCCTTAGAGAATCATGGGTAAGCTTTCACTCAAACTAAGATAGCAATCAAGCATAATTGCTTGCTTTTGTCATGGTAATCAAGCTTTATAACAGCGTTCCCTAGCATGATGACCAAAACTTTGTTGGGCCTCAAGTTATTCAAAGAAGTGTTTAACGTTAATTAGTTACTAAGTTCTGTGTCTAGCTTAGTTACAATGTTATTGCGTCATAAGATATGTTGTTTCATTTTCTTCTTGAATGTCCTTTGGTTCTGTGAAGCTTATGTACACATGGTGGGGACCTTGTTTCTTTTCCTTATTGAAACTGATAATGGTAATATTTTCTACTGAATTGTGCACCTGAAATATTTGCCCTTTTTCTTTTGCTATGCATCTTGATGACAGCTGCGAGGGCATTGGAGATGTTGAACTTCACTCCTCTTAATGGAAAGCCCATTAGGATTATGTATTCTCATTGCGACCCTAGTGTACGCAAGAGCGGAGCTGGAAACATATTTATTAAGGTACTGGTATATAATTAAAGGTTGATTCTTCTGAACCAGTTGTAAGTGTTTGCAAGTTCCATATTTATATCTGTGTGTCATTTCTTAGGATTATCTTCATTTTTGTATTTATTGCTATTTTAATTCTCTTTTTTAGTTATGAGACAAAGAACAACTTGTACATGACAGATTTCTATAGCTTAGTAGCCGATTGGTTATCTACTCTTTAAAGAGAGGTGCTTCAACATTGGTAGGTTTGTGTCTTCTCATCAGAATTAAAAAAAAAAAAACCCCAAGTGGAGCAAAGTTTCCGAGTCATTAAAAGCCTTGAAGAATTCAAACCCATGCCTGGTCAATTTGGGCAGTCTACACTTCCTCTTTTTAAAAGCCTATACTTCTGTTTGTTTGTGTAGTAGTTGCATAGTGTTCTCCAATAACTATTGTTATCCTTCCTATGTCCATAAACAAGACTGGTAGATGACAAAATAGTCACATACTGTTGACTGCAACACAATACTGAGAATTTATCTCCTCGATGCAGACTGCAAATCCTGGAATGACTGTTCATATGGGTCCTCGAGCTGCGAGCATTCTCTCTACAGCTGGCTCTGTTGCAACCGCAGATATTCGTCCACCTGGTTATTTGGGCAGTGGTGTTTTAAGATGCGAGGCATGATCTAGTTCTCTCTCTCTCTCTCTCTCTCAATATCATAATCTTTGAACCGACTTTTCTGTGATGAACTTCTGTTACATGCTTATAATTGAGAGACTTACCATTATAATCTTCACCCTAACAGGGATCTCATCATCCATGCTATTTTTTCAAGGCAAGATTTCCTCATGTAAGCTGTTGATCTTTGGGGGGCTTATCGACAATCTTTGGATTTCCACCTTGACCAATATGGGTCACAATTCAAGTCAGGGGATTATATAGCCCATCGTATATGTTGTCTGTGACCTTATAGCCTTCAAAATAACCCTAACAGGGATCTCATCATCCATGCTATTTTCCAACGCAAGATTTCCTCGTGTAAGCTGTTGATCTTCGGGGGGCTTATCGACAATCTTTGGATTTCCACCTTGACCAATATGCGTCACAATTCAAGTCAGGGGAATGCACGTTTTCCACAATGCCTAATTGACTGTTTTGGTTGATTGCCCCTTGTTTCTGGTGGGTCGGCTTGCTGTAGACACAGCTGGAGGAAACCTCATTCCTCATGTACTGAAGGAACAAGTAGGAGAGGTAAGCCTAAATATGGAGCAGTCTGTCTTGATGTTTTTTCCTCCTAAGTTGCTAATATTGTTGGCTTATGTTAGTTTGGTGATTTTGTAGGACATCATTGGAAAATATTGCCAGTGGTTCATATGGTCCTCGAGCTGTCTGCATTTTCTTTGTTGCTCGCAAATATTTGGACACCTGGTTATTTGGGCAGTGGTGTTTTAAGATGCGAGGCATGATCTAATTCTCTCTCTCTCTCTCTCTCTCTCTCTCTCTCTCTCTCTCTCTCTCTCTCTCTCTCTCTCTCTCTCTCTCTCTCTCTCTCTCTCTCTCTCTCTCTCTCTCTGCATATCATAATCTTTGAACCAACTTTTCTGTGATGAACTTCTGTTACATGCTTGTGATTGAGAGACTTCCCATTTCTGTTTTGCTAGTTGTTGGCATCTGTGAAGTTCAGATGAACTTCTGTTACATGCTTATAATTGAGAGACTTCCCATTTTTTTATTTTTTTTATTTTTAAGATCTGTTAACACCCCTACAGTACTCACTCTCCAAATTAACTCTCTTAACAAACAAAATTGGGCCCCATTTTTTAGAGAGTCCATTACGGATGCAAATTGAGCAAATAATTGATCAAGCCTCTACCGATGTCCAATCGATTTAATTTTTTTACATGGATCCTTAAAAAAAATATTTAAACTAATTGAGCGGCTTCGATCATTTGACTTGTGTGAGTGTGTGGGTAAATTGTGGGTATTTTTTTTGTGTATGTATCATTACTGTTTGTATGTAGCCCTGAGATGGGCTCCACGTAACGCGGTGTGTATTTTGTGTACACCAAATGGTGTATCCATATTTTTATTGATTGGTAATTGTGTTTTTTTCTTGGCTGCTTTTTTTTTCCCATCAATGGTACAATGAGTGGTGGGTTTTGGCGTAGGGCTCTTTAAGTGCCTTCTTTTTCTTGAATAAACGAATAAATCTCAACGAATGCTGCATTTTTTGAAGCTTAATTTACATCTTCAAACAGTTTGTTTATAACCTTCATTTTCTCCAAAGTTTATAATTACCATGTGAGGAAAAAACCTCACAATTACCACGAGAGAAGAAGACTGAGTTAATTCTGCAAATTGAGATTTCTCATTACTTGGTAATAGTCATGAGCACTGTTATATCCAATTTCTAGTTCTTCATTGCACACACAAACCTTTTTTTTAGCCAACTGTGAGTGTTTACTTGTTCTTCTTATCATTTGGCTAATATGTTTTATTGTTTATCTATTTATAGGTTTATTTGGTTGAGTGTAGCACTGGCATGGTTACACCAATATTGTATAGATGCATGAGGTAGAAACGAGGTTGTTGTTCGGAGAAGCAAGGTGGTTGTTCATGACATATCATTTGGAGATAATGACTCTAGTCCTCTAGCGAGTTTTGGAAGCATGATAGATGGGCACCATCACTGAAAATCTGATAGCCAATCGATTTTTATGAAAGCTCAGTTGCACGCCGCAAGGCTAAACAAGTAAATAGCACCGCAACCATTGAGGAGAGGATGTAATACCATCAAGGTGGAATAGAAGATCGCCTAATGTGTCCCTCCATCCATATTGTCATGTCGCAACTAAGAACCATGGATCCGACCATGTGCTTGTCTGATTGATCTTTTCCTAGAGTCTAGATTGGTAGGGTATCCATTGGCGATCGCTTGATTCTACTTCGATATATGGATTTTTGCCTGCACATCCAGCATGTGTCCTTTAAATATCAAATTGGGAAATGGTCAAAGGCGTGTCTATGTCCCATATGTTGGGGACACTAGTGCATGAGCGGGATGAGGATAGGATGTTGGTGCTTCTCAATGTGTACCCACAGGATCACAAGATTTTGTGATACACTTGATGAAGAGAAGAAGCTTGATGTTTACCGTATAGATCTTTTTTGGTAGGGAATATCTTATTCCCCGTACTAAAAAGATTCTGCCCGCCACTCACAGCTTTTGTACACTTTGATTTCTTGGGAAGGAGGATGAATCTATAAGCCTTCTGCTTACTTCTCACTTGCTTCAATATTAGCCTTCATGGCAACTCCAACTTTATTTGTATTCACCAATGGCCGTCAATTGGAATTGACAGGAGCCTTCCTTTGAGTAAAAAAATAATTAGTTGTTTTGTAGACAGTGTGAATGTTTACATTGAGCATGACCACACGACTATCCGCCCTTCATGGGCCTCCTAAATCACACTCGCCACAGTTTAGTTTTCATCTCAATCTGTATATATTGACAGTTCAAGAAAACATCAGATTTTATTTATTGATTCATTAATTTTTTTTGAAAGAAAATTTGTCAAGATTACATCAGATTTTGAATAAATTTATTTAAAGGATTATCAACTATTTGTTGAAGTAACTTCAATTGTGTAATAAATACGGACCTAGTTTCTTTTGTTCAATTCCATAATGTGATCTTTTTTAAGGAATTTCAAATCTGGTTTTTATTTTCTTCAAAATATATTTTGATTTTTAATTTATTATATTTAAACATAGAAGTCTGAATTTTATATGTACCACATTTTAAAGTCTGAATTCTATTCGCATGATTCGTGACATCTTTAAAAGGAAACAAAATTGTTATAATTAGAGAAGAAAGACCTGCGCTTTCTACTTCTTCTCATTTTAGATTCCATGATTGTAGTCGGACTCTTTTATGGATTTATGATCACAAGTACTCCCTCCGTCCATTTTTAAATGTAGACATTTCCATTTTGGGTTGTCCCCAAGTAAGTGTGTGATTTGAAAAGTTAATGGATAAAAGTTTGTACAATTATCATTTTGCCCTTTTGAAAAGTTAGTGGGTAAACAGTTAATGGGTAAAAGTGGAGGATAATTTTGGAAAGTAGAGGTAAAAGTTAATGTGAGAAGTGTAAAGTGGAGGAAAAAGTTGATGTGAAGGTGTAATGATGATGTTTCTTTAATAAGTTGGATTTACAAAGTAACACATTTAAAAAGGGACGGAGGGAATACAATATTAGGGGCTATTTAGGTCAACTTTTCAAACCATATATAT
>CM029276.1:15962041-16064491 GCA_016920895.1 Vaccinium myrtillus
TCTAGTTATCCATTGAGCAAACACATGTGTAGCTTGTATTTACCTACATACATGAAAGTTAGCTTGGTTCGTCCACAACTTTAGAGTATTATAGTGGGTCCCAATGCCAATATTGATGTAATATCATAATTGTCACAAAATTAATTCCCATAAAATGTAGTAAAATTAAACAAACTAACTTACAAAACAAGTTATGTGAATTGCATTTATGAATTATTTCCATTAATTAGTTTCTTTCCCTCATTACCACATTAAAAAGAGAATGTACAATGCACGTAGCATGGTTGATCATCACTCCGACAAAATAGGCTAAGAGATATGAGACACAAAAACTCCTCTAGTCTAGGTTTCTAGTGTTTAAAAATATCTAGTCTAGAACAAAAATTTAGGAAAACCCAATATTGTAGAAATTAGAATAGTAGCTCCAATGGGATGTCACGTATACATCTCCAACAATCTTGTAATCATGTATCCGTCTCATAAGGTGTCGACACATGTATCAATAATGCATTTCCTCATGCTTAGTAAAAGTAAATAATGCATTTTTGCATACTCCACCCATTGGTCAATCCAATGAAAACATTGAGCCAAAAAACTCATGGAATCTGTCAAGGCATCTCCTGTTCGAGGCATGCCCAAGCACCCATTTCTCTTGTCAACACAACCTCAACTTGAGCTTACAACCATCGATGTTTAAGATGAGATGCTCAATCATTCTAAATCAGCTTCCCAATTCGTCCCCGAGCATGTCCTCTGTGTCATTCTACCAAATCTCTCAAACACCAGGCCTAGTGAGCTAGTGACTAACCTTATTTAGCACAATTGCCATATTCTTTGAAAATTAAACAGAATTATGGAACTTGCAACTCGTGCATGCATCCATCACATAAGCATACATCATCCATATAGGTAATGGAACCTCCTACAATGTCACAAGCTTTCCCAAAGCACAGAGTAAAACTCGTATCCTGAACCATTTTTGCCGAGCTATTTTTTTTTTTTTTGGGTAAATAAGCTTGAAAATAAAAGGAGGCAAAAGAATATACAGCCTACAAGGGGCATACCCCAGGAGAACAACAGAAAAGAAAAGAAAATAAACCCAACAACCAAACTAGGATGGGGAGCCAAACGGCTACATAGGGATGGATGGGAGAACTGCCTAATCAATAACAATGAACATAAAAGCAACAAATCTGATTCAAAAGAGTTTCGAGTCCATATAGAAAGATGGATCAGAAACTCAACAATATGAGACTAGAAGATAACCTATTGGCTACACCTAAAAGACAACTGTTACAAACACAGTGGCAGCAATGGCGCAGAATTTGACAAGCCCAGAACAAAATCTCAGCGAGCAACATCACATCTAGCATAAGAAGCAGCAACAGTAGTAGTAACATATTGCAGCAACAGTGCAATAATGCAGCAGTAGTAACATAGTGCTGGGCAACACATATGGGAGGACGCCCCCTCCCCAAGGGGTTCAAACATGCCAAGGGACAACCCCCCAAGGCTAGGTTAAATCACTTCTAAGAGTGAGCAATCCAATCAAGCATCAACTGGGCCTTAAGCATTGTATATGCTCGGACAGAGCATGCAACACTAGCAGGTTCAGGATCATAAACCATAATGCATAAACAAATTTCACAATGTAAGCATGGTCACAAGCAGATAATAGTATGATGTACACCACACACCAAGGAATGCCTCCTTCCAAGGAGACAAGGTGACCCAATGAACACATCAATGCAGTTTTAACCATGGAATGCCTCCTTCCATGGAGACAAGGTGACACAATATAATATGAAGCATAAGGGTACCAAGAATGCCTCCTGCTAGTCTTTTGTTTCTGAATCTCCAATAAAGCCCTAGCTGGACAGTGGAGCTTCATATATCCTGCCACCAAACACCATGCTGATCAAAGATGATGTATGATCACCTCTCACACCTGCACAAGCTATATCTACCATCCACATTTAAATCAATTGAGTTGAAATGCAGCACAATGGACAAAATTGGGTCAATGCTTAACATTTAAGAAGATGAGAATCAAACCATTCCCCACTTAGTTAACAACCACTGGGATTGAGGCCTTTAGGTAGATTTCCTAAGGAAATCAATCTGTATCTCACCATTGAATGGATTTTGCTGACCACACTAGGTCCTGAGCAAGATGCATTTTGGAATTTACGAACATTTCTTTCAAGCCAAATTTTACAGTGAATATAAGCTTGATGATCAGATTTTTAAGTGATTTACCCCTGATTAAGTGAAACTTGTAGCCAACTCATTTAAGGGATTTGAACCACAGGTTATTGGTCATTCAGCAACAAGGTAGCTGGGAATTCCTATAATGTAATATTGGAATCAATTAGCATCCATCACAAACACATTCAAAAACTTTTCCACATCAAGTTTTTACAAATTACTAAAAGTTTTCCATACAGAGTTCTGCCTCATTTGTAACACAAGGCCTTGGATGAGTAATATAGGAGTTAGTACTAAATCGATCAGTGATCAATCGGTAACGATCAATAAAGGATAAAATCAATCAATCATAGAAGAAGCGAGAGGTAACAATCAAGTACCAATTCAATAACTTCTGATGGACACGTCCAAAAGAAGAAATCAATCTCAAAAGTTGTGAAGCTATTGACTAGGTTTTCATAGTGGCTTTCCATCAATAAAAATGGAAACCGAGAAACCACTGAAATCAATCAAGGGTATGAAAGTGGAAGACTAGCAAAGCACTCAAACCAAGGCCGATGTTTATTAAATCTGAAAAAATAGCATAAACTTTTATGTTTTAAACAAAAAACAATCATCAATTACACCTTGGAGAAATAAATGGTACATGAAAAAAAAGCGTAGCATTACCAACGAAATTGAGAATTGTCCTTGTGTCCAAGACCTGAGATTTGGGATTTGCTCTCTCGTAAGTCTCAATTTTGAAATTTGAAATCTATCAGTTCAGGTTCTACCAACCCCTTCGGCCTTATAAGTGGGATTTGTACAACTAGGCGGTAAGATTGGACTCAAGATTATTTGAGGTGCACGTAAGTTGACACGGTGAGATTTGACTTAGGATTAGTCTAGGTACATGCAAGATGGCCCAGACACGCGTGGAAAAAAAAAAAAAAAAACAAAATTGGCATGTAAAGACTAAGCAATGTAATCCTGTTTACCAATAAGCGTCATTCTTCTTCAAAATTTTCTTTTTGTCTGCAATTAATCGAATCGCAGGGATTAAGTGAAATTAGGATCTCCACATCGATACTTTTGAGCCCCATGCAAGAGGTCGTGAATCATGAGAACCCTGCAGCCTATTGAAAAAACTTGAATACTGTGGCCTAACCTCATATCATTTTTTTGATCGGCGAAAAGAAATTTTATTAATCTTTAAAAACGAAGTACAAAGATTAAAGGCAAACTAAGATAACGGCATCCCAATGGAAATACGAGCATCCCAACTAGGTTAGCACCCTCACAAACCGACAATCATATGCCACTTAGGACCCAAAGGGAAAGCTAGCAAAAAAGGTAGCAGGATTGGCAAGATGCCAACCTAATACCAAAGTTTCCACATCCAATACAAATCCATAAAATACAATGAAAAGATAGTCACTTCTTGGAATAATCTTTCAACATCATCTGCATCAAGGAGAATTCGTGCATTGACCCCTTTTGAAACAGCAGCGGCTCAAACGCAAGAAGCAAATTTACCCAGGTATCAGCAGATATTGAACATTCACCCAGGAAGCAAATTTACCCAGGACATTCACCAGCTCTTACAAAAACAGCAGTAGCATTCTCATTAGAAGCAACACCAATAGTAGAAATTCATCAAGAAATGACACCCTTTAAATCAGCAGCAACAATCACAAATTCGCAAATTTCTCAACAATCACCAACACTGGTTATATCCTTAACTTGATAAATGAGACCAATGAAGATCAGCACCCAGAATATCTAGCATTCAAAGTAGGCTCAGATACCCAAACTCCTATATTGATCCCCCTGTTAGGAAATAAATCAATTGAGATGATGAAAGCGCCAACTGAGAGAGAGAGAGAGAGAGAGAGAGAGAGAGAGAGAGAGAGAGAGAGAGAGAGAGAGAGAGAGAGAGGAGAGGAGAGGAGAGGAGAGGGGATGATCCAGATTCCACTATAAAACAACCACATCTGGAGACCTTCTAATAGTGAGCATCATGCTTCCATAGCTAACTTTCAGCTTCAATCTGCCAAAGATAAAGGCTAAAGACAGGAAGAGACACTGCGAACAACAGACCTGACACATGACATAAATGGCCACTAGACAAACCAAAGCAGAAAACAAAACCACCAACCCAGAAAAACCACAACAAAAACAATGCAAAAGCCACTGGACGAACGAAACAGACCAACACCCCCAGAAATACAGGAAGAAAATAGCAGCAAAAACAGAAGATAAAACCCAGAAAACCAAAACCATGACAGCCCCAAAGCCACCAAAACCAAGACAAACAGACCCAAAGAAAGACACATAACACACCAGACCAAAGGGAACAGACCATAACCAAAAACAAAACCCCATAGCCCAAGAAAGAGAAACAACCAGAATCAAAAGTCCTGCATTAAAAAAACAGACATTAAAAAACAGGCACATTTTAACTTCCAGACATTAAAAAACAGGTAAATGACCTTATAATTTTTCAAACAATCTTCTTCTTCCACATTCGAGACCTTATCCTCTAAACGTGGGCAAGTGTACATAGAAAATTCACATATAAATGCACAGCATAGAAAATTTCATACAAAATACATAAGAACTTTCATCGCCCTGCAAATGCGTTTCAATCTAAGGAAGAAAAAGAACCTCGAAAAATCCTGTATAAGTCGGTGTCAGTAAAAGCTGAATGCACGCTTGGCAGAGTTGAGTGTGTTGAAGAGGAGCATAGCAATTGTCATAGGTCCCACACCACCAGGCACAGGGGTGATTGCTGACGCCACCATCACTGCTTCTTCGTAACAAACATCTCCTATAAGACGATACCCATGCTCACTTGTTGGATCCTGCCCATCATCAATGCTACAAGTCAAACAAAGAAAGAAAAATGCCCCAGCAAAATACTACTATTCCTCATCCAGGCAATGCATATTCTGATCGTTGTTTCTTACTCATGAAACAGACAGCAATACTTTCAGCAGTTTCTCTTTTAAGAAACTTGCAGCTAACCTATTAGAGACCTCGTGCAATATTTACACCTAAGGAATAACATGAATCTACTGATACCTCGATAGGATATGTTCCAACGTCAATAACAACTGCACCGGGCTTAAGCCAAGTGCCACGGACTAGATTGGGCACTCCTGCCGCCGTGACCACAATATCAGCTTCGCGCGTGATTTGTTCTGGATTATTCGTGAGTGCATGCACAATACTCACTGTCGCGTGGTGCCGCTGCACAAAATTTTCCCAATGAATGCCAACTTATTCAATGATAGAAGCATAAACAACATAGCATTCAAAAGGAGGATAAACAAGAGGCAGGAGGAGAGGAAATATGTTCTTGCCTGTAAGAGCAAAGAAGCAGGCAATCCGACAATGTTGCTTCTCCCAATTACCACTGCTTTTTTACCCATGATGTCCACACCAGACCTTACCAGTAACTCAATGCAACCTTTTGGAGTGCATGGAATAAACAGGGGCTCCCTTCCCCTCATTGCTAGATTCCCCATGTTCAGCGGATGAAAGCCGTCCACGTCTTTTTCCAAACTCACCAAATTCAAAATCTTCTCCTCATCCAAATGCTGTTCCAGATATTTAGTTACTCATCCACAAAATGCCAACTTTTCATGCATCAATCTGTACCTATGCATATGAGTGAGATATCACAACAGACTTAAACATGATGTTGTTTACCATATCTACAATAAGACATCATGTCACTTCATGCTCAGAGTCTTGTATGTTGGCTTTGCTACTACGTGCAACTAATTCGAGACGATCACAAACAGTAGCTATCCATGGTTTTAAATTTTCAACCCAAGGCTATAGAGTGGAGGATCTATCCCGACATTGTTGCTACAGGTAACCTAGGAAAAGGAGACATAAATCTAGCCAGAGCCTCCAGAAACAGAGATTAATAGTGCTTTAGCTTCAACTATGGGTTTATAATTCCCATAACATGAGTACCATGGACTTTTATAGAGTTTACATGGACTCGGATATGGCAGATAGGTTTGGGTATGTGTCTAATATTCATCTCGGGAAATACCAAGATATCCATATCCCTAAGCATGTTCCTTTTATTTTCTAGGAGAAATGGTGTTTATAAGTTGTCTTAGGGAATTTCACGCATAAAAAATGATCACATAGTTCACTGCAAGTTTGAGTTACAAAATAGACTTGCTGAATATCCAACAAAACGAGTGGCGCCCGAATTTCATGCCCTTATCCGAGTGTCAATCTTTCGACACAGGTATTTTATACATTTTGCAAAGTCCATGCAACAAAGGTGGTATTGGGTGTATCAAGGGTTTAAAATCTTCATATAACACCCAGGTGCTGTAACGGTATACAGAGTTTTAATTAATGCATGACGGGAATCAAACTCCAATGTCGTGAACTATTTATAAGCACTAGCAAACACTAAAAACTACATCGAGAGACTTCATCTAACCCTATCCACATGTGGCCCCCAATTTTTTTATGTGATTTTTTTGTTAGGCGAAGGCCAAAAAGGAAAGAATTTCTTATAGTAAAGTAAGCCCACTATCAAGAATAAATAGAATGATGCTATTATGGAACATAAATAGTAACAGAGCAAACTTTCTTCATTACAAGCGGCTGGAAAATACACGTATCTGAATTATATCAAATTGGACATAAGCCCATAATCACCCTAAGCCCAACTGATAGCCCCATCAAGGGACAGAAGTAAACAAAGAACCCCTATTCAGAAGAAATAATCAATCTTTGCTTTTGGCAGGAATCCAGCCCGGACCTCCCTTTTGGAAGTAAAGGGTGACCAACTGAGCTAACCCTAGTTGGTTTAAGAACAAAGCAAGTTAAGCCAACAGCTGTGGGTGAGATGGGGATTTATGTAGAATAAAAGAATTGATGGCTGAAAAAGTGCCCGTCAAAACATACCAATATCCAAACCTCAATAATTCATGAGAAGCATCACATAAAATATCATCCTAAAATATGATGTGATTCTTAACTTTTCAAATTAGTATCTCCTCATCTGAAAGTTCATAATTGATTTTATATTGATAAAACAATAATATAAACTATGAAAATTGGGGTTAACAACTTATGATTCCCCCAACGATCGTGTACTGGATCGTAAGGCTGTTCTGTAGTATCCTTGTATGCAACAAATAGGGCTATACTTCAGCAGAGCCCCAAGATTACATGACACGACGTATCCTAGTGGAATATAAACAGATAGACATGTAATTTAAGGGAGTTAGGATTGACCAAAATTGATAGCGTAACTGTAAACATGGTAATTATTTTTGTCTTTACTAAATAGTGCTGTTATGGCAGACAAGCAATCACAAATCTCAATCAATGACAGACAAGGGTAAGAGATAAAATGCAAAAAGTTAAAAGAAATTACTTGTGGCAGTGGAAGTTGCACTAGAATACCATGAACTGAGGGATTTCCATTAAAACTTGACAAAGCCTCACAAACTTCATCCTCTGTACAACTATCAGGCAGTTCAGCCATCACAAACTTGATTCCGGCCTCTTCGCAAGCTTTTCTTTTGTTACGCACATAGGTTTGAGAGTCCCTTCTATGACCCACCAAAATAACAGCTAGGCCAGGAACCTTCCCCATGGACTTCTTCATTCGGATTACTTCACCAGCTATTCCTGCTCTAATTTTCTCTGCCATCAACTTCCCATCAATTACTCTAGCCTTCCATTCATTGGCTGTAGTGAACCCAAAAGATCAAACAAAGTATATGTCAACAAGGGTGGGGGATGAAGAACAGAAGCAATAGAAAGCTCGAGACAAAGAAATACACCAACGGGAATGAGGAATAATTATCTAAATTGGCATACCATAAAACAGAAGTGGCCAAGGCCATATCTAGAAAACAAGAAGTTAACGAGAGAGAGAGAGAGAGAGTATTCTTACAGCATTCTCCTTTTGATGGAGGATCAAGATCCATGACGTTGGAAGCCCATACATCGGGGAGGTCTAGGGAAAGAAGAGGAGGGGACTTTAAAATCTGTTGACTGGGGTCAACTCTTAAGGTATGCACAGCCCTTGAGGTTGATGGAGATTGGATACTCTTCCTTACCCATTGATGCCATACAGTTGCCATGCTTTGGTACTGTTCTGTTCACCACTCCCAATCTTCCCTCTCCAACCACTATATTGATCTCATTCTGTTCATCTCACAATATTTTTTAAACTTAATGGTTTATCTATCTTCAGCAACAAGAATGCTAAAATGCGCATAAATTTTGTACTAAGAAAAGAAATCAAACTTGAAAAACATGCATTAAAAAGTTTTGCAGCGGCAGCAGGGCGTAAAGTGGCGGATCAATGATTTTGATTAGAGGGGCACCTGTTAATCATAACCTCATAAAAAAAGTCCCACAATCAAGCATAATGAGATAAGACCAACTTTAAACATCCATCACCAAGCCAAAACGTTCATAACCTATACTTTCAAAAGCTTCTAAAAATAACCACAAAAATTACATATTTGTCAGTTATCATGTAGTGCAGAATTGTTACATTGCGGAGGGAAATAACTAAATGATGGCAAACGGTTTTAAGTTTAGGAAAAGTCTAGTATGACTCCCATAGTTAGAACCAATGCTACAACCGAGATTATGTCCAGGCCCGCCACTTAACCCTACAACAATTACTCAACAAAAATTCCTCTCTCCTCTCCGTCTCACACGCCAAGCATCCTACCATTTCTTGCCCACCCCCATCTCTCTCTAATGAAGTCTATGGACACTCCCAACACACACACATACATATAAACTAGCGCATGCCCGTGCCTAAAAGCAAGACTCAAACATCAGTATTCAATTTTGTTTCAACTTAGTGCAACTGGAATATTCCATTAGATAAACTAGAGAGAGAAACTCCCAGAATGGGATACAAAGAGATAAACTCTTGATATGTCTATTCTTAAAATGATAAAAGCTACCAAAATGAAAGACTCTCACACTATTTATACTACCCCTTATACTAAGGGTACAAGATGACATTAAGACCTCTAAATGTTGCTGCATTACAACTATGTGAAAAATCATAAATTCAAATCTAAGAAAAATACAGGGCTCAGTTGTTCAACTCTCACATTGAAATACACATTCCAAAGATTCCAACTATGCAAAAAATCAAAGGCCAAGCAATCCCTAACTTATGCATGCACAATATCAGTGAAAGAAAAACTCACAAAAAATAGTGGCCCTGTTCGTTTCCCAGTTTAGTTTTAGTTTTAGTTTTGATGACATCATCATTTCCCTCATTTCTCTCTCTATCTCTCTCCACTCATTACACCTTATGACATCATCAAAACTAAACTAAATTATCTAACCAAACACAGCCAGTATAGTTTATCAGGAATCTCTCCGCCAACCAACACCAAAGAAAAATAACAACAATCTAGGTTTAAAAAGGTTGCTAAGTTTAATCTAAGTGTGTCAGAAAATTGAATTGCATCTAACATATCCCCTACAAATGTAGAAGTAGAATAAAGAACAATAACCAAAAATGACAAGTATGAAACCACGTCTGGATTATGAAAAGGCTCACCCACAATCTTTGCTACTAAGCTATACAACAAACAAAATGCCTGACTTAATTAGCTAGAAAAGGAATGCCATCAAAAGATGAAGCCCAAAGAATCCCTAAAAGAGTTGTATGCCTTGAAACCATCTTTCCTAGAAATGCACAAACTATCCGAAACGTCTTTGTATCAACTTGTATTTACCAATTCCGAGCATGCACAACAATGTAGTTACTTAAGAAAACACTAAATTAGAATATAAAAATTGGTAAGAGAATCAACATGCATGAAAAATGTGAGAGACTGCAGCTACCTTATTATTCCACCATTCTTTTAATTTAGTAGTATTTATCCTTTTGAGCTCCAAGACCTCTCGATCCCAATCCTGCAAAAGCCCAGTTAGTCCAATAAGATTTTGAAATTCAACTTTTGATTTTCTCGTATTCATCTATTAAAATTGCATTACCTAAAGTCATAGTAATTTGGAACATAACGTTTTAGAGATTGCTTTATGAAATAAACATAGGGGTTGAACCTAAACCGAGATCATAAACGCGTTGGAGCGAACAGTTTATATGCAACACCCAAAGAAATTAGTAGAATGATAAAAGTTATATAGACTATAGAGTAAATGTAGTCATGGGAAAATCCCCCCATGATGGAGTTTATTACAACTTTTTGGCTGATAGAGGGATCAAATGGTATAGCTCATTTGTTGGCCAAAAGTTTTCACTCCTCAAATTGCCTTCATGTAAAAGAGAGTTCCATCTTCCGCAAAGAAAGAGGAGTCCCAATTTATAATTTACTTGAGATTTTCATCTAACAATAGCAAAAACTATAAGACAATTTTCAAGTCATTTTTGTGCAAAGGAATCCCGTAGTTAAGTTTTCAAATCCTTCTACGCAATCATGAACCAATAATTTTTTCATGTGCATGTTTTCCAGGTTGATTACATATTTCATGTTCATCTTTTGGGAAGATTGAAGAACCAGAGAAGCTTGGGGCTTGAATGGGAAAGCTTGGTTAATTCTCTTCTTACATGCTCGTTTGCACAAATATTGAATCTTTGCTGGGGTGGGCGATGCTTTCATGCACCTAAGAGGCTTGACAGAGAAGGACCATTTTAGATTAAATCTTGACCACATAATGGCCTTGAAAAAAATGATAAGATGTTTTTAAGGGTACCAAGACACATGAGGAATGGTACTCAAAGAAGCAGACAAGGGAAAAATGCAGTGGATTTTCTATGTATTTATACATCTAGCCCTTCACTCTGTGTAACCTTTTTCCAATCTACACAATGGCGTAACACCATTACAAAATATATTACAGAAGAGCTGAATTAAAGACTACGTACGACTTAACCTAGGGGCAAGTGAAGGTAAGAAAATCACCCAATCAATAGTCATAGGAAACTATTAACGTAGTTGCGCTAAAATCTCAAGAAAAAAAAAGAAAAGGGACATTCCGCATAAATAATAAAGAATACCCTTCCTCATGAGTCTTGAAAACTTAACTGCGGGATTTCTTTGCACAAAAATGACTTGAAAATGAACGCTGAATTTTAAGCTACAACAACCAATCTAAAGGATTTGAAAGGGGAAAACAAACTCGTGATTAACTTGGAGTCACACTTGAGTCCAGCATTTTATCGAACAGGTGGGATGCAGACATGCAGTGAAGCATCAAAGTATTTTCACTTCACCTAAAAAAGCAAAAACTCTAAACTAAAGATTTGAAACTGAAACTGATGTGGAGGGTTTCTCTTTCATATTCACATTTTCCAAACTAAATTGTTTTTGCATTAAAATTCAGACAAAACAGAGAACAAAGAAAAAGAACAAATTACTTACCCAAAAAAAAAAAAAACAAATTGCTGTGTGTGTGTGTGTGTGAGAGAGAGAGAGAGAGAGAGAGAGAGAGAGAGAGAGACTAACAGAATTCTTGACCCAGCAAATCCGGATTCAGGATGTTAGTCCGTATGAAAACCACGACTTTACAGCAGAAACTTGGGGCAGAACAGAAGCCCTTGCGATATGAGCACGAAAACTTGGTATGGTGTTTCAGTTGTGCGGTCTGACGGGCAGCAAAAATTCCTGGCAAACGTAACACAATCAAACACAATCATCCAGGTACAACCCGAAGATTAGGGGTGCAACTGGATAATAACGGAACTGGTGCAAACCAAAAGCTGGGAAATTGATACGCGCCCTCCCTGACACAGTGCCCGCTCCGGATTAACAAAAAAAGCCTACTATTTTTAAGTCTCATGAAGCGAGATGCGTGAAAAGGCATTGGCAACCTCGTATTATAAAATACGCGTCACTACGTGAAAAATAACATATCCTGAGATCCGATCGGACAACATCGCCCCCCTGACACTTCCTAAATGACTATTGTACCCCTCCTCCCATCCTTTAATTACTTTATTATATTATTTATGTTATTTATATTAATTCATTTATTTATATGAATTCATTTAATTTTTGAATTTATTTCTTTAAATCAATTCATTTAATTATGTAATTCAGTTTTTAAATTATTTATTTATTTATTTCAATTTTTTATTTAATTATTGTTAATACCCACCATCTAATTTTATTTAATTATCGTCGCTCCGGATTAATAAAAAAGGCCTACTATTTTAAAGTCCGACGAAGCGAGACGCGTGAAAAAACATCAGTAACCTCGCATTGTAAAATACGCGCCACTACATGAAAAATGACATATCCTGGGATCCGATCGGACAACATTGACCGTGTGCCGGCAAGATATGCGTGCCATTGATATGCGTGCCAATTGATATGTGTGCCATTAATATGCGTGCCAATTGATTGTGTGCCATTGATATGTGTGCCATTGATATGTCTGCCCAATGATAACGCATTCACAGAACTTGAAACTTGAAAGTGAATTTTGTGTCATTCTGGAAGTGAATTTTGTGCCATTCAGAGATATAAATAAGTGTGCCATTCAGAAGCAATATAAAAATGTTAACCAATTGATATGTGTGCCATTCAGAAGCTATAAATCGGTGTAGGAAAGGTTTGGAAAAATCACTTCGTGCAATTTTCACTTTATTCTCCCAATTTGAAAGTGAATTTTTCACTTCGTGCAATTTTCAGTTTGTACTTCACACCTTCATTCTCCCACTACTTCATACATTCACAGAACATCTCGCACTATTTTTCTTTCTTTTTTCGTAATTCATCGAACAACATTATGGATGACTACTACTATTCAGATGGTTGGTCATTTGAGAATGATGTTCCCAGTGAGAAGAGCATCTCCTACAGCAGTCGTGATTATACACCCGAATTTAGCACTGATCAGGTTAGTTATTTCCGTTGTTCTTATGCATATTCATCATTTATTTTGAAAGTAGATAAAATATACCCTTGTACCGATTGTCAATTGAATAATAAAACATACCTCTTGAGAAAGCTGATAAAAAAAAATGGTATTGTGTTTTTATTTTGTAAGGATGTGTTTTTATTTAATGAATTTTCCAAATGATGAATGGTGAAAAAAGAAGTCAATATTGAGCAGCTTTGAATTAATTAATATTATGCATATAAATTCAGTACATTTGCTTACAAAAATTATGACGTCAAGACAAAAACCCATAACATACTGCTGTTAGAATTCAAAGTTGAATTTTTTTGTACATATTTTTTTGTACTTATACATATTTGTTTTTTTGTATAGATTTTTGAAAGTAGAGAAGATATGTTAGCTTGGGTGCGGAGAGTTGGTCTCCAAAATGGTATTGTTGTGGTTATTAATAAATCTGCTAATTTAAAAGGCGGCAAGCTGCCGAAGTGCATTCTTATTTGTGAGAGAGGAGGAAAGTACAAACCGCACCGTGGGGTTGAAAGGCAAATCTTGCATAGGAATACTGGAACTAAAAAATGTGATTGTCCATTTGAGTTGCGAGGTATACCAATACCTCCAGACGGTGCCAAGTGGGGTTTAAAGGTTTCTTGTGGAGTTCATAACCATGAAGCAGCAGAAAATATTGAGGGCCACGAGTACCCATCAAGGCTAAAACCAATGGAGAAACAATTTGTGGTTGAGATGGCCAACAGCACCGCAGCTCGTGAAATTCTTAGTATTTTGAAGCAAAAAGACCCGTCAAACACTACATGAATTAGAAGCATTTACAACGCTATTCGCATAAACAAGGAAGCCATACGGGGCGGTCTAACTGAAACTCTGTATGTTTGAGAGCAATTAATTAAAAAATGATACATCCATGATTTTATTACAAATGAAGCCAACGAAATCACAGATATTGTTTGGGTTCATCCTACAAGTCTAGAGCTATCTGTCAACTTTTTGTCAGTGTTGGTAATTGATGCCACGTACAAAACGAATGAGTATCGGAAACCACTATTGGAGGTTGTGGGTCGGACATCCACAAATCTAAGTTACTCACTTATGCTTGCATGTCTTAATAATGAGAGGGCAGAGCGACTGACATGGGCCTTGAATACTTTAAAGAAGTGGATGGTTGGAAAAGGGGCATTGTTGTCATTGATATTTGTTACAGATCGGGATTTGGCACTTATTAAAGCCATTGAAGAATGTTTCCCCACAGCAGGTCACATCCTTTGCATTTGGCACATAAATCAATGTGTAATGAAGAACTGTAGTGTTGTGCTTGGTACTAAGTTTAAAGACTTTTACAATTCATGGCAGTCCCTTATTTATTCATCGACAATTTCATCTTACCAGCAAAAGTGGGCTGCCATGTGCGAGAAGTATAGTCAATATCCGCGTTTTCATAACTTATCTTGTAGATACATGGTTAAGGTCATACAAAAATCGGTTTATTTCAGCATGGACAGATACATGTATGCACCTCAGAAGCAATTCGAGTCAAAGGTATAGTCACTTTATAACTTTACGAATTAAAATTTCTGCATTCTATTCTACTACACTATTTAAACTATCCTATCTAAACAACGTGCATTATTCTATTACAGGGCCGAGTCTGCACATGCGAGGCTAAAGAAGTATTTGGGGAATACCACTATGTCATCACTCCAACTTCTTTTGATCGCATAGAAAAAATGTTGACAAATCAGTTTGGGGAGATTAAGAAGTCGTTCGAGAAATCTCTCAACATCCCACGCCACTCTCAATTACGTAATGACTTTTTGATGAAATAAGGTATCGCATTTTATTATATGCGCTGGAGTTAATCGAATTTCAGCTACAATCCGCCGCAGACGCCTACACCCTCCCAATCGACTGTTGCGGCTGTTCGATCAAAACAACGCACGGATTGCCATGTCTGCACGATCTTGCATGTTATCGTTCCCTGCGCATTCCAATTCCACTACCCAGTATCGACATTCATTGGAGTAGGCTCTTTATGCACGCAGATGGGTTTAATGACGAGGGAGAATAAGCCATCGACGGGACATCCCATGTGGTTGACATATTAGAGGGAATGGATCCATATATGCGAAAGCATATGATAGGCAGGTTTATTGATATGGCGGATCCATCCCACAACAGTGTTCAGAATAAAGATCTTATTCAAGAGATTGTTCAGAATAAAGATCTGTATGATGGGCTTTATCCACAACGGAATTTAGCAGATGAGCTACTAGAGTCACTGAGCTATTTCCGACGTACGGCTCCAAGGCCAAATTGGATGGACTGTTTGAGTTTGGGGGTGGTTATCGCATCACAGTACAACATTGTTTTACACACATTTGACACGAATGTTGGATTTTGTTATACTCACTTGCCCTGAGATCCCCTCCAATTCCAGTCCAGCACCGCAAAGAAATAGCTATTGCCTGTATTAACAATCACTTCGTGCAACTTTTTTTGCACCGTCATCACCCTGTACCACCCATCCCAATATGGTGGTGGGAGCATGCGTCGGATGAAGCTAAAGGATGGGCTTTAAGTTATGATCTTAATTTGTGGTTTCAAGCACTTGGCGTTGTGCCGGGACCACAATTTGGAGACAATATTGATTAGGGTTGAACATTGTCAGGCGGGGGGGGGGGCTAACAGCTCTCCAAAAGCTGACTCATTAATAATCGGACTTCATTTAATATATCCAAGTACAATCCAATTAAATTTTTAAATTTTCAAACCCGTCCATCAAACTCATTTACTTTTATAAAGCATATCACAAAAATAAATTAATCACTCATAACTATCACAAACTTCATTAATAATCGGACTTCATTTAATATATCCAAGTACAATCCAATTAAATTTTTAAATTTTCAAACCCGTCCATCAAACTCATTTACTTTTATAAAGCATATCACAAAAATAAATTAATCACTCATAACTATCACAAATTAAAATTCACAACCCTAATAATTATACGTTAAAGTTTTAAATTCTCACAAAACTATTATAGTAAATATATTAAAAGAAAAGAGAAAAAATTGAAAGACAATAAGACAAAGATGTAACTTACTCTTTAATAAGAGGAGATGCGTCTCTTTAAGGGGAAAAAAAAACCCTAAGCAACTAGGACTTATAGCGGTTAAAACACACACACACACACACACACACACACAAACACAGGACTGGGCTCAAGGGATTTTTTTCAAACCCATCCCATTAAATAAATTGGCTTAAAATCTCAACTCAGTCCAGTCCTATGAGCCTAAATATTTATCCAAACCCTTAAAATAACAGGTTGGGAAGCTTCTGGGCTGGTTTGCACCCCTACCAAACACAATTCCTTACAAGACACGTGAGTCCCACGTATTACATGTGTGTGAGACATACGTATATGTGGGAGTTGTGCTCAGAGTTGTGTCCGAATGATTGTGTTCCTAGCAATTTTTTTTTATCTAATTGGCACTGAGCCCTTTAACTAATTGTCTAATGGTAACAATTAATCTCAACCATCAATCTTGGAGTAACTATATCTGAGGCCTTAATTCCAGATATATATTCAAAACAGTCTTTTCTTATTGCATAAATATAAACCATTATTCTCAATGTGTACATATATGGGTGTATATATACATATACATATGTATACACAACGGATTCAGTCCACACCCTTAAAGTGTGGACTCCATCAACACCTTCAGTTCCCCGATCAAATTTTTATGATCCGAACCGTCTAATGTGTTTAAAAGGTGTTTTCAAAGGTTTCTTCGAGAAATTATCAAAAAAAATGACCAAAAAAGTCTTGATCCAAACATTTTTTCATAACTATATATAAGCATTTTAGCGGCCGTGCCCACACAATGCGTGTGCGACTCAAGTTCTTTTATTTGATTATTGCAAACTTCTTTTATCGGTGGAGAAAACATTAAAAAAAATATTGTAAAGAAAGAAGAAGAAGAAGAAGAAGAAGAAGAAGAAGAAGAAAAAAAAAAAAAAAAAGGGCATGCCTTGATCATGTTCACATCTTTTTCTTGTTCTATCATTCTTTACTTCGAGTGGAGTGTGGGATTCCACCCCGTGTGGGCCAGTTGGGCTTAGGCCCAGAGGGAGTGGATTAGGGTTTGTCTGTGTAACTCTATAAATACTCTGTGATGCCTTGTGTATTATGTGTGGTAGCACAATGTAAAAGAAAGAGGCAGAGAGTGTGAGAGGGGGAGCCGGTTGTGGCTCTCCCAAAGAGAGAAATACACGAGAGAACTGGTGAGGATTTCATTATTGTGAGATTGAGTGTGAGTGTGTAACACAAGAACACGAATTTTTCTCCGGATTATAGTGAAACCCCCCTCCCCATGGATGTAGGTCCGATTTGGCCGAACCACGTATATTGTGTGTCGTGTTTTCTCTTGTTTTACTGCTTCTGTTGCGTGTGGTGCGTTGTTGGAATCCTAACATGGAGAATTGGATGGGGGAAATTTCGTAGTACAAAATTGAAATTAAGATTGAGGAACAATCAATCAATCAATAAACGAAACAAATATGTTTTGCCTGCAAAAGCATGTAAGCCCCCAATTCTACCTCTGTCATCTTCCTCAATACATGGCGTTGATGGTCCTCATCGTACTGCAAAACTTCTCCATAAAAATTTCAAGGTTCGCCTTCATGGTCTCGGCAATTGTAGGATCTTTTTTCAGTTTATCCAAAGAGAGTCTCTTCCAATGTTGATGGATCAAAGATAGTGGCAGTGGTTCCTCTTTCTTCTTGAATGGTACAATCTTATGAGCGCATGGTAAACCATGAGTGCCAAATAGGACAGAAGCATGGACTAGTAGATCCCATGATGGTGTCTATCTTTTTTAATTCCATTTCCAAATATTGCAGGGCACTTTGTGAAACAACTCCCCTTATGTTGTCGAAAAGGCGAACCTTGAATGGATGTTTCCAAGTTGACAGAGTCCTCTCAAATGAACCCTTGACATCGGTAACGGTTGCCTCAACCAAGCTATGAGTCTTCTCCCATGCATTCTCAATGTTGCATTGAGAAGATAAAAGATACTTATTTATCTTAAAATGTGCTCCCTCCACCCTGTGTATTGCAAAATGGTAAGATTTTAGTTATTTTAGTGACATAGCTTTTTAAACTAAAAAAGCAAATAGCAAAATGAACCATATACCTGTTACTAGTGTAATTCCCTAGGTGCATGACGGAGTCCGTCCAAGCGCAAACAAACTTCTCCTTATGTGAAACCAACCATGTCTTGCCAATGTATTCGAGGACTTGTGGATACATCATAAAATCCCGCTTTAGTCCATGAACCCGCTCCTCATACATTGCTATAGTTGGTGCGTACATAATAAGGGCGAAGGTAGACTGAAATGATTTCCACGTATTATCATCAAAATGATTTTTACAATTGGCCTAACACATTTTTTCTGAATATGCCACCTACATAGCATATTCGTAGCGGAAGGGAAAACTTTTTTGATTGCATTTACGACTTACGAGGGCTAACTCCCTGTCTGTGACTATTACCTCCGAAAGTGACTCAGGATCCATCATACCCTTTAACTTTTCCAATGCCCAAGTGCAGTTATCCTCATTCTCCGACTCCATGAAAACAAATGTCGCGGAGTACGTCATCTCTGTCGATGTGACGCCAACAATATGTAGCAAAGAAAACCTATACATGTTCGTTATGTACGTGCAATCCATCATCAACACTCTAGGGAAAGCACGTAACATGTCACCGGCCAATGGATGTGACCAAAATAATTCTTTCAAATAACCTGTCACCTCATCACTGCGATGCCACTCAACATAGTTATGATCCTTTAACTTATGCATTAGATGTTGCATTTGAGATCTACCCGCTTGTTCCCTCACCTGGTACTTCGCCCGTACATTGTCCACAGTTTTGATTGTCGTGAAGTTGGATTTATCCCGACCCTTAATTGCCAATAGAATTTCCCTCGGTTTTACAAGCGTCTTTGACGACTCCACCACCATCGCTATTTGTTCTTTCGTCAACCTCCCGGGGTATGAGTTCCCCTCAAGTTGAGCTGCAGGAGGATGGTTGTTGTTACCGTTTCGGACTTTCACATACCAACCTTCATATCCCTCAACACAATTCAATAGAAATGGGCATTCACATTTCTTTGTCCCTGTGTTACGCTTTCTCTTTTTCGACTCCGGAATTGGATGTTTAGATTGAAACTTTTTGTACTTACCCCCCGTTCGCATTGAAATCTTATCCTCGGTCGCCTGTCCTTTGGCATTATTTCACCAACCTTAATGATAATGACAAAACCATGGTTCAAACCCGTCGAAGAAACCCAGTCTTTCAACGCTTCTTCGATGGGAAACACCTATCACATATTGTTGAAAAAAAAATTAGGATAAATAACTCGCATGTGTTTAAGTAAGTAACTAACTTTTTCCAAATTATGAACCATCTCTGTTGTGAAGTGTTCCGTATGATCATATACGCCATCTACTGACCCCGTTGTGCGACTACCATGTGTGGAAGCATAACCCTTAAAAAATACCACAGCAACATTAGCAAGATTAGTTTTGCGGCTATCAAAACATGGATATAAACTACCGAAATATTGTCTAAATTTCGGTTTATAACTATCGAAATAATGTCCCAATTTCGGAACTCAATTGTTGAAATATTTAACCAATTTCGGGAGTTATATACCGAAACATATGAAGTTTTTCGGGACTGCATTACCGTGTCGAACAAATGGACAGATTACTAAGTCGGAAAAAAATGGGTTACCTCTTGGGTCATTTTTTGCTCGAAAATCTTCATTTCCGGGATACCAGCCTCACTCTCCACTTCCATGCTTTCTTCTAAGGTCACCGTCTTCTCTATTGCGGACTCTTTTGGTGAATTTGAAGTTCTAAGTTGTTCCATTATCTTCCGAAGTTCTTCTTCTAATTGAAATGAGGGAGAGGATCCCTCCATTGACTCATCAAAATTTTCCATTGATTGAGAGAGATGAGAGATGGAGGGGGAGAATGTAGGAACAAGTATGAAATTTTTTTGACCTAAAAATGGAGGAAGAAGAAGGACGAACAGGAGGAATAAGAGAGAGAAGAAGAGGTCTGGAAAAGAAAAAGGGGGTGGGTTGGTATGTAGTAATAAGAGAAAAAAAGGTTTGTGTAAATGGGTTGGTATGTAGTAACTTGAGGGGCAAAATGGACTTTTCGCAGGAGGGGTTTTGGGATTTATTTTGGCCGGGTGGTATGAAGTAGTAAATGGGATGCAAATAGAATCACCCCTTTAAAAAAGGTGAAGGCCTCCAAATGTTTCCCACACTTTTTCCTTCCAAAAATACCCCTGCAAAGCACTTGAAATAACTGACCACCCCAAATTATGAAATGCACTTTGCCTCCTGCACTGTTCTTCAGCAGTGCACCGTTTAGTTGTGACTTGTGCACCGTTTCCAAACGACTCTAAAACAAAGCAATGCCAAACTCCTGCACCTCCAAATGCAACCAGTGAATACATCTCCGTTTGTACCCAAAAGGAAAAGAATACATCTACCATCCCAACGCATCCAGAGTCACTTCCAGTGACGACCCTTGCAATGGTAAGAATTTCTTTGTCCGCCATTGCCATCGGCTGGAATGTCCTCCCATCGCAGCTTCTTTCTTTTACACGGTAAACATTCACTAAATGTCTGAGATAATGTTGTTTTTAGATCATGATAGATTTTGTCACAATGAATACTTATTGCACTTAAGATGTTCGATGAATTGCTTCCATTGGAATCAGCAAATCCAACTCACCATTTGTCTTAGATATGAGAGTACTCCTCATCCCACTTCGCCTGAGTTTCAATTAGCCCAAAAGGGTATTGATCAATGTCCGAATCTCATTGACTCATGATTACTATTGGTTCATGGTACTTCTATGGTACTACCTTTCGGAATTCACAAAATGTTTTGTGTAGGAACCCACGAATTTGAAAAAGTCATTACCATATTGTCTAAAGGGGAGAAAACTTTGTAAGGTGTTTGATTAAATGCCTACTCCATTTTGAATTTTACTGGCTTTGGCTTGCAATCTTCTCGTAATGTGCACGTGCACGTGTTTCTAAAAAAAGTAGTCCTAATTAATTTGACAAGGATTTGTGTTGCACGTGGTTTTTTTGTCCACATATTATCCATGTTCAATTTAGTGTAGTTTTCCATATAGATATACCTGAACAAAGAGCTATTGGTGTAGGATTAGAATTGGGTTCTTCATGCCATTTTGTGTTCAATATAGTTGTACCTTTCGACTTTGATTTTAGTGGTCACCCTTACATCTTATTGACTACTTGTACACAACCTTTGCAATTCTGTTATTCAAATCATTAATATTAACAGAGAGAAACTATAGGGAAGAAGTTTAGGCCATACGTTTTAGGAATCTGCAATTTATTGGGGGGTTTGCTTTAATTGTCTAGAAAACTGTCTCATTCGTTTAAGACAATTGTTTGTCTTATCTATTCAAAATTAAGGATACTGCATTATACCAATCTAGAAAGGTGTCTTCAACAAAGACTTGGTGGTCTTCATATCAGAAGTTTGATAGTTAGAAACGAAGCTATATTACTAAAATTGCGGCGAAGGTTTGGAATGTAAAAGAAGGCTCTATGGAAACGGGTAATATGCCTGAAAGATGAGTTCGATACTAGAGTTTTCCTTCCCGAAAGTAAGGATCCTGAAGGACCTCTCTGATCTAAAGTTACGTGAATAGTAGAAAGTAGAAACCTTAATCTCCATTAAATTTTATCATGGAATTTAGGTATTTGTGGTACGGAGGAGGTAGAATTCTCTTTTTGAAAGATCATAGTTATTTGGTAGTTCATTAAGAAAACATTGTACAATGCTGTGAGGCATCTTTGGGTTCTATAAAGTGCTTTGCAGGGGGTTTTCGAAGAAAAAGAAAGTTATCTGATGTCGCTGGTTATTTGTCACAGACTCTCAGTTCTGTGCACTTGCTGATAGTCACATTTTTGGTTTGGAAACAAAAAGTTAGGAAATTATTCACAGAAAATAATTCCTTTGCATGTATGGTGATATTTGTGAGCGAAAAAGACCCCGGTGGCGTATTGGATCTCTCATTAATTAGGAACTTGTTACCACCCAAGAAATAAATATTTTTGTGGTGGAATCAAATAGCTGTCTTTGATCTTCCGATTATAGACACGCCTTAAGCCATATACAGTATAAAAATGCAACTCTTTTGTTTTTTAACTATTTTTTCTTAACAATCACCAGTGTCCGGACTAGAATTAAAAGTTTTTTGGTGGATACTTTGCATAGTTGGGACAAGGGAGAATGTAATCTTTCTCTTGACCGATTTTTAGATTGGCTTCAGCTTTTCCATTCTCATAGTGTATAGGGCCTTTTTGTCTTTGGCCTCTTTTTGTCATAGTGCATAGTGTATAGGCAGCATTCCCTTAATCTTTCTTTCTAATGTATAAGTGTTTACGTATAAAAAAAAAAGAGACTATAGAGAGTAACCTAAGAGCTTCGAGCATATGATGTAACTTGCAACATTTTCCCAATGTTCATGCATACCTGTGCCAATGTGTTATGTTTAGTACATATCTCTGAACTTCGTAGCCATGTTCTTTCGTAGAATGATTTTCCTAGTGCCTCATCACCATACTTTATCAATTTACGCTTCATTATTCCTCAAATTCACCAAGTGTCTAATCATATCGTTATTCGATTGTATTCGCATGTCCATTATACAACATACCACATATCAACGAGTGTCCATAAGTCATCATTTTATCATACTTCGTTAATTATCAAATATACAAGTTAAATGTGTGTTTAACAAGTTCCCAAATAAAAACCACGTGTGTCACGACAAGCTGTACAAATGGGAGTTGAACGAGCATCGAGGGAGGCTTAGGGATGCAAAACAAAGTCCGGAGAGTAAACTGGCAAAATCGTCTGGACGGTCGGGCAATCCCGTCCGGACGAAAAATCCGGCAAACCAATACACACACAAAATTCTGCAGCTTTTGGTGATTTCACCAAAACAAAACAAATGTGGTCCAAACTCATAAATCAATGATATCAACAACCAAAATACACTTAAGAAGAGGGGAATCTCAACAAAACAAATGGATTACATAATCTAGATCAAAATTCATGTGGATTCAATTCAAACCCTAGAAAAGAGGGCTTTCAACATAGTCAAGGGCATGATAATCAAATGAGGAATTTACGTTACACACACACACACATAAACACCTAGAAAAAGTAGAAGGAATCCCTACCTCGATGGCTTGAACCTCCCACAAGCTTCAATGAAGAATCCTAACCTCCTCCAACTAATTTATAGCTTTTGATGTATGGATATTCACTTAATCAAATCATGTGTTCATGAATTGTATACCTATTATTGAACCCATTGAGTTTAATGTCTATGGTCTAACTTCGTGAAGAAATATTTCATTAGTTTTTTACTAAGTAAACAATTTCAAAGGAAAAGTAATGGAGAGGCATTTTGTTTTTAACAAAAAAGAAGAAGAGAGGAGTCAAAATAACCCGTGCAATGAATGAGATTTTTGAAGTGGGCAATCAAAATTAATTGTGATGACTATACATATATGTTTTAAGGAGAGCATCCAACAAACAAATCCCTGTTACATCTGATTCAACATCATTTCATATTTACCATGGATCCTATTAAAAACTATATAAAACCAAATTCAATAGGGAATGTTATCTAGCATATGAAAAACAACAATAAACGTGCTATCATCACCCATATGTTGCTCTCATAAAGAATAAATTTGCCCATAGGATTTACAAAACTACGAAACTTTTGCATTTTCTTGTAGGAGTATCTTATCTATATGCCACATCCTCACCTTTTTGACAGATTTTTTTTGACAAAATACCCAAATATCATGCAATGAGGGAAAGTTGAAACATATATTAGTGCTTGATTACTCCCAACGAAAAGATAAAACGCAGAAATAAAAGTTCAGTTATAAAAAGTGAAGAACCTTCAAAGTGATATATTTTTTACTATGTTTGATATAGTTTTTACCATTCCGCAAACTCCAATAGAATTTATGAAATAGGTGTGAAAAAATAGAACTTGTATTTATTTTTATACTTTTTTTGCTTGTGTCTCCCTTTTCAATGGGATAGAAAAAAATGATCGTGGTATCTATCTATAGATGATATGAAAGTCCATAATATGTGGCAAGAATAATAGAAAAATTATTTTAATGAACCAATCAAAAGTAAAATCATGAGAACTTGCCCTAGAAAGCATCAACATATATAAGCAAGTGATAGCATAAAGTAATACTTCTTAATTTCCTCCTCAGTTCACCCTTGTCAAGTTTATTATTATAATACTTTCTTTTGTAGATAAATAAAAACTAAAGTAGTACTTACTTGGTCAAAAAATAAACGATAACAATGTGGATGTATTTTAAAAGAAATTGACAAAACTCCAAATAAAGAGAAAAACTTGTAACTTTTGTCTTAAAAAATGTACATTTTATTTTGAGTCTCTGCTGTAGAAATAAAAAATTAAAAGAGATCATTGCCAAAGAAAGTGTGAAAGGTCAACATACCCAATATGAGAATCGTTCATTTCTCTTGGAGATCATGGAACCGAATAGTAACAGCAAGAATTAACAATTGGCAGTTGTCCTTACCGTAGTTCCTTCAACATATTCCGATCGAGTAAGATTGTTCATTGCTTTGTCTGTAGATGATTAAGTCCCAAAGAAAACTAATAACTAACCTATCGATAATGAAATGAGACTACAAAGAAAACTACTTAATGTCCAGAAATTCTAGCAAGAGGATACAAATGAAATAGACCATATAAAGGCATTCAAAAATAAGATAGAGAAAATGTATTAACATCTTAAAAAGGCGGTTGCATTAAGAATAGGATCAATAAAAAACATCAACCTTCTTATGCAGTGTCACTCTATTAATTGTCTGATTGTGCTTCGATGCATGGTATTGCCGATTGAGGATTAATATTAGAGCACCCATGGCCAATTGGATCCCTCATTATTGTACTCTTTAAAGATGAAGATCCTGCATTAGTATATGAGAAAGAAAATCAAACCTTAAAATTAGAAGAATTACCGAATAAGATACTTTAAACAAAAAGAGTGGAAACCATACATGCAGGAAATTTATGTAAGGGACTACATTTGAATAAGAATGTGCTAGTTCTAATTGTGGTATGATTTGACATGACTGATATATCATGCAAATGTAATTACAGTAGATCATATATTTCCTTTGAAAAGTGAAGAAATCAATGAAGAAATCATAGGTTCTAATTAGAAATACTTTATTTCAAACCATTTTCTAATTATAAGCATCCTTTAAGAATCATGGAGATACGGAGAAAATAAAGATGATTGGTCATGGAAAATAAGAAGATTTTACGGAATAACAAAATATCTAACATTTTGAAATTCAAAAAAAGATTGAGGGAATGGAGAAAATTATGTCACATGCTTCACTCAAAATCTTATATGACAAACCAATCCATTCGTGCCACTTGTCGCCCTCACATCGCTTCTCACGAAAATCCATCCTGCAATACTATATAAGATTTTTTTTTTACTACGTGTTTTTTCTTTTGTGTTGATCTAACACCTTAATACAAATAATCTTCATGTAAAAAGACAGTTTGAAGTTTGGTTTATGCTCTTAATTTAGACATCATTGGCTTTTTGAGCTGCTTTTATTAAACGAAATGGAGAGGACTTAACACTCTATATAACAAAAAGATGACCGAAAAAAATCAAGTGGTAGCGGCCTATACAATAATTATAGCATTTTTTAAAATCATGTGGTGGTGACCGACGTTACTTCTCTCTCTTTGGCTTCATCATTTTATAGCATTTTTTAAAATCGTGTGCTGGTGATCGACGTTACTTGTCTCTCTTTGGCTCCATCATTGATAATGTGTCCGGTTTCTTTTCCATTACATAATGTGATAAGGTCCAAAATAAAGTATATAGACCCCAATTAGCCACACAAAAAAAAAAAAACTTTTTATAAAAAAGTATAGAACCCCGTCCCGATCGATGTGTGGTAGAAAAAGAGCCATGACAACACGTGGCGGTACCTTAAGAGTCGCTGAATAATCAATCACTCGAGGTGATGATATTAACATTTTGATTATCAAAAAATAAAAAAAGGTGATGATATTGCGGCAATCATGACTTATGAGGTTTTCGTTTGCATCTCTTTCATTTGGGAAATGTTACTGAGTTTCACACGCTTTTCCTTACTGGGGCCCAACCGCCCAAGGGTTTTGGTTGGACGGTTCCCTTGCTTATAACTTACTACTAAAGCATCAGGAAAACGGCTTCATTTTATTTTGCAGTTGAGGAATAAAGGAAAAGGGGCTTGATCAATGGGCTCATTAACCGATTTGCGTTTTTTTTAAAACTTTATTAAATAAATCGCTTGTTACGCTTTCTAAAAAACATTTTTTGGTTACACGCTTGCTTTCACAGTGGGTTAAGACGGATTAACCGGAAAAATTAAGTTAATCCTAATCCGGCGCGTGTTTCCTAAACATGACTTCTAAAAGTGTGGTTAGCAAACACGCCTAGTAAATACACCTTTAAGATTTATTTACCCAGGTTTTGGTTGCCTCCTAGTTCTTTTTTGATTCACTTCACTTTGATAATCAAAATTATTGACCATTTATATAGTCCGTCAAATTTCTATAAATGTAAAGGCAAATTATTGACCATTTATATAAACTAAGCTCTACATACCAAATTTGTTTTGTCGGATTGTATTTTAGTTTTGAATTGAAAGTTCCATCTTTAGCTCTTATTTGATTTTTCAATAAGGAATTGATAGTTTATTTGTTTCCTTTTCCAAAACCTATTGCCAACTTAGGAGCCGGATTTCCGTAAAGAGTCCCAACCTAAGTCATCAATTTTTGGAGCAGGCAGAGAAATTGATTTGGATGGCTTTTTTTTTCTTCTAATATTATTTGTCTTGATGACTTTTGCTAAAGAGTCATGTGTGCCTTAAGGAAGAGACACCATCACATTTACCCCCCGGGATCAGATCCATCAGTCTATGCAGAAAAGCAAAAGCCAAATCGACAACATTGCTCTTTAGTGTCTTCCAGTATCATATCAATGCATAAATAAAGTGCACTACCATGAGATCTAACTTTCAAAGAACCACAAACATCCGAATGTACCAAGTCCAACACATTAGGTTTTCTAGTCAAGAATTTATGAAATGCAACTCTATTTTGTTTACCGGCAAAGCAATGAACACAAGTTTTGAGTGAGGTACCTTTCATCCCGGGTAAGTGATCCTTTTTGGCAAGAACTTGCATACATTTTTCACTCATGTGCGCAAGCCGCTTGTACCACAATTCGGTAGAGTCATCATCAAGTGCATTCACAAACTCCTTGCTAATTTTTCCTTTCATCGTGTAAAGTGAGCAAGTCTTGTTATGTTTAGCCACCACAAGAGAACCCTTTATGAGCTTCCATTTGCCATCACCAAAATGATTCATGTAGCCTTCATCATCCAACTTTCCGGTGGAGATCAAATTGAGACGAATGTCCGGAACATGCCTCTCATCATTGGGCACCAACTTGCACCCAACGCTTGTTTCTAAGCAAACATTACCCATACCAACAATTTTGGACACACCTTCATTTCACATTCGAACAACTCCATAATCTCCTTCATTGTAGGAAGTGAAGAAATCAGCACGTGAAGTCACATGAAAAGAAGCACCGGAATCAATCACCCAATTAGTCTCTTGGCTCACCAAATTAACACAACTATCATCACATACCACCACAAGTTCACCATCGAAAGAGACCGCCATTGTGTTTTCTTGCTTCTTTCCACGTGCTTCTCACGATATTCCTCTTTGTACTTGAGTTTGCGGCAATCTCGCTTCATATGTCCTTTCTTGTGACGATAGTGGCACTCAATATCTTCTTTTGAAGGCGATCTTTCCCTTGACTTATCACGGCTTTGAGATCTTCCCCTTGACTTGTCATGGTAGTGAGAGGTTTTGCTTTTATCCCTAGATCTCCCTCTTTCTTTCACAACAAGAGGCTCCAAATGAGAGGAACCCGTGGATTTTCTTTTTGTCTCTTCATCCATCAAACTACTTGTAACTTGGCTTATAGAAACAACTCCATCCGGCGCCGAGTTACTAATCGTCACCACCAAAAGTTTCCCAATTTTCGGGTAGGGAGCTAAGAAGAATCAAGGCCTACAATTCATCATCAAACACAATCTTCACAGAAGCAAGTTGATTAACAATACAATTCATTCAAATGCTCCTAGATAGGCTTGCCCTCTTTATATTTCAAATTCACCAATTTTTTAAACAAGAATGCTATGTTAGTAACCGATTTTCTATCATAAAGACGCTCCAATTTGGTCCAAAGAGCGGAAGCCAAAGTCTCGGTCAAGACATGGCGAAAAACATTATCATCAATCCATTGACGAATAAGCCCAACGGCTTTTTGATTAAGTTTAGTCCAATCATCCTCAGACATGTCCACCTGTTTAGTTTTTGGTTGTACGGGCACATGCAAATCTCTACAATACAAGAGGTCTTCTATTTAATTTTCCAAGTCACCCAATTTTTTCCATTGAAGCTAACCATACGACCAATGTTTCCATCCATGATTTACACAAAAAATAAATTCCCTAGCCAATCGAGAGCTCTAATACCTGATGTTGGAAAAAATAGAGCACCAAAATTCCCACAAGTAAATCACGGAGGAAATAAAATGCGCAACAAATAAGAACCAAAATGGGCAAACCACAAGCAAGCGAGACACAAGCAATTTTTACGTGGTTCACCAAAAAATATGAGGTACGTCCACGGGACCGAAGGCGATTCCACTACACCAAAGTTCGTGCAAATGGGTTTACAAGAGATTCAAAGATCTCACAAACACCCTAAGGTGTAGCCGACAAATTACAATTAACAAGAGGAAAGACCTCACCAAAAATAGATGAACAAAACCCTCCAATACAGCTGCAAATTGAAGGCAAAAATAGAGCACAAATCAACCCCAAAGCTGGCGTACAAGCTGCTATAGATGGGAAACAAATGGTGCACTTGATCCTTGTCTTTGACCAACGCCAAGTACACTTACACACACAGGAGTACTAATGTTTTTCTCTTTTCTTTTTCCCCCGAAGTCTCGAGAGTACTGATGGGGTTTATGATGATGGAGGCTGCTAATGGTCTGATGGTTTTCCGAAGAGGCAAAAATTAACTTTTAATCTTCCAAAGGAAGCTAACAAATGCCAGCCAAGACATGTGCAAGACATGTGCCAAATAAAATGTAGAAACTTCTACCCAAAAACAAACCCACCAATTTTAATCTTTTGGGCCAAAACAAATAAATTTGGCTAACACAAAATTATTGGGCCTCCACAAATTAGAATAAGGAGGGACCTAACAATTGGCACTTGGCATTTGAAGAAGGGAAAATTTTAAAATACTCTTGAAATTTTCATCTTAATGTCTAATAGGCGTTCAAATTTTAAAAGCTTGTGTTTACACTCAAATTTGACAAATTTAGCCATAGGCGATCATAAAAGACTATTGAGCCGTATGTCTAGATGCTCCATTCGAGAATCTCAAGCTTCATGATCAAGCCAAAGCCAAGACAAGTGCTTCGAAGCTCAATCCGATGAGGTATATCCATGCATATCATTTTTGCACTTAGGCCATTCAAAATAACATGTTTTAATGTGCATTATGTTGGCTTATCAGTGCTTTATTTGGATTTCACAATCCCATGATCTTGGCATTAGGATTTAGCTTTGAACTTAGTGCGTCTACACGTGTCTGCAGGGGTGTGCCTTTGTCTGTTGAGATTGTGTCAAGTGTCTAAATCTTGACGAAGCGTCTGCGCGCGTCTACACGCGTCTGACAGACTGTTGAAGTGGCCTAGTGTCTTGTTTTGATTGGTTGAATTGGGGAGCACGAAAATGTGAGCTATAAAAGGCATTTTTCACTCACTTTCACACAACCACTTGAGAGAACATCAACAATTTTTAGAGAGAGAAAGTGCTCCCCATTTGCACTCTTTTCCCTTTGTTAGGTTTCTCTCTTCTTCAAATGATTTGGGTATCTCCCATTCATCTTTCTTCCTTCTAGTGCTTTCCTTTCCGTGGATCGGTTCTAGAAGGAGGTAGTCATCCAAAAACTTTTCCAAAAATTCAATCTTTATCATTTAGTCATGATTGCATGCCTTGGAATCTACTTGGTCGGGTGAACCGGACCCGTACTGAAGCAGAGATCGAGGTGGTGACTCTCGTGGTGTCCACGGAATCAAGAAGGAGCACGGGGTGCTACATCAAGTAAATTTCTTGTATTTCAACTCTTGTAAACCTTTTGATTTGTGGTATAGAAGTAGAGTAAGGCCGTGGTTTTATGTTTAGGGTATTAGACCCTAAGTAGTTTCCACGTATATCGTGTGTCCTTTGTTCTTGCTTCTACTTTGCACCATTGAACTTGTTGGTTTGCATGCTTTGCTATGGAATTTGGATGATAAACTCTCACTTAGCATTGCTTGATTTTTAGTTGTTAGTCCTATTCACCCCCCATCTAGGACTTGTCATACATTTGCATAATTTCACTATAAATTAAAGACGGCAAGGTCTAGAGGTTCATACCACCCATGACTAAGGATATTCAATGGCTCTCAACTATAACTCAAGTGAGAGACAAAGTCTCTTGCTCTCCCTCAGAATATTTAACAATGAAGATCATTTTGTTTCTAGAAAATGGGTTTAACAATGGGATAAGTTCTTTTGAGGCATTTTGATTCATGTGTAGGCAAGGCTTTGTGACAAGGTACAAAGCCTTGCCTACACATAATCAAGGAGGTTAACAACCCCTAGTTTTGGTACATAAAACTGAACTTACCCAATGAAAACAAATTTTTATTACATGAATGAGGTTTGTAAATGGAAAGAAACTCTCTTAGACATTTTGTTGAACACCCAAAATGACAGCTCAAATAGAGTGATTTATCCATTCATAAAACCACAATAAGCATATAAACGTGAGAAGCCATTGAAACACCAAAGTCATGGAGCGATATTCACTCCATGACCAAGCCTAATCTACTACTCAAACATGCTTAAAGTACACAACAAGGAGAAAAACGTGATTAAGGAAAACATGACGAAAATGAAAATAAACTTGATTTATATAATGATCTAAGTACGAGGAACAAATTTAATACACGAGAAATTAACAGGAAATGAAAGCTTACACGGGAAATCTAGAGAGTGTGCTTGAACTTTCTCCAATGGAGGAGAGATGGAGGATCTAATAAAAGACTTAAAGTGAAAAATGAAAGGTAAGAGAAAGGGGAGAAGAGAGAGCCCTATATTCTACTCTTTCTCTCTCTAATAAAGTTTTACAAAAAGCTCTCACAAGAGCTAAAACTTGTCATAAAAGGAAAGTCCAAAAAGTGGCTTAAAATTTGCTGCCCAGACAGGAGTGGATCGATCCACCCTAAGGTTGGATTAATCCAGAAGGCTCTGATGGTCAATTATTCTGAAGTGGATCGATCCACATGAAGCCCTGGATTGATCCAGAAGTGTCTATTCAGACAGATTTTTTACCCAACTTCGCAAGCACGCCTCGGCTTTGTTCGAACTTGGAATGAAGCGATTCTTGAACCGTTGGAAAGCTCTATGAGTTTACTTTCAAACGCAATTGATCTCATATTCATAGCCGTTGTATTTTGAGAGAAATGAGCTTTTTCCTATCAGTGTGTCGGATTTCATCGAGGCTCATAGCTCCATTTTCATGTTCCTTTGCTCCGGGCCTTCATTGGACCTTCTAAGCTCCTCGAATCGACTTCTAAGATTCGGTAAATGTCCTCCAAGTCCAAGGCATTGAGGGTCCTTGGGTACTTCCGGATACAACCGGAAATTATTTGGAGCTTTGGACACACCTTTTAGCTTCTATTTCCTGAAACTCATCAAAAACAAATCTCGCACAAAATCAATTGTATAAAACCAAAATATGCAAGTGTGTGTGTGACAAAAATGAGCTAGATAAGTCCGGATATCTACAATATTAGAGGCTTATCAGCCAACGACCATGGAACCCGTGGCCTATAAATGTGAAAGTCAAAGGAGGATTAAAGGTTCCTCAACCATCAACTCACGCTTACAAACCACTCTTCTCAGAGTTTTTACCTTTCCACTTACGTGGATTTCATTGTTTTCTTTGCTTTGTTCAATGTTTGTCTAGCCTAGACTAGCATTCGTCCTTATATTCCCTTGTACCCAAACTTTATTGATCATTATTAATAAAGTTTGATTTTGTTTTATCTCGTTACACTCATTTTCCAAAACCGTTTGGAAAATTATAAGTCCTTTTCAATAAGGTACGACAAACCTGTGTGATTCTTCCCTTTGGATCACACCAATCGCATTTGATACGAAGTTAGGAGAAGGCAGAGACCTATCTCAACAATGGGACTGCAATCCAGTCCTGGCACGCTCGCATTAGGGTTGTTGAGGCCTTCGAGGTTATTTGTCTTTTTTACACTAGAGAAAACACATGGTAAATATATTACTCCTCCCTTCATCCCAAATTTCTTGCCTATTTTTTGATTGCGTGTCATTTTTATTAACTCCTATTTTTCAATATATAAATTTTTAATGAGGTTGAAAACTTTGTTTACTAGAAATAATCACAATATATAAAATAAGATTTGTAAGAAGGAAAAATCTTGAGGGGTGAGAATAATCAGAGATTAGTTGAAGGGACTAGATGGTGATCTATGGACTGGTGAAGTATAAGGCAAAACAGTAAGGAAGACCCTCGACTGGAATTCATCACCCCAATTAGAGCAATACTATTAGAGCTAAAATCAAGTGCGACTTCTCTCTAGAAAGAATGTTTCCCTTTCTAGATTCGCCCTTTGAATCCGTCTAATCATTCTCACAAAATGTGGGGAGAATGTTCTATTTTATAGGCCACTCAACCTCTCTTCAGGGCCGAGTGGACTAATAAACACTAGACACGTGTTGCAAAAATTGTGTACGAATATTCCTTTAGTACAGTTGGGACGCGGCCCTTGTGACACCTATGGTCCCGGGTGCTACTCCGCTCTTTGGAATGAACCCTTGTTCCTACCCACTAAGCCACAAGATCTTCAATAATCTCAAATGAACATTGTGGTCAAGGTCTGCCTCGGTCTTACCGTTGCTGCTATCTGGCACGGTCAAGGCTCTACATTGCCATCATTGCGTGAGCGGCATGGTCATGACCTCCTCGGTCGTGCCAATACCGCGACCAAGCATCTAAATGGCTTCCCTCGGGCCCGGCCAAGTCAGCCGAGATGAAGCACATCGTCTGGGTCAAATCATCTCTGGAGGGCCAATATCTCTCTTCGTCATGCCCCCAAATTTCGCAGAATCACAATCAATTGCCTCGTCATCGTCTCTCATCCGAGACTTGAATGATATATGTCGTGGCATCATCGGGTCACCTTTTGATCGAGGCATCCCTATTTGTCACTCGAAAATCTGGCTAAGTATGAAAAAATAGTTTCTCAAAGAGTCTCGAGAGGTGGGAGCTGGAAGGACCTTCCTGGTGCAGCCTGTCCAGCCGTGACATGATCCCTCTAGGTGCAGCCCAATTGGGCATGGCATGACCCCTCCTGGTGTAGCCCAACTAGGCATGACAAGCCCCTACTGAACATGCCTCATCTGGGTATGGCATGACACCTCAGCGTGCCTCCAACCGAGCATGGCATGGCCCTCCGGGTGTAGCCCAACCGGGCATGGCATTACCCTTCCCCGTGTGGCCCAACCAGGCATGCCTCATCCGGTCATGGGTGTGCCGGGAGTGTGTATAGACCCGAAAATTTAAAAATGATTTTTTTTAAAAAAAAGCGAAAGTGGGGAATTTAAGTAATTGTATTTCAAGGTTTAAATGTGGGTTATTTGAAGCTCATGCGTAGTGGAGGGGTGTATACTGTATTTTTCACTATATAAGCTTGAGGGGAAAGAGAAAATTTCATTCTCCCCCTACCCCAACAAAAAATTGGCTCCCCCTCCCTCATCTCTATCTCTCTACTCTCTCTCTTCACCTCTCCCACCAAAATCAACTCAAACCGCTCAAAACCTCCATGCATTTACCTCAAATCATTCAGCTTCACGACGTTTGAGCTCGGGTTTCGTGTTTTCTAGCCTTGGGAATTCTTTTTGGTAGATTTCAAGCTTGACGTTAATTGATTTGTATGATGACCTTTTGTTGGTTTGGTGGATTGATAACGAATCTTTAATTTGGCGTGACTATAATTATAATACTAATCATTTTACACGATGCAAGTTTTGTGCATAGCACGGGTTATCAATCTTATATATAATGGCAGAGCGACTTGGATTCACCCCGTGCATAGCACGGGTTTGATGCTAGTACCGAGTATAGCAAATCAACAAGTGGGTGACGTCCACAAGCTGTCATCGGTGGATATGATTATTATAATCTGTAGTAGGATTTTGAATTTTGCTAATGTCGATAACTATTCTCATCGTAGTTCATCTTTTCATTTGTTTTAAGTATACAAATTTGCGACCACTAAAATAAAATCCATGTTCTGTCCTACGACACGAGTGGGTAAATTCCGCGACAAATAAAATACGATGGAGAATCTCATATACTCCCGGATCCGTTTCTAATTAATAGTCCATTATTCTATTTTGAGATGTTCCAAAATAGTAGTCCTTTTCGGAAAGTGGAAGTAAAAATTTGATGATTTTCCAAAAAGTACACCTCATAAAAGTGAATACAAGTGTTGCAATGTAGGTAGAGTACAGGGGCATTTAATGGAAATGATGTCACCAAATTTGAATTTAGGTAAAATCATTTGTATCTCCTTATAAAGTGAGAATTTCCAAAAGCGACTATAAATTACGAACGGAGGGAGTACAATATCTGCACAACCCCAAAATATGGAGAAAAATTTGGGTGCAAATAGGATACCATGTGGTGCCTTTCGGCACATCAGGGCCGTCTAAAAGTATATTGGACGGTTCGGATTTGGAGAGAGAAACAGGAAAGATGAAGAGGAGAGAGAGAGTGAGGTGAGAGAGTATTTTAATCCGGACCGTCCAATATACATTTAAACGGCCCGGATATGCCGAAGGACCACCACGTCGGATGCTACCCTCTCGGGAACCAAGTTTTTCTCCAAAATATGTATGTGAATGTCCGAGCAGTATTTTACTGTCATGATCCAAACTAGTTAGGCAAAAAGTTGTAGCCGACAAGTTACTATCAAGCAGTACCTGTTCCACACTCAAATTCTTTGGACAGTTCTAGGCCAAGAAGGGTACCACATCACAAGTCAAAATGTTTCTCTTCTGTTTCACACTTGAAAAACAATGCAATAATTTTATGGCTAAATTTGCGTCCGTTTACATTTATTTCCCCAAAATCTTAGCCTACATTTCTATTTTAGCCTCTCTCATAATAAGAAATGTTCATTTTGACAAGTCAAATAAAAAACGTTAATAGATTTTTCCTTTTGTGTCGTATGGAGTGACACCTCCTACTTTAGAAAGTAAAGGGTAATTTCGAAAACTTGCCGTTTTTAAGGTGTAATAATGTTCTATCCTTAAATAGTTGGATTCCAAGAAAGACGAAAATTACGGGATGACCGCCAGTGGATTCTTTGAAGGCAAATAGTTGGATCCAAGAAAGATGAAAATTACGGGATGACCGCTTGTGAATTCTTTCAAGGCAAGGGGAGGCTTGATTCGACATTTTAAGAGTATCTTTTTCGACCTTATAAATACAGCACTCAACACCATTGTATACAATCATTCAGGGAGAAAGAGACAGAAGATGGAATTCAAGAATTCAACCCTGATCAAGCTCTTGACCATACAATGCCTATTATTTTGTTGCCTTGCTCAAGATTTTGATTTCTTTTATTTTGTCCAACAGGTGGGTGATTGTTTCGTGATTGCAACTAGAGTGATACTCACATTGAGTTATGTGGAGTTTTTTCTAAATCTTTTCGTTCGTGATTCTTGTGCAGTGGCCAGGATCATATTGCGACACACAACGAAGTTGTTGCTATCCCACCACAGGAAAACCGGACACAGATTTCGGTATCCATGGACTTTGGCCCAATTACAATGATGGCTCTTACCCATCGAACTGTGATCCTAGCAGCCCTTTTAAGCAATCCATGGTTCTCAATCAACTTAAAATGCACTTCCATGAAATTTTGTAATATATTTCTAGTTATCCCATTTAACAATTGGCATAAATCTCGTACTGATTCAAGTTCCATGGATTTCACTGTACATTTAGGTTTCTGACTTGATCAGCAGTCTTCAAAGGAGTTGGCCAACACTAGCATGCCCGAGTGGTGATGGATCGTCGTTTTGGTCACACGAGTGGGTTAAGCACGGGACATGCTCCGAGTCTGTACTTGACCAACACGGGTACTTCAAATCAGCTCTCAACTTAAAAGCAAAAATAAACCTGCTGCAAATTCTTATGGGGGCAGGTAATCATAATTTTTAGAATCAACATTGAGTTTTTTTTCGTTTTTTTCTTTTTTGTTGGCAAACTTAATAAACTTGGTGTTGGGGAATTTTGACAGGAATTAACCCTGATGGTGGGTCTTACAGCATAAGCAGCATTAAACAAGCCGTGAAAAATGCAATTGGGTCAACTCCAGGGATAGAGTGCAATGTTGATGAAGATGGTAATAGCCAATTATACCAGGTTTACATTTGTGTGGATACTTCTGGATCCAACATAATCGAATGCCCGGTTATGCCCAGCACTGATAAATGTGATTCCAGCATTGAATTTCCTACCTTCTAGCCAAGTTAGTCCAGAGAAATATTGTCACATTTTTATGTTTCCATGCCTTGGTGCAATTAATAAAAATTACAGAGCAGGCGATGCATGTTGCATTTCTTGTTCCTTTCGTTTCTTTTTTTCTCTTGCTCTTTTAATTTCCAATTTCTTTTCTCCTTCGTTATGTTTTTTTTTCTTGCACTCCATCACAAAGTGCAAGGCCTCCAAACCAATGTGGGATGGGAAGCAGGGGCGAACGCAGGATTTATCATTAGGGGGGTCAAGATTCTACAATAGTTAGTTCCTTCGTTTCATTTTGATGGTTCCCTATGAAGTTACATGCAAATTTTCAAACAAAACATTAAAGTATTTCCGTACATGCAAATTTTGTACAGGATTTATCATTAGGAGTGTGTTAAAATGGTGGAATCACAAAAAAAAAGGAAAAAAATCAGGGGAGATTCGGTGAATTATTTGGGTAATGTTGTAAATATTTCTAGCACATATGGGGCAAGTGAATTATTTGTGGAGCAAGGATCACAACGTAAAGACAACAAGATATACTCCTATGGGGCAAAATTACAAAAATAACTAAAAATATATGCATATCTCAGGGAGGATTTCCGACTAGGGGGGTCAGCTGCCCCCATTGCCCCTATATGGGGCCGCCCCTGATGGGAAGGGCCTAGAGCAACACGTGGTTGTTTCATCAGGAGTGTTGATTAATCAATCACTCCAAAGATGACCTGGTAAAGGGATCGTGAGTTGTTTTGATTTATAGTTCAGATTTACACTCTCCTTGATACCGAGGAAAAGAAAAGAAAATAAAAGAGAGGAAAAAAGAAAGAAAGATTGAGTAAAGTTAAGAGGAAAATTTTTAGTTAAAATAGTTTTGCTTAGTTAGTTTTCCTCTCATTTTCCTCTCAACCCAAACAAAGGAAAAAGAAAAAAAATATATTTTTCTTTCCTTTCCTTTCCTTTCTTTTCCAAGGTATCAAGTCCTTCCCCATTTTTTTTTTTTTTTTTTGACGAATCCTCGCATAAACTCTTACAAATACGTTTTAAACAAACTCTTAAAAATACGTTTTAAACACATCTAACGGTTCGGATCGTCGAAATTCGATTCGGAAACGAAAATCCCACACCGTAGAGTTTAAGGGAGCCCTCATGAGAAATGCTCCCTATATATATACACACACACTAGCGCATGTCTGTGCCTGACGGTTTCGACAATTAACACACTCAAATCAATATTTAGCCCTCGCATAATATCTCAACCCCCTGTCCAATGATTCCAACTATGCACAAAAAAATTAAATAATAATAACCCAACCATATTGATTGACTAGGTTAGCTTGAATAAACAAATAAAGAACAAACAATTTACTAATTCCTAACTTTTGCATGCACAAAATCAAACATATAAAACTTCATAAAATTCATAGTAATCATGAATAATTTCCTTGATAAACTAAAATGAACAAACAATTTACTAATGGCACGATGCCACATCTTAATTTGAGCGCAACTAAAATAAACTTTCCTCTCCTACTATTGACTATCCCTCAAATTATTGCTGCTCCTCCAAGAAGTTGTTTTTTCAAATAAGCTTCAAAGATTGTCCATTTAGTTCAATTCAATAGAGATCAATTCAATAGAGAGCTATAGAAAAATACAACCATTTATAACAACCAATAAAACCATAGTTGTCTATTTTGATAAGCACATTTAAATTTTACTCATTGACTAAATAATAAAAACAATAAACTAAAAATATGAATGTAAGATCAAACTGAATTTCCAATGGAAATTTATTTCATTACATTGATAACCATCAATTAACCAGTACTCTTATCAAACCTAATCAATACATACTAGGGCTCCAATTGCTCGATGTGACCATGGCAGATGGAGTAAGGACAATAATCTTTGAAATCAGATAGGGAGAGAGTGTTATATATATATATATATATATATAGCATACATTCTGAAACTTTGTTACTCCAAGATTTCTAACAAAAAATTATTGGTATGTAGGAAGTGATAATGAATGGATGAATGAAAAGTAAAATTGATTGCCTGAATAGTTAGAAATTAAGCGCCACTAATTTACGCAAATTATCGATACAAAGGCAAAACTAGAGATCCTATGGGTCTTTTTTTATTCTCTTCTCAGCTTAGTATATATACCACCATTTATGGCTTAATTATGGAGTACCTTTGCACAATTTTTTCTTGCATCAAAATGTGCTTTGGCATAGTTGTCAATTCCACATTTAATTAGTTCGTGGAAGAATAAAAACGTTGGGCTATTAACTATTCCATTAAAGCTGCTGCACAATTTGCATGCATAAAGATATTTATTAAAGTTAACTTTTATACTTCTATACTTTTTTTTCAATTACATCGATCATAAAAAATTACAGCATGCACGTTTTTTTTTTTCTACTGTGTTGACTTCAATTATTTTATTTCGAAAAGTCACATACTTGGATTATGATTTTATAGCCGATTCAATCACCATGAGAAATTCAAGTAAAGATTTATAGCCGATTCAATCACCATGAGAAATTCAAGTAAAGAGGAGCATATAAGACATAGAATCATTAAATTCTTTTAAGTTAAGTGATCCGGCAATTCAATACACTTTGTGGTTGAAAATATAATTTCTTAAGTTGATATTCAAAAAAAAAACACACTATTTTATTTCATGTCTCTGTGCATAGCACAGGTTCATGCTAGTAAAGCAAATCAGAAAGCGGGTGAAGTCCACAAGCTATCATACGTGGATATGATTGTTGTAACACCCCCAAAATTTGGGTTTGTTAATAATGAATACATAAATAATAAATAGGGTTTTACAACAGTAACCCAAAAGAAATTATATAAATCTTCCTACCAAATACAATCATTCTCTACAGGGTTGACTAGGTTTCTCTACTCCATCGCACGACCGTCCATCCCGGCGGTATCCTGCCCTGCTCTGTAGGCTTTCAAGCCATGGTACTCCTCTTGTTCATCTCTATAGTCTGGCGTAATACGTCAGAGTCGCAGAGCAACATCGTGGTATTATGCCAGGGTTACACAAGTGCAACACTGTGAGCAATAACGCCCAGTAGACTACACTACCCAATCTCTAACTAGCAATTCTAAAGCAATAAGCTCAAAAACAGTAATGCAGACTTGTTAACAGTAAAACCATGAAATGCACTGTGTGTATCCATGCGGATCAGAGTAATCATGCGCAGTAAAAGTAATTCATTTTAGTGTCTCAAAACAGTGTCTCGTGTCAGTTTCTCAAAACAGTAACTCGTATCAGTTTCTCAAACAGTGTCTCCTATAAATTTCCCATTTTCGGCATTCTTCTTCAAATTTCAACCAAGTCAATTATCTCACACCACTCGAAAGTTATTGGTCCGTTTACGCCTCCTTTCAGCTGACGGTACCAACCTTTCCGCTCGAGGCCCCGGTTGTCGTGCATCACCGAACTTAACAGCCTGTTTGCACGGTCTGTCCACCCCGCGACTCACACGACACGGTCCCGGCCGCCTTGCATCACCAAACTTAACAGACTGTTTGCAAGATCCGTTCACCGTGTGTTGTGCACGCTTAGCCCAAACATCCAAGTTCTCTCCGCGAACTGGAAGTGGTGCTCTCGCTGCATTACCGCATCAAAACCATTCCTCCAAGTTCTCTCCGCGAACTTAAGGTGGCCACAAATTCATCTCATCACATTTCATTTCATTTTCCGAGAATTTCATTTTCATTTCCATTTTCAAAACTCATTTTCATTCTCATCATTATTTTCTCATCAACAGCTATTTAAATTTTCTCATTTACTGTGTCGTAACGTAATGTGTACGTGCTCAATGCCACATGCTCAAAAATAATGCCCATGCAATATTTTCCAAAAATCTTGTTTTTCTCTCTTGAAAAACACTACATATATAAAATTTTGCACTTTATTGCACCAACCTTTCCCAAAAAAAATAATATTGTTTCTTTAAGAAAATATTCCCACATGAAATCATGCACTTTAATGCACCCACTTCCTCAAAAATAATATAATCTCTTCATAAATTCTATTTTCTAACAAAAAATCCAATTTCTTTCTTTTTCTCTTAAAACTCCACTTTTGTCATAAAACTTTCTTACCCAAAAAAAATATTTTAAACAATTAATAAAAATCTTATTTTTAGAAAATCTAACTTTTCTAAAAAGATACTTTCTAATTTTCTAGAAACTTTCTTTTTCTTGTAATTTCTCACAACATGACCTTTCTAGAAAGTTATGACCAAAGGCTTTAACACAACTTTGTCATAAAATTTTCATACCAAGAATTTAAATAAACAATTAAAACTTACGTTTTAGAAAGTCTATCTTTTTCAAAAAAAATACTTTTAAAACTTTAAGAAACTTTCTTTTTCAAGAAAACTTTACACAACTTTTTATAAAACAAATCTTTTAGCACAACACACATTTTAAAAGAAATATTTCCACCAACTCTTTAGTAGAAAATTTTTAGAAAATAATTGATGTTGGAAAAAATTCACCCACACACTTTATTCTATTTATTTTTTTAAAACTTCTAGTTTTTCCAATAATAAAACTATTGAATCATGTAAAAACTTTGTTAGCAAAAATTAAATAAAGAATTACTCTAAGGTCCATTATAGCCTTTTGTAACATGTCTAGTCCACCTCTTAGTTCCATAACTCCTCTAATCCACTTTTTTGCAATTTCTAAGGTGTAAGGTCCACTCTCCATTTTTAATAGACAAATATACCCTCACATTAAATTTAATACATATTACATAACATACTATTGCCGGAAGTTTACCAGTGCCGGAAAGTTACCGGCGCCGGAAAATTTCGCAGGAAAATTTCGCCGGCGCCGGAAAAGTTGTCGGCGCAGATAACCATATCTGGAATCACAAGAGGTGGTTATCTGGACACACAAGATGTGGTTATCTTGATTCACAAGAGGTGGTTATCTGTACTCATAAGATGTGGTTATCTGGGCATATTTTTGTTTAAAAAACTTACTTGGGATCAAGTCCTCAACCACCCAAGCACTACAAGGTAGCAGCACAAACCCTCTGCTTTTAACATAAAATTTTACTACAAATTTTACTGAAAATTGAATAAAACAAAAAAACCACTTTTTCAAAATGGAGGTGGTTATCTGGACTCAAAACATGTGGTTATCTAAACTCATAAGATGTGATTATCTAGACTCTATTTAAGATAACAGCATTTCAAAAAGGCTAATCTACTGTAGTACTTCACAACATCCCCTGAACTCCTTAAGTTTTGAAAGTAACATGAAAAAGGGAGATAGAGTCATAAGATAAAAAAATAAAACCATTACGGCAGTTCCTTTGAGACTCATGTCAACAACTGTTTTCTTCATATTAGTAGTACAATATATAATACAAAAAGGCTACTAAAATCACATGATTTTTTTCAAATATTTACTTCTATGATTGATACGGAGCTGGAGGGAAGTAGAAAGGTAATGAAGCAATCACAATTAATGCACAGCAAAATCACTTTATGAGCCTAACTGAATTCCCTTGTTATTCGTTGACACATTTCATCAAACACCTAGAATGCATAAAGATCATGGATACCTTGAGTACCTTCCAATAACCAAAAATTATAAGCTCATATCTTTAAATTTTTTAAAAACGGACCAGAATCAAACAAATTTCACAACATTTAAGAGTGAAAACATTGGGTACCTTCCAATAATTGGAGCCATTGTTGGAACATTCCAACTTTGAATCTGTACCTTAGAGAAGGGTTCTACACCAGCGCCGCCTAGAAAAGAGAGAGAGAGAGAGAGAGAGAGACTGTCCCTTGCCATCGCAGGCTGTCTTTGTTATTGTTGGCTCTCTCACCATCCTCGTCGCCTCTCATTGTCATCATATAATGGGTTTTTACGTTTAGAGATCAGAGAGGAGCAGTTGGTTGAGGTCCATTTTGCCAAAGATCCATTTCGTCGTCAATTTCGTCAGAGAGAGGACTGAATTTGGTTGTCGGAGAGGGGAGAAACATGAGTGAAGCGTGACCCCATCTCTGGCGCTACCCATTGTCGGCGCTTCTCCTGCGGCGAAGCCCACAGCTGAGCAAATCTCTCTCTCTCTCTCTCTCTCTCTGAATTGGGGTAGTCTGGTCTTTTTGTTATTCTAGTGGATCTTATGTCTTAGAGAGTATTTGGGTGGACCTTACACTATAAGAAATTGCTATAGTGGACCCTATACCAACTCTCCCAAAATTAAACCATTTCTAGAAATGATCAACCTACTAATTTTAGGAAGAACCATTTAATTAGTAAATTAAGTTGGTAACCCACCCAAATTAGAATCTTTCTAATATACCATATTGAAATTTTATCTTCTAATTTCTTCTAATCAACTTTAAACTAGTTTAATCTCATGAAACCAACCACTAATTGCATGAAGAATCATTCTAATTAGAAGCTAATTAGAATCACTTTTTATCTTTTTAACAAGAAATCCTCTCACTAAATTTCGTAGAAACTAATTAACCATAATACATGCATGATTTTGCTTAAACTAGCTACTAAATATAATATAGAAAACTAATTAGAAACCTCTTATTGAATTAGAAATCACTAATTAGAAGTTAGGTAGAGTAAGCTACCTTAAATTCCGGGTGTTAGCCGGAAGCCGACAAGCAATCCTTTCCGGTGAGTGTGAGGGCAATGGGGGGAAGAATGGTCCTAATTACTTTTAAAGAGAAGGAGATAAGGGATGAATTGATTAAAAATCATTGGATGAATCGGTGGTTTGATGTTATTAAACCATGGAATGGTGAAGCTCCTAGCATTGAAAGATACACTTGGATAAATTGCTCGGGCGTTCCTCTTCAAGCATGGTGTGTCAACACTTTTAAGATGATTGCGGAAAGATGGGGTTTTTTTGTTTCCGTGGATGAACAAACCTCTAACTTTTCATCTTTTGCGAATGGGAGAATTCTTATTGCAACCCGGGAAACCTCAAAAATTGATAGTTGGGTTCAATTGGAGATCGATGGAGCTATTTACGATGTTAAAATTCAAGAGGAAGTTCTCAATTCCCTCCCATTAGTAAACGCTGCCGACGTCGTAAACTTTGGTGAAACAGCGTCCAATTCAAAGGTTGAAGATGATGATTTGGCAGCTAGCTTGGCAGTTACTGCTAAGGTGGCAATGGGGGATAAGGTAGACAATTTTTATATGGAAGAAAGGGACAATAACGTTGAAGCTTATGGGGAAGGGTTGAGGCAGGTGGAGAGTAATGATGGTTTTCGGTTCCCTATGGAAGTTATTGCCAACAGTCAGAATTCAAATGAGGTCGAGGTGGTTCCGGATTCCTTTGATTCTCAGGTCATTGAATATATTAATCCTATTTTGGTCCAGAACGAGGGTGTTTCATGTGGGCCATTCGTGGATGCAAATGTTGGGCTTTCTAATGGGCCTAAATCTATGAATTCAAGCGGAGATACGAGTATTCAAAACAGGGGTAAAAGGATATTCAAAAGGAAAGGGACACGCAACAAGGATGAGGAGGTTATGAATTTTGATCAAGGCTTTTGGAATCTTTCCGAAGTGGGTTTTTTTAATGAGAAAGATGTCGAAGGTATCCAGTTAGTTGTGGATCTCAATTCAGCTAATGCAGTGGAAGATATCGGGAAAGGAAAATTGAAACAGAAAAGGATTGAAAAAAGATTGGGTTTTCCCAAAGCTAAGAAGAAGGGTCGTCGAAAACAGAAAAAATGCGTTGTGTTCAGATCTGCTATAGTTGCGACTGCTTTATGTGTTTCTTCTGATAGCATTAACAGGATTCATCTTAATTCGGCTCAGGCTTCCCGGTCAATAAGCAAGATCTTGGGTGAAGATTATTTGGGGGATGATGATGAGATCATAAGTGGTTTTTCTGTTGCAAGCTGAGTCTGCCGTTGGTGGTGTTTTTTTTAGGTTTTTCAGTTGGTTTTTTTGGGGCGTAGGTTTTTTTGTTTTTTCTCAGGAGTGTTTTCTTGTTGGGGGTTTTGGTTGGCTTCTTGCCAGCTTTAGGTTGTGTTTTCCCTTTTGGTTCCTTGCAGCTTGTGCCTTTTGGTGTGAGGGGATTGTTCTTCCCTTCTTTCTCTTTTAGGCCTTGTTCTTGGATCCCTTTAATCTTTGTAATTCGTTTTCAAAGGTTAATAAATTTTTTGCTTTTCAAAAAAAAATCAACCAACTTTTCTACTAATTGAGTTTAGTAGGAAGCTAATTAGGGAGTAATAGAGTTTACTCTATGGGTGTAGAGTGAAACTTAGAGAAAGAAAGCACAAAGTTATAAAGGCTTAAAAGGCGGCAAACTTTGCATGAGTGCTGGGCTATATATACACACAAATGAACTCCCTCACTCTATATAAATGGTTCGGCCCCTCCCTCTCTCTTTTCTTGGCCGACACTTTCCCCATGTGGCTTTGAATGTGCTCAATAAATGAGCACATGTCTAGGTACCAAGTAGGAAGAACAAAACCTCTAGGTAGTACTTAGAATCCTAGGCCCTGGAGCACAAGTCTTAGGCATACTCTAGTCTAGGTTTTAAAAGTAGACACTTTCTAGGAAGTTTGGTCAGCTCTCTCTCTCCCTCCCTTAAGTTGGTCGACCACTCCTCTCAAAGAGGAAGTAAATGTGCTCAATAATGGGCACATGGGATTGTACCAAGTTGGGTGCAACTTCTACTCTATAGTTTAGGCTAGGTCCTAAGCTATATGCTTGCAAGTTAAGGAATCTTGGGGAAGTAATTTGGAAGTAACGTGGGGTGGTGGTGTGGGAGAAAAATAGGTCTCTTGTTGTGTAGGTTTTGGCATGGTCACCTTTGCTATGGGGTGATTTTTAGGAGCTTATACACATAATATGCATGTACTAGCTAGGGCTAGCTTCTATAGGCTCATATAGGAAGAATATTCTTCCTTAAAACATGGAATCATGTTTCATGGGACCTTGGAGGCCAAGTTTTCTAGTCTAGTGTAGACATAGGCTTATAGCATGTGCTCATATTCAAGCACAATGCATGTGCATGTCAAACTAGGCTTTAAGGAAAGAATCTTGGGCAACTTTAGAGCAAAATTGGGCACCCTTCCCCTCTCCCTCTCCCTCTCTCTCTCTCTCTCTCTCTCTCTCTCTCTCTCTCTCTCTCTCTCTCTCTCTCTCCCCCCCCCCCCCATGTGCAAGAGTTTCTAGGAAATTTCCCACATTAATGAAGCACATGCACCTAAAAATACTTGGAGGGTAAGAAAACCTACTAAGAAGGTTTTAAGTGCTAGTTATACACACACATATATTCTAGCACAAAGAAAATAATTATTGGCCCAAAATAGTATTTCCCAAAATAATTTTAAGAAATTTATTAGAGAAAATATGAAAAATTCATTTTATAAACGAAATTTCTATTTAGCAAAAATTAGGGTCGTTACAATTGTTATAATTTGTAGTACGATTTAGAATTTGCTAATGTCGATAATAACTATTCTCATCATAGTCCATCTTTTTATTTATTTTAAGTATACATATTCGCCACCACTAAAATAAAATCCAGGCTCCGTCTCAGGACACGAGTGGGTAAATTCAGCGACAAATAAAATACAATGGAAAATCTCATATACGCCCTCTGTTTCTAATTAATAGTTCATTATTCCATTTTGGGATGTTCCTAAATAATAGTCCTCTAAAAGTGGAAGTAAAAATTTGATGATTTTCCAAAGTACCCTCATAAGTGAATACAAGTGTTGCAATGTAGGTAGAGTATATATAGGGGGACATTTAATGGAAGTAATGTCACCAAATTTAAATTTAAATTTAGGTACAATCATTCCGTATCTCCTTATAGAGTGAGAATTTCTAAAAGGGACTATAAATTACGAACGGAGGGAGTACAATGTGCAGATCCCAAAATATGGAGAAAAACTTGGGTGCAAATAGGACACCACGTGGTGCCTTTCGGTACATCTGGACCGTCTAAAAGTGTATTGGACGGTTTGGATTTGGAGAGATGAAGAGGAGAGAGAGAGTGTGTTTTAATCCGGACCGTCCAATACACTTTTGGACGACCCGAATGTGCCGGAGGGGCACCACGTCGGATGCTACCCACTCGGGACCCAAGTTTTTCTCCAAAATATGTATGTGAATGTCCGAGCAGTAGTTTACTGTCATCATCCAAACTAGTTACGCAAAAAGTGGTAGCCGATAAGTTACTATCAAGCACATGTTCCACACCAGAATTCTTTGGACAGTTCTAGGCCAAGGGGTACCACATGCGAGGGTACCATATCACAAGTCAAAATGTTTCTCTTCTGTTTCACACTTGAAAAACAATGCAATAATTTTATGGCTAAATTTGCGCCGTTTACATTTATTTCCCCATAATCTTAGCCTACATTTCTATTTTTGCCTCTCTCATAATAAGAAATGTTCATTTTGACAAGTCAAATAAAAAACGTTAATAGATTTTTCTTTTTGTGTCCTATGGAGTGATACCTCCTACTTTAGAAAGTAAAGGGTAATTTCGAAAACTTTCCGTTTTTAAGGTGTAATAATGTTCTATCCTTAAATAGTTGGATTCCAAGAAAGACGAAAATTACGGGATTACCGTCTGTGGATTCTTTCAAGGCAAATAGTTGGATCCAAGAGAGACGAAAATTACGGGATGACCGCGTGTGAATTCTTTCAAGGCAAGGGGCGGCTTGATTCGACATTGTAAAAGTATCTTTTTCTACCTTATAAATACAGCACTCAACACCATTGTATACAATCATTCAGGAAGAAAGAGACAGAAGATGGAATTCAAAAATTCAACCCTGATCAAGCTCTTGACCATACAATGCCTATCATTCTGTTGCCTTGCTCAAGATTTTGATTTCTTTTATTTTGTCCAACAGGTGGGTGATTGCAAGTGGAGTGATACTTACTTTGAGTTATGTGGAGTTTCTTCTAAATCTTTTCATTCGTGATTCTTGTGCAGTGGCCAGGATCATATTGCGACACGCAACGAAGTTGTTGCTATCCCACCACAGGAAAACCGGACACGGATTTCGGTATCCATGGACTTTGGCCCAATAAAAATGATGGCTCTTACCCATCGAATTGTGATCCTAGCAGCCCTTTTAAGCAATCCAGGGTTCTCAATCAACTTAAAATGCACTTCCATGAAATTTTGTACATATATTTCTAGTTATCCCATTTAACAATTGCCATAAATCTCGTACTGATTCAAGTTCCATGGATTTCACTGTACATTTAGGTTTCTGACTTGATCAGCAGTCTTCAAAGGAGTTGGCCAACACTAGCATGCCCGAGTGGTGATGGATCGTCGTTTTGGTCACACGAGTGGGTTAAGCACGGGACATGCTCCGAGTCTGTACTAGACCAACACGGGTACTTCAAATCAGCTCTCAACTTAAAAGCAAAAATAAACCTGCTGCAAATTCTTATGGGGGCAGGTAATCACAATTTTTAGCATCAACATTGAGTTTTTTTTCGTTTTTTTCTTTTTTGTTGGCAAACTTAATAAACTTGGTGTTGGGGAATTTTGACAGGAATTAACCCTGATGGTGGGTCTTACAGCATAAGCAGCATTAAACAAGCCGTGAAAAATGCAATTGGGTCAACTCCAGGGATAGAGTGCAATGTTGATAAAGATGGTAATAGCCAATTATACCAGGTTTACATTTGTGTGGATACTTCTGGATCCAACATAATCGAATGCCCAGTTATGCCCAGCACTGATAAATGTGATTCCAGCATTGAGTTTCCTACCTTCTAGCCAAGTTAGTCCAGAGAAATATCGTCACATTTTTATGTTTCCATGCCTTAGTGCAATTAATAAAAATTACAGAGCAGGCAATGCATGTTGCATTTCTTTTTCCTTTCGTTTCTTTTTTTCTCTTGCTCTTTTGCCAATTTCTTTTCTACTTCGTTATGTTTTTTTCGCTGTGCTCCATCATAAAGTGCATGGTTTCCAAACCAATGTGGGATGGGAAGGACCTGGAACAACACGTGGCTATTTCTTCAGGAGCGTTGATTAATCAATCACTCCAAAGATGAGCTGGTAAAGGGATAGTGAGTTGTTTTGATTTATAGTTCAGATTTACGCTCTCTTTGATACCAAGGAAAAGAAAGGAAAAGAAAAGAAAATAAAGGAGACGAAAAAAGAAGGAAAGATTGAGGAACGTTAAAGAGGAAAATTTTTAGTTAAAATAGTTTAGTTTAGTTAGTTTTCCTCTCATTTTCCTTTCCTTTCCAAGGTATCAAGCCCTTCCAGACTTTTTTTTTTTTTTTTTGATAAATCCTTGTGTAGACTGTTAAAAACACATTTTAAACACATCTAGCAGTTCGCATCGTCAAAATTCGATTCGGAAACGAAAATCCCGCACCGTAGAGTTTAAGAGAGCCCTCATGAGAAATGCTCCCTATATATATACACACACACATGCACTAGCGTCTAGCGCATGTCTGTGCCCGACGGTTCCGACAATTAACACACTCGAATCAATATTTAGCACTCACGTAATATCTCAACCCCCTGTCCAACGATTCAAACTATGCACAAAAAAAAAAAATAATAATAACCCAACCATATTAATTGACTAGGTTAGCTTGAATAAACAAGTAAAGAACAAGCAATTTACTAATTCCTAACTTTTGCATGCACAAAATCAAACATATAAAACTTCATAAAATTCATAGTAATCATGAATAATTTTCTTGATAAACTAAAATGAACAAACAATTTACTAATGGCAAGATGCCACATCTTAATTTGAGCGCAACTAACCCTCAAATTAACGCTACTCCTCCGAGAAGTCGTTTTTTCTAATAAGCTTCAAAGATTGTCCATTTAGTTCAATTCAATAGAGAGCTATAGAAAAATACAACCATTTATAACAACCAATAAAACCATAGTTGTCTATTTTGATAAGCACATTTAAATTTTACTCATTGACTAAATAATAAAAACAATAAACTAAAAATATGAATGTAAGATCAAACTAAATTTCCATTGGAAATTTATTTCATTACATTGATAACCATCAATTAACCAGTACTCTTATCAAACCTAATCAATACCTACTAGGACTCCAATTGCTCAATGTGACCATGGCAGATGGAGTAAGGACAATCATCTTTGAAATCAGATAGGGAGAGAGTCTTTTTTTTTTTTTTTTTTTTTTGAGCAAGAGAAAAAGAATACATTCAAAATTTGAAAGGGAAAGAAAACTCAATGAGATCATGGGAATTAGAGAGAGAGAGAGAGAGAGAAGAAATTGCGTGATTGATTGATGAGATTTCCTATCAATATATGAGTCTTCTTTTAGTCGCTAGATGGGGCCATTAGATGAATTCACTCAAAGGTTCAGATTTAATTGTGAAGAGCCAAAGGCATTTGAAAAGGGTGATGCTCTATCTTCTCGACAAGAAGGTTGGCACAGAAACCTTTCTTGACCAATATTGAACTTGTTATTCAACATGTTCCCTTGGAGGTTTTAGGCTTTTAGCCGTGTTTCTCTTGTCCTTGCCATGGAGTAATTATTATGTAGTCTTAGAGCACAGCCACATAGTGCTCAGACCGTTCTAGCACCATACATTTATATGAGATCATGCATTTAGTCATGGACCCCACGAGAAAGTGTGGTGTTGGAGTGTCCGGAACACCGTGTGGCCATGCTTCCGGAGCACCACGCCGTTCTCCAGGAGCAATGAGTCTTGCCATATGATTTTCTACAGCATTTGCAGCTAGGGCACTTTGGCAGCTCTAAAGTGCTCGTTTGCTCTCTCACAGTCGGGCTTTTCCTTGCAGGTATAATTCCTGGAAAGTTGGTACTCTTATAGTCTTGCAGATAATCTACCGCTGTTTGCTTTGCTTAGCTTTGTTCAGTGATTCGATCCAAGGGCTTCTAGTTAGGGCTAGTGAACAAACCAAACCGCTCGAGTTCGAGCTCATGTTCGCACGTTACAAGTTCATTTGAGATCTATTTGTTGCTCAAATAAACCAAACTTGAACATCTTTTTAAAGCTCGTTAAGCTTTCAAATCAATTTCAAACTGATTGATGTTCAGTTCGTTTGGTTTATGATGTCTAAAAATTCAAGCTACTTGAGATCGGTTCGCGATCAGCTCAATTAAAAATTGTTTTGACATTAGTTCGCTTCATAAACAAGCTAAGCTCAAACATACTTTTAAAAATATTCGACTCGATCAGTTCATTTATCAGCCCTAGCTCCAGTTTTAATGAGGCATGTAACAATGCAATTCAATGCATGTCAATTAAACCCAACCGAGTTTCAAAAATACTAAAAACACTAGTAGTTTCTGCATAAGCATAGGCCATCAACTCTACAGAGAGAGAAAAAACAAGTGTTAGTATCTGTAGCGAACCAAAACAAGTGTTAGTATCTGTAGCGAACTTGTATGAATTAACACTACAAACAGCAGCAGCTTGAATTACACTGACCTCATCATCTGTACTGCCACATTAACGTATAGGCAATAATTCTTTGACACAGCAATAATGGAGGCTTCCATCGATATATCGAAAGGCCTAATCAAAAAGTTCTAATGAACTTCCACACGAAAATTACTACAGAACTGGGACTGAACATAAATAGCTAAGACAAAATGGCATTGATCAGTAACTAATCTACTTATTTTCGCTAATATAAGAGCTTTATACACTTGTATATGGAACTTTTTGTCTACAAAACGCTAAGTCTTCCCGTCCACATAAATCTATTTCAGCCTTTCAGACAAGGATTTTCGGTCATTAGTTAATTGCGCCAGCTGTTCTGTTTCTTGGCATCAAAGGAGGCTCCATCGTTAAGCATGTCTTGGGCATCAGTTTCCATTCCCAGTTTGGAGAGAGCAAGAGCCTGCATGTAGAAGGCGATGGGCCACTCCGGCAAGCACACCTGAGCCTGCATTGCATCCCTCAGTGCCAGTTCGGGTTGCCCAATCATCAAGTAGGAGAGAGCTCGCCTCACAAAGATTGTGCCAGACGGGACAGACATCATTGATACCAACTGCATTTTTATAATATTGGTCAGGATCAACGCAAGGGTATTTATGCTAGCAAATTAGTGACTAGCAATTCATTAAACGAAGGAAGACACTCCACTTGATCAATTAATAAAAGAAAGTTTTGCCATGTTGGCGCTCATGAATGAAGGGTACTTGGAGGGGTAAAAGCTATAACTCTGTTTGGGAAGTTGTGATGATAAATGGTGGAAAAAGGAGAAATAATTGAGAGGGAGATAAGCAAACGTTTAAGATTGATACTTCCTACTTTCTTCTCTCTTAATACACCTTTTTCCCTTTCTTTTCCCAAGTTTCAAACAAAGCGTAAATGAATAAGCAGAATAAAATGGTAAAAGAAGACATGCAAAGCGGGCACAAGAGTAGCCATGGAATTGACGCTAATTTGTAACATGGGTTCGCACATTAAAACAAAAAAAAATTGTTAATTTACACCCAATCTCCTCCTTTAGAATTTTGAAACAGTTTTAGCGTAAATTTTTTATTATCTTCCAAATGTTCGTGTAAATGACATAATGACTGCTTCTCTTAATTATTACTCCCTCCATCCCAATTTGCTGACCCTTCGTAGGAGTGCATGCAAAAATAATGTACAAGCATTAAAAAAAATTTAACAAACTTTACCAATTTAAAGATCTCATTGAGAAGAAAATTTTGGTGTAATTTTTTTTCCAAAAAAGTTTTCATAAACATGTTATTTTTTGCGTGCAAAATGCGCGCACTCCCACGAGGGGCAAGCAAATTGGGGACGGAGGGAGTATATAGATTCACAAACTGCATCTTTTGCATGTCCTACATTTAGTATATGAGGAAATACCGAGAAAGAGAACTCACTCTCAACCATTAATGTTTTTACACCAGAATTACAACCTCCGTCCGCCTTTGCTGGTTCATTTTTTAAATCCGGGTCATTTTTTATAATTTACATCGTTCAATTATGAGACGTTGAAGCATAATTTCATTTAGTATTTTGGCACAAAAAGGTAAAGTCCAAACAAGCCTGATTGACAAAGCTCAAAGATGAAAAATATTATTGAATGAGATATAAATATCTAGTTTCTTGAAGCTTGCGGAAATAGAAGAGTTCCCTGAAGACTTTGGTAAGATTTTGCACACGGAGCTCAACTGGTCTCGATTGGAGGCCGGCGGCGGTGATTCCCGAGTCACCGGTTGGGTCTTCTGGAATCGACAAGACGACAGACCCAGTCACCTGTCTAAATAGAGATATAACCATGCATTGATAATGCTCCTAGCAATTTTCCCGTCTCATTGATTTTACACCTCTTTATTAGTAAGGCTTAAACGGACCAGGACCAGTCAAATCTTCCTATAAGTTACTCCCTCCGTCCCTTTTTAAATGTGTTGCTTCGTAAATCCAACTTATTAAAAAAACATCATCATTACACCTTTCACATCAACTTTTTCACTTTCCACATCAACTTTTACCTCCACTTTCCAAAATTATCCTTCACCCTTACCCATTAACTTTTTACCCACTAACTTTTCAAAAGGGCAAAATGATAATTCTACAAACTTTTACCTATTAACTTTTCAAAACACACACTTATTAAGGGACAGCCCAAAATGGAAATGTCAACACTTAAAAAGGGACGGAGGGAGTAACAAATTTTTTTCTGGATTTTGGAGAGAATGCACCAGCAGCTCTTGAAAGGGGTGTGCATTAGTGAAAGGCCAAGAGCACGAAGACCTGGACGGCCGGCTCCAGAGGATACAAAATGGAGGAGGCAAATCCATTATTCCCAGTGGTGAGGAGGGCTGATGATAGCAGCGGTAGCAATGCGGAAATAGAAGAGTTCCCTGAAGACTTTTGTAAGAGGGTTCTGTATGTTATTTCTTTATGTCATGTAATAGGGTGGATAAGTTATGATTTGGTGGGTTTTAATATAGGTGGTTGGTGAGTGGTAGGAAGGAGATGAGTAGGATCTAGGAAGTTTTGGGGTGGGGCGTTACCGTCTTTAATAGTAAATGTTTGTTTGGAGGCTAAGAAAGTGTGATGGGGACACAGTTCACGTTTTTTTATGTAACAGGCTTACGAAAGTCTTCAGGGAACTCTTCTATTTCCGCAATGCTACCGGCCTACCGCTACTATCATCAGCCCTCCTCACCACTGGGAATAATGGATTTGCTTCCTCCATTTTGTATCCTCTGGAGCCGGCCGTCCAAGTCTTCGTGCTCTTGGCCTTTCACTAATGCACAACCCTTTCAAGAGCTGCTAGTGCGTTCTCTCCAAAATCCAGAAAAAAAATTTGTTAACTTATAGGAAGATTTGACTGGGTTCTGGTCCGTTTAAGCCTTACTAATAAAGAAGTGTAAAATCAATGGGACGGGCAAATTGCTAGGAGCATTATCAATGCATGGTTATATCTCTATTTAGACAGGTGATTGAGTCTGTCGTCTAGTCGATTCCAGAAGACCCAACCGGTGACTCGGGAATCACCGCCGCCGGCCTCCAATCGAGACCAGTTGAGCTCCGTGTGCAAAATCTTACCAAAGTCTTCAGGGAACTCTTCTATTTCCACAAGCTTCTAGAAACTAGATATTTATATCTCATTCAATAATATTTTTCATGTTTGAGCTTTGTCAATCAGACTTGTTTGGACTTTACCTTTTTGTGCCAAAATACTAAATGAAATTATGCTTCAACGTCTCATAATTGAACGATGTAAATTAAAAAAATGACACGGATTTAAAAAATGAACCAGCAAAGGCGGACGGAGGTTGTAATTCTGGTGTGAAAACATTAATGGTTGAGAGTGAGTTCTCTTTCTCGGTATTTCCTCATATACTAATTGGTAACACTTCCATGAGAAGATAGTCTTTGTTATTTTAATTTATGTCATTTATCACCAAACCACTCAAAACAAAAGATGTCAGAGGATATACAGTTCAAGAAACCAAACAATGATTGAAAAACACATAATTGTTAATTATTGAACCTCTGCTTGTGGAGTGTATGTACGTAGACTATAATGACTCCAAGGTTCGGTCAATGTAACAATAAGTCAATAAAGGATGAAAAATATGAGTTGTTGTCTTGCTGAAAATTGCCTGATAATTAGGATTTACAAGTCGAACACAACTGAATGCAATCCATATCAGATACTGCCAATGGCACAGCTCCAATACATGCAGAGGTATAACTAATCATTACAGGTTCAATATCATTCAGCTACCTCCTCCCCTAAGGCGTAATGTCATCTCTATGCAATTGCAATTATGCACGGTAAGTTTCATAATATTCATGGAAGCCTCAGCTTTGTCCTCTCGACAAATGACTTGTTCAGATACACGTACCCAAAAGCAAAATATTACTTGCCAATTCTAAGTTTAGTCCAAAAGTGCGAAGATATATTTTGTGGTAATTAAGTTCTTAGCTGTGCGGGTGAACAATGACTAATTTTTCCCCTTGCAACACACCATGGAATGCAATGCAGGGCAACTAATGCATTCCTAGTTGTTGAAATCACACACCACAGGGTGACTTTTATTAGCAAATGGAACTATTTCTTTAGCATAAGAAGAGGAAAGAAAAGACAAACACCATTTCGACTAATAGCGTAAGGAAATGAGCCGCCACATAGAATACTACATACCTTCGAATAGTAGTCAATAGCGCTCTTGAAATCTTTGTCCCTAAATGCAATATCCCCGAACTTCTTAGTATTTAGCATGTCTTGAACTTGCTGAGTCCATTCTTGGAATGATAGCTACAAGGATATTGCACCATAAGATACATCACTAACGATTCATGAAGCCAAAAGAAAGAAAATAAATAAATACTATATAATACAATTGAGGAGTATCATAATGATTGTTGTTTAAGTAAAAAGAGTTCTCATGTACCTGAGAATAAAAAAATTGATATTTTATGTGCAAAAAAACCCTCCGCTATCATAGGAGTCTCTACATAGTTTTTGTAAATATGAGATCATGAAGATAAGGACATATGGCAGGCTGACAGAGAATCCGCAAACAGCAAAACAGCAATATATTTGCTCACCTCATTTTCCGCACCCTCTTCGTCTTTGTAACCTGTTTTAAGCAAGATATCATGAACAGCAGTTAGGTCCATTCTAGCACAAGCCTTGCCAAGAGGAGAAAGCATGGTTGGAAGCACCACCATAGTCTTTGTCAGACCCATCAACACATGCGATGCAACCTACAAAAAATATTGAAAATGAAGGACATGTAAGTAAAGCTAAGAGACATGATGACAAAACCAACCAAAGTAAGAAACAGCTCAGTATTTACAGTTCCAATCCTGTTTTCAAAACTAAGTTTCACCTCTTTCTGCTTCTGAAGGGGTGATACAGCTGTGAGAAGGAACTTGATATCTGGTCGATCTCTGGCTTCGTATTGAAGACATTTTGAAGCAAGTTCAACCAATGCAGTTGCGTCTTCATCAACATATTGCCCTTCCAAGGATGAATCCATTAGCAACAAAGCATTTTTCCCCCTTATCAAATCTAGCGCCTGGAGAAATGAAAGAACATACAAACTTCAATGAAACCCATTCTAGCAACATGAGGATAGATTTTCTTATACGATGGGCTAAAGAATAAAGAGAAGAGGAAGCACCCAATATTGCTAAGTACGAAGCAATAGAAATACAGTGAGCCATCAAGCTGATAAATCCTTACTTCATGAACGCAAAGGGTAAGCAAGCACAGAGACTTCATGCTGCTAAAATTAGAATGCTCATCAAAGGCTCAGTTTCTATAATCTTTATGAGTTCCACTTAATGCTCATAGGGTCTAATGTGCAACTTCTTAACCTTTTATGGTTCAGCTTCTGTGTTTCAGAGGCAAAAGTCAGCCATAGAGATCCAGCAGTTTCACTATGCTGCAATTGCTGTCAAATGGCAAAAAGGTATGCCTCGGTTTTTTTCTAATGCTAATATTTTAGATCAACCACTGTTCCCTGATTGCAAAATCACATTACAAAGAAGGTTGAGCTATGTACTTAGGGGCATACATATAGAAGTCCTGCATAGAAAGAGGGTGTATAAATTGTAGTAATACTCTTCTACCAGTATAGTTGTGTAAAAGAGTTATATAACCTATAATTTTTACAGTCAATTTTTGGGAAACTGAACCTTTGTTTTGACTATTGTAGAGGCTCCTACTATGTCTTGTAGAAGTATTTGTTCTTGCAAAGTAAAACAACATAACTCATTCTCTTACTCTCTGCTCTAACTATATTTTGACATCCTAAGATAATTAAAATGTCAAATCAAGAAAAGGAACCCTTGTCCCCTTCTCTAATAGGGTAATAGTACAACCAGCCTCTAGGCGAAGAGCTCCGAGATGAAAACCGTGCCCAGCTTGAAGAAGGGAAGACTCTGGGTACAACCCGAATGACCATAGCCAAAAGCAAGGGATCCTCGAAGAAGCAGTCTCATAGAGCAAGGCTGAATCAAATTGAATGAGACCTATAGTTAGGAAGCTGAAAGAAATGATTACGAAAGCTCTATAAGATAAGGGGAAGAACTTGAAAGGAGAAAGATAGAAAGGGCTTTTCTCGTTAGTATTTATTGTTTGATAGACGTAGGTGCTTGCAGGGTATAGGAAGATGGAGAAGAAGCTAGAAAACCTTAAAGCAATGATTCATCGCTCCCCTTGCTTCTACTTTCTCGAGTCTCAGAGGTCCTCAAAAAATAAAGAAAAATACTAATTTTATACTTTTCCTAAGTTGCGGCAAGGATTGGAAAGCTTCCATATAGACTAAAGAGAATCGGTTACTACAGTATCGGCCTTAGTACGGGAGAATTTATACAAAGCTCTTAGGTGATGGTATCACACCCTTCTGAAAGGAACCGCACCAGCACGAGAGACTCACACATCATACGGCTCTGTCCCAGAATTTGGATCCCCCTTTCCTTTGACCAACCAGTCCTCAAACCAACCTGCCCTCCACGAGCAGAATCTTTGAAATAAAATTTCTTAACCGGGCTTGGGCCATGTCTCCCGAACAATCTCAGTACATATGGGCCTTGCCACTAAGGCTCGCATAGGGGCGCTCACCTTTTTTGGCTCCCTTCGTTCAAACTAGCCTTGATTGGCATATGGAGGCATCTTCCATTCATATCGATTTGGGTTTTTTTTTATGGCATAACATGAGATCCAATAGGCTCAACACCATAATCGACGTCTCCTAGTAAACTTACAAGGGCAAAATCGGGTTCAAATGGTTTACACCGGAATGGAAAACTATGGATCAAATATGATTTAAGCTGAACTCCCCACTCCACATATTTGATGGTATGCCTGTTTCTCTATCCACAAAGAATGCATGTTCTCTCTGTCATTACCACACGATACAGAATATTGCCACCATTCAACCTTTCTTCTCTCATTCCAACCAGTAAACACTAGCCCAACACTCTAAACAGTTTTAGTTGCCAATTGCCATCTTGAAAACGTCACAATATTTTTCGTGAAATCGCTACGGATAGTATTTTGAAATTTTTGGATCATTTCTTAAAGGATTTCATGAAGTTGAAAAATCAGCTTTCATCCGAAAAAGAAAAAAGATGACAAAGATGAAAAGAAAGGAAATGATTGGTCGGATTATGAAATCTACATTTCATAAAATGACTCAAATTTCTTTTCTAAATCTTTGTATACTTTATTTAAGTCGGTTTTTAATCAGGTATATTCTTAATATCACGGTTATCACCTAACACTGTCTCTCCTCCCCACTATACCACATACAATGTCTGTGCAAATATGAAGCTTCCTTTCGCCAATTGGGTACATGTTCTTCTTCAATTTTACTCTATGATCACTATGATACCTGGAACAAAAACCTACATTTAACTCTTCAAACAGCTCTCTGATATTTAAGTGCTTTAGAATAGTTCTAAAATACTGCTTGAACCTTGAATTCAAAAGAAGGGCTGAAAGTTCCATGAAGCAGGTGAAGACTTGCAGCTGACCATAGAGCTGATGGGCTGATCAACAACAATCTTTTATAATTTAGGCATATAAACGAGAAAAACACGGATTAGAATCTTCAAGCAACTACCTCAAAACCCATGTTTAGTCTCCTTCTGTTTTGAACCACCTAGCCCATTTAGGAACTTATTTCTCTTTACCAAAAAAAAAACCTCATAGTGAAACTTAATCCAGGATTCCGGGCATAAAAGGAAAGTTGACTAGGGTGTGTTCTCCTAAGGCTATGGGATGTTGCACCCCATCTGCTTGTTCTAGGCCCCAACCTACAACTACCAGGCAAGGGCCAAGTTGTACATCACATTTTATATTCAGGCAAAGCATTTTAATCCTTACAGTATCCCATAAGCAAGAAAATTGGTCATCCAAGACATCCTTTCTGCCAGAGCTTCAATGCATTGTCCCATTTGTATATTTTGAAAGCTAATTTTACCAGGATAGTACCACATCTTGAACGTAAACAAGAATCTTAAAAGAGGAGAACAATTGAAATGTGTAAATGAATAGTACATGACTTGGAGGGATATGCTTTCCACTCAGGAGGTCCAGCAGAACAGTACCATAACTGTAGGCTACACTTTCTGGAATGACCCTACCTGCAAAATGTCGCCATCCAAATTATATGGGCTGGATATAAGGTGATAAATCCCAACTAACATCCATACATTTTTTATATTTAGACCAGAATAGAATCAGTTCAATCAACTAACAAGCTGAGGATGAATAATGACAGAGAGAAACTATGGCCTCATCAGACGGCTCAGTGTCAGTGGGAGCAAACACACCCCAAAACATGTGCCAATTACTCTTTCCTAATCAATGCATACTTAGAAAATACACATACTTCAGTGATCCAAAATAGATAGCAAATCATATAGATGTACCAGTACGCAAAAATTCTGGCGGAGTATAAGCAAGATTGGTGCTATAACTTTTCCCATCTCTGCTATTTTTCATAAGCCCAAAACTTGATAATCGAGGGTCACCATCCTGAAAATATATCACAAGAAGTTCAGCAAAAACCAAACAAGCTCACTTTAAATGCCAAGAAAATGAACGAAACATACTTGCTGCTAGATGAAACATGTAAACAAGTAGACATTACAGTGTAACCAATGAACGGATGTATGAACTTAATATATTCAAAGAATGAGCATTGATATTAACAGAGAGGAGACAAGCGTTTCATATTGGTAATCCAGACGGAAAGAATTTTGTCCATGAACATAAACGAAGCTATCAAAACATTAATGACTCGATGAGAATTGTCAGCTTGGCAATAAGGTCCCTCTCCCATCTCCTTTACAATGCAAATAAATCAATAAACAACTTTTCAATTTTATTAGAAAAAGGCATCACTTACAAGCACAGATAAGGGGGAAAAGTAAGCGAGTAAGCATATAATTTCTCTGTGTTCAAATATAAGTAGGACACAATCGCTTAGATAAAAGCCTACTTAAGCACATGCCTGCCCATTCATGTAAGTGAATTACTGTGCAGACATATGGTGAATATGGAATATTGTCTTTTTCTTTGATAAGGATATGGTGAATATGAAACATTATAAGAAGTGAACAATGCGTATGTAGGGCACACAAAATTCTAAACAGAAGGGGGAAGGTGGAGATCTGAGGTTTAAAGAATGATTAGGTAGCCAAGGGTGGGGCTTGATAGGTTACATTCGCTCCCTTGTTTACACTGTTCACAATATGGTGGATTACAGTTATTACACAACTGGCAAAATGCTTTAAGTCTCAATTACCAGGGATGTCTGTTCCCAACTTCCCATTAGAAACCGTGGGGCCACTCAATCACTTGTGATATACTAACTAATATTTGCTCTTACTTTCCTCACAATGAGAAGAACATCACCCAACAGAAAATTTACCGCATAACTAATCTTAATTAAGTAACAAATCTCATGACTGACATAAAAACCAAAAGTGCTGCTGCCATCTTTTCACGTCCGCAGAATAGCTTAGATTAATCTCAAAGTCATCTTGTCAATCTATTGTTTCATGCCTCCACAAGTTACTTCTAGGACAGATTGCTCTAGAGCTGCTTGTGCAACTCAAACGCCAAGCTACTAACTACTTCTTACTTCTTAAAATTTGTCAAGTGTCAAGGTATGAGGTAATCTCTCTTTTACCAAGAGCTATTTTGTCGTTGATCCCAACCGTGACCCATGAATAAGTCATTTTAAGAGTTTGAAGACCATTACAGAAGACATAGATATGTGTCGTATCATACATAAAAAATATCAAGGAAGCAGTTCCCAAACTGTTACATTGCATATACCCAAATTTCTCCTCCAGCACTTCAAAAGCGTGAAATTCAGACCATGGAATTGAAAGTGGAGCGCATAGCTGTACAATCCTTGAAATAAGATGACTTAAAATCCCAAAGTGGGTCCACATCGCCAACACTAAAGTATTCACCAAACCTTGGAGCTCAAAGGTACATATGTCAGAGAGTTAAGGATAGAAGATAAGACAGTCATTTTGGAACTAGTTGTCATTTTCAAACTGTACCTCATCAAAAAGAACCCTGTAAGCATTTAAATCATGATAGATTTTCCGATTTTCAGCATTGCAATGATCAAGAGCTTGTGCAATACGGTATGCAACTCTCACACGCATTTCCCATGGCAGAGGTTGTTTATCCCCTACAATAAACAAGTTAGGAACGGATCATATTAAGATTCAAAAGATAGAAAATGACACATCAGGCAACAAAGGCGAAACAATCGAAATCCAACAAACAAATAACAGAACTTGAACCTGTGACAAAAGTCATCAGGTTCCCTATCTTAATAACGAAGAAGAAGACAAATAGTTCAACAAAGAGTATGAAGACAAGATTTTAATTCTTTAGCAAAGTGTCATGTGTATGAAATGGACGCATTTGTGTAGCATTTCAGCAATTTTCTCCCTTTCCACAATCCATACCTTCCTCCATGAATATGTAAAATGACATCAAAATACGTTGAGGTTAACAGGAGCTGAATCTCATTAACCAATAAGGAAGAGGAAACTAATAATTAAATTACTCGAAATTGCTTCTCGTCAATCAAAAATGGCTTAAGGAACTCGCTAATTTTGAATCCCTGAGCTGGAGTAAGAAAACACTTGAAGAAACAGAGCAGAAACTTTTCAGAGTAACAGGAGTTTTTATTAAGAAGACGCAAAATATGTGACAAAGAGAAGACTCTGTCTTTCGGAACTTTTCCAAATTATACATTTCTCTAGATTTCAAATTTTTATAAGACATGAACAACAAGCACTAGGGCACATGCAATCCAAAATTAAGCCTTTTTATAATCCAACAGTAAGCTTGACAAACAATAAATCTTAACAGAAGTGGTTTTCTCTCGAGGGTGAATGAATACTAGTTCCAGAGTGGGTATAAGAAATCATGCCCATATAAATTCTTACGAACAGCTTATAAAGAAGATCTAAAAGTACATGCACCCATACAAAAGTCATTTTATAAAGCAAGCAGCCAAGCACAAAAGAAAGAGATTAGAAGTCATACAATGAAAGAGATGCTTTGAGAGTGTGTCATGAGGCATGTATTCTGCCACCAATAGACGCTCGTCTCCCTCAGCACAACACCCAATTAAGTTCACCAATCTCTTATGACGAACCTTGCCGACTCCAGCAGCTTCTACCTGAAAATGATATGGTTCAGGAAAAGAAAAGTGGCATTTTAAAAAGTAAACAAAAATATATATGATTCTCACGAGGAACACGAAACAAAAAGGTACCAATCAAAACCAAAACAATGACGAATAAAGCCCATGGAAAATCATCTCGATTAGTATACACACATCATAAATCTAGAGGGTCATTTCTGCAATGGAAGATGAAACTGATACACCCTCCATCCGATATTGTTTGTCACTCTTGCAAGTTTCAACCTTTCAAGGCACTAAAAATCGTTAGAATATATAGAGTTGCCAGGGATACAAACATCATGTATTGATTCATAGGGCACTTAATATTGCCCTTATTACCCTACTTCTAGACGTATTCGTATCAATTTGCAACGTGTAGTTTGGAGAAACAAAAAATTATTGTTCTTTGACTTTTCATTATTGATACACCCTCCATCAGATATTGTTTGTCCCTCTTGCGAGTTTCAATCTTCGAAGGAAGCGCATTTAAGGGACTAAAACTCAACTCAAAATATATAAATTTGCAAGGGATGCAGACATGTAGTATTGATTTTTAAGGCACTCAAAATTTCCTTCTGCCCGACTTCTAGACACATTCATAACAGTTTGCAAGGGATAATTTGAAGGAACAAAAAGTTATTAAGCTTTGACTTTTGAAAGAATCAACATTGTCATGCATTTTTGGGACATCTCGTATTCTAAAGATTGATTCAAAAAAGGGCACAGAGTAAAAAAAAATAAGAATATATAAATTCAGAAAGATGACCACACAATATCATGACAAACAAGTACTAAAAGAACCAACACACCCAAAAACATATAACAGCCAAAGACTACAATGAACTATGAAGAGGCACTCAAAATATTAAATACGACGAAATATGATTATGAATCCTACTAAATTACTGATTAATACATTCAGTTTTGGGTGTTGAATTAGGTTTTATTCAACAACCACTAAATCCAAAGATTACAGAGGTATGTATCCACAATCTCATTGATATACGAAACTAGAACAAACCTATCTAGAATTCAGTATCGGAAAGCCAAAGAAACCCTAAAAATTGTGTTTCCACCATAGTATGTTGAAAACCCAACAAAACTAAATCATTCAAATCCACACTTCCACAGTCCACAGACTCACAATAAACAATAAAAACAACCTGAACCGATTCCAAAGTATAATGACAACAAAAATATAAGAAGAAAGACGCATTAAAACAAACTAGTCAACCGCACATTCACCCAAAATAAAAAAAGGAGCAAGATGGCTATGAGACGCTAAGCATAATCGACATTAACAGGGGAAAAACCCCACTTAAATACTTAACCCAAAAAAAAAAAACATTTAGAGCATCTCTAACCCTTGCGCTTTTCCTGCTAAACTCATTGGAAAAAAAAAAAAAAAACTTCTCCAATCGTATACCTTCTGCAACCCTTTTTCTTACCCAGAGAAACCCAAATCCAAATCCTATTTCTAAACATCTCTTTTCACTTTGTAATTTTACAAATGTGCCATTTGAAAACACCAAAGATAATAGATTTGGTAAAAATAGGGGTTAAGCATTACAGAAGGTATTCCCAAATGGAGTTTTGATCCAAATTTAAACCCAAATTTAGGTATAACGAAATGGGTCAGCGCTGGAGATGACTCTTAAAGAACCTATACAAAATATTTTGAAACAACCCCAATAAATGGAAAATTTACCACAAACTGTTGAGGGTCTGGCCAGGACTGCTTGGAGAAGCGTTTGATGGCTACGAATCGGTTGTTCCTTAGCTTCCCTCTATAAACAACATTGGGAGCTTTCTCTCCGCTCTCTGACACTATCAATTCACTATTGAAACCATTGGTAGCAGTTCGAAGCTCTGACAAACCAAACTCCTTGAATGCAGGCACTTGATTTCCTTGATCCAACTGATCTCCATTAACTTCACCACCCACATTCGAAAAAAGAAACGAAATCAGTTGCAGAAACTAAACAAATGTGCAAAATGTAAGCTTTACGAGTACAGAGATGCAATGGTTTCACCTGGATCTGGTTTGGAGTCGGGTTGAGAGGGTTCTTGGTCTGGGGACTGGACGTTGGCGGTTTTGGACTGAAAACAGCCCATTCTTGCATTCTACATAGACAAGGAAAATACTCTCTCTAAATATATAAATATCTCTTTCTCTCTCTGTCTGTCTAAAATGGCGGGTCGAGATGGGAACGAAGGTGTTGATTTGGAAGGTCAAATGGGGGTGGGGGTGAGAACTGAGAGGGAGAAGCAATAGAGGTGTGAGAGAGAGAGAGAGAGAGAGAGAGGGTGGGGCGTATGGAGAGGTGAGTAGAGGACCCAGAGCAGAGCTCACATGATAGGCTGATGATGAGCACGTGAAGAGAGAGAGAGGGAGGGAGGGAGAGAGAGAGAGAGAGTTTTGTTTGTGAACACTGAACAGCAAGCAGGCACTGTAGTCTATGCACAGAAGTGTGTTCTGTTTTGGTTGTGCTTCCGGAATCAGGGCAGTTTCTCAAAATCAGTCACTTATTTTTTGGATTTTTTCTTTTTCTTTAACGGCTTTTAAATTTTTATTTATTTATTTTATTTGTTAGTATTGGGTTAAAAAAGTTGTAGATTGTTGATTAGAAAAAAATGAAAAATTATAACTTTCACCCCATTTTTTTAAGAAATAGCATCCAACTTTTAACCCGACTAAAGGGTAGTTGTTAGCCAAGTGTCTTTTAGCAAAATTATTTCCCAAAAAAAAACTAAAAAATGATGTACGTGGGGGAGTGACATATCACTTGACTAAAAAACAGGAAACCCTCTCTAAAAGTATTAAATGTTGGATACTTTTTTAAAAATTAAAAGTCATAATTTTTACTTTTGTCGATTTCTTTGATCAAGATGAACTAATAATTCACCAAACTTTAACGAAAAAACTAACAAACGGGAAAAAAAAATTTGAATAAAGACAAAACTCAACAAACATTTTTATTCAAATAACTTATTGTGGGAAACTACCTTGAGAATTTTGCAAATATTTTCAAGCTTTGCTTTTCAACAACTACATTTTATTTTTTGTGGATTCATTTCCTTTGTATCCTCTTGTGTTTTTTTTAAGTGATAAAAATTCATTCATAAATTTTTTGCAAAGGATAAAAAAGCACAAAAATATTTTTTTTTACAATAACTTTTCCAAGTTAAATTTTTGTGGATTCATTTCCTTTGTATCCTCTTACCTTTTTTTTTTATTTGCGTCAAGTGATAAAAATATCATTCATATGAGAAAAGAAAATTTATATGTAAGGATACTTTGGTCATTTCAATTGAGTAAAGACAAAAAATTAGCGCAAAGGATAAAAAAGCACAAAAATATTTTTTTGTTACAATAACTTTTCATATGTGAGTTTTATGTGATGGAGAGGATAGTACATAGAATTCATACTTAAATTGAGTTGGACAAAAAAAATAATTTGGTTTAAGTTTTTTTTTTTTATCGGAAGTGAAAGTGCTTATGTTGGTAAACCCTATTTGGTTGTTGGTGAACATTTTCGGAAATATGTTTTTGAAATAAAGGTGTAAGAACTACTAATATTTTCATATGCTTTAAAGTATCCACATGAAAAGTTTTGGAGATTAGAAAAAAAATAAATATGTTTGTTCAAAAGTAACTCCTATTCGAGCAGCGTCTTACTTAGGTATCCGATAATTAGATTAGAGAAAAATTTGTGATGCAAAACGAAAATAAGAAAAAACGAGGTGAAAGAAAGTTTATTTTCTTCTATGCGTTTGGTTATAGTGTAAAGTTTCATTAGAAAATTGCAAGAAATATTTATAGATATGAACTATCCTTTATCATATAATACAAACTATCAGATAAACAAAACTTACAATATAGACTTCGGTATGAAAAGTAAAAATTGCATGCATAATATAAAGTCTCATATCAATTGTAATTTTGACGTCCATAATATTCTTCCTCTCCAACAGTGAAATTTTTTAATAAACCTAGATGGTCAATTTTAGTTTAAAAATTAGTGAACCATTGGTATTATAAAATTGACAATCTAGGTTCATTAAAACAATTTAGTACAATGAGAGACCTCCATAATACAATACAATTTAACAGTTGGAGAGGAAGAATATTGTGGACGTTAAATTTAAATATGTTAATTAATCATATGAGCAAATTTTAACACCTTCAAATTTAAAGCAGTGTTTTTTTTTTTTTTTTTGTGGAAGAGCAAGAAATCCATTGATAACAAATTACAGCCTAACGTGTGTACAAATACTAATGAAATAAAACATAAGGCATACAGAAAAACAAAAAAACACAACCAAATCAAAATGAAGGAAAAGTCCAAAGATAAATTGATCCACCGGTTTATTATCGGAGAATTCACAACCTGTCAATGCGCAACTGCCACAGTAATTCCACTGACGATGCTCCCTTGCAATCCAAGACCAACTAAGTCAATGTTGAAGATAATTTTCTTTGGTTGTTTTGTTATGAGCGCTCAAAAACTTACTAGTTTGAGAAATAAATTTGGAAACCTACTTATGAAAATAACCATAAGACAATGGTTTTGGCTCTGTTAGTTTCATAGTTTAGTTTAGTTTTGTAATCATTACCTTATTTTTCTCTCCAATTATTATCTCTATATCCAATTATTTCTCTCATTTATCTCTCTATCTCTCTCCACTCATTACTCCTCTCTTCAATTATTATCTCTATTCTCTCTCCACTTATTACCTCTATTCTCTCTCCACTTATTACATCTATCTCCCTAACTAAACTAAACTAAAACTACTAAACGAACAAGGCATTTTATCAACTTGTTTTTTTTTTTTATCGGTGGTTTTATCATTTTGTTGGGGCCAATAATACTTCTTTCAAATAAATGTTGCCTCCGCGCCATTATTATGCATTGAATTCGGTTAATGATTTATATTCTTCATAAATATGGGGAAGTTGAACAACCTTATGGAATAAATTTGTGCTGATTTAACTAATCCCTCAGGTACATCCGTTCCACATGTATCGGGTAATTATCGGGCCTAAGCCTTGAGGCTAACCTCAAGGGGGAGTGGGACCAAGCCTTGACTAAGATTCGAACTTTAGACATTTCACTTTAAAATTCTATCTTTTGGCTAAAAAAAATTGGCAAAGAGAGTTGAACCTAAAAATTTAGTGGATCAAACTCCCAAGTCAATTTAAAGAGAGACCCGAAGAAAAGGACAGGACTTTTTGATGTCCTCTATCCATAGGCTAAAGTGATAGTATCATATTAGTAAAACAACTTTTCCCCCCAAAACAATAATAAATGTTCAATCTTTGGTTTCTGACTTTATGGTCCGTATGCCATTTTACCCAACTTTCCGGCTTATGATGTTGTACTATTGATTATGTTGATTCTATCCGATAATTATGACTTGATACATAGTACTAACACCTAATAACAGTTGAGTATCACTATATATCTACAGGTACCCAGAATTTACCCAGAATTCAAAATTACAAATCTGGACCGTGCAATTTTAAACTCTGGATAGATTTTGAATACTCCATTATGGGTACATAGACATTTTGATAACTAACATTTTCTTCCTTTTTACCTAGAATTCAAAATTGTGAATCTGGACCGTGCAATTTTGAACTATGGGTAGATTTTGAGTACCCATTATGGATACATGGACTTTCTGATAACTAACACTTTCTTCCTTTTTTTCTGGTCTTTAAGTATGACGCATTCGCTGCCCAATTCTAACTGAAACAAATGATGTGTGTGATAAGATGACTACATAAGAGCATATCTTCGAGACAAATCAATCTTAAAATGATATTTTGCGACCTTTTATTGTTCCGTTGTATTATTCGATGATTTTCTATTGCAATACCTGAAATCTCTCTTTCAAATTTGGCATTCAAAGACTCTGTTATCGGAGAAATCTAAATGGTCAATCTACTGAGCTTTGGAGCTTTGTAGAGTCCAGAATTAGTAGGGAAATAAATCTACTAGGGTTTGTGAGCAGGGATTTTATTATGTGCATTACTAATATATATAATAAAAATAAGACAAAGCAGTGATTTTAGATTAAAAAAAAAGAAAGGTAGGCTGTGGTGGCGAACATATATAATAAAAAAATAAAAAGACAAATGTATTATGAGGATGAAAGATTAAAAAAATCGCAAGCTAATTATCAAAGTATGCCTCTATATAATTTGGGGATAATTCCAATGCATTTTTTTTTTCTATATAATAATTGCATATTTTGAAAATCTTGTGGTGGCCGCCGCCACCACTTGTCCCCCCTTAGCTTCATCCTTGTTTGTGAGAAATAATTAAAATAGATTATGAAGAAGTTTTTTTTCCCCAAAAGGTGAAATGAGAATGCAAAAATACGCAAGGCTAATTATCAAAGTATGCCTCTATTGTGTGGTTTGGGAATGCATTCTCCAAATTCCAATGCATATAATGATTATCAAAACTGTAGTTAATTATTTCCATTGGAACTTTTGAAACTCAAAAGCAATAAAGCATCAGTTAAAAAAAAAAAAAAAGCAATAAAGCATGCATATGGTTGAAAGAAAGCCCCAGGGGCACCCATATTAGCATTTTCCCTTAAAAAATTGTCCTGATTATATGCATTACTACAGGTTTTGCACTAATCCATCTTGTGGATTCCTTATTTGATGTTCAAAAGTAAATCCAAAAAGAAAGGTAGGTCAATTTGAGGGAGACAATGAGGAAAAGGAAAAGGACTTTTTTATGTCCCCTATTCATTGGCTAAAGCGGTGTCATAATAAAAACCACTTTTTGTTCCAAAAGTTTTTCATAAATGTTCAATCTTAAAAATGTTTTCTGGTCCGTTTGCTTTTCTACCCAACTTTCCGGCTTTAGATGTTGTATTATGAATATGATGATCATATTTGATATTATGACTTCACACATTTGCGGCCCGTTTGGATGGGGTGGGGGCATAAATATGGGGGTCTTATTTATGTCCGGACCCACAACTATGGAATGGTTTGCCAAAATTAAGTGCAGGAGTTTCATTTATTACTTGGACTAAATATCACCCCTGCAGGGGTGTTATTTATGAACACCTCAGGGGGTGTCCATATTTATATATGACCCCCTAATACCCCTGACAAATGACCATTGTACCTCTTTTAATACCCACTCCCAATACCCCTGGTATTGCTATTGCTATGTATTGCTACCATTGGTGCAAATTCTAGACATTTTTTTAGGCTTTGCAATTTTCTTTGGATTAAAAAATAAAATACTTTCGCCCATAATTTTTTAGTTATTTTTTTGCCAAATTAAACTACTCATAGAGATCTTTAATTCGATACATAAAAATTAGAAAATTATACTCTTTAGTATTTTACATGCTTTGCAATATCCTTCAGATAAAAAAATAAGTGTTGTGTTCATTTGGTAGTTTAGTTTAGTTTTAATGATGTAAAAATGTGTAATGAGTAGATAGAGATAGAGAGAGAAATGAGGGTAATGATGATGTCATCAAAACTAAAACTGGGAACGAACACAGCCAATGTTCTTTTGCCCATAATTTTTTATTTTTTTGCACCAAAGTTGTTCTTTTTTTAAGCCTTTGTAATTGTATTTCAAATAAATTAATACAATTTTTTGAAAGTTAATTAGTTATTATAGCTTATTTGTTGACAAGTGTAATAAATTAATAAGTTTTGTATTTAATATTTAAATAACGCTTAAAATTTAAAGTGGGCATGCATAAGGGCAAATTTGCCTTTTGACAGTTTTTGTACATCCTTATAGCACCATATTACCAAAATCATTCAAACCAAGCACTACTTAACCCCCCTCCATAAATGTCACATCAATGCGGGGCCACCCTCTATACATATTACCTCCTACTATCTTATCCCCCTCCATATATAATACCCCTAAAAATAATACCTCATCCAATCGGACTGTGGTGTATATGTAACGCCCCGAAAAATGGGTACGTTAATAAATAAATTGCAAAATTTATTTAAATAAAATACCAACTTCTTTAAAATTCCAAAGAATACTTAATAATTTTTTTGTGAAAATTAAAAGTAAACTAACTTATTACAATTGAAATAAAATGAATTCGAACACTGTCTGAAAAACTTAAACATTTATTTATAAATCCAACTGAAATAAATGACAGAGCCATCTAGCTATATTCTACTGAAAAGCCATGGGTCCGCCACCCGATTCCCATCTAGCTGCTCCATCGCCTTGTAATCAGCAGGCGGCTCCTCATCTCCTTCTGTACCTAGCGTTGGGGACGCCAGGGCCACAAAAAGTAGCACCGTGAGTGGTAAAATTACACTTAGTAGGGTGCCTAGAGCTACCTCATTACTAAAGTATGCTCATTCAACATTTAACAGCATTTAAATAATTCAATAGTCATGTACTCAATTTCCATTGAAACTCACAACCCTTATCAATTCCGTTGATCAACAATTTGATATCATTTTCATCTTTCGATTTATACTTTTCTTTTCCTCAATCACACACTATCCATCACTGGCTTCCACCTATAGAATACCTCAGGTGTCCGATCACACAGCAAAGCTACCTCGGGGTATACTGTGCATGGCTCACGCCTGGTCACAACATCACCACCAATTTTTATCCGGCATCGATTCCCACCCACAGTATACTTCCGACGCCCGATCACACAGCAAAGCTACCAAAAAGTATAATTTGTGCATGGCTCAAGACCCATACCGGACACATCTCAACCCCAAATTTTGCTATTAAATTCGTTCATCCTTATACATTAAATATTTCGATCAAATCATGCTTAATAATTGGATTCATTCATCACAGGAGTCATTATTTACATAAGTCCAACATAACAAGAAAATATTACAATCACAAAGTTGAAGAAAAAACTTATCATAACATGTAAAACAAGAAATTTTCTCAATTTATTAAAAATAGCAAACTAACTCCATAAATCATGAGATTTTACAGAAACATTAAACTTTACACTACAAATAGATTCCATGTTTTACTTTCTAATTCCTTTAGTAAAGAGGTCGAAAATGGTTTTTAAGAACAGTTTGTAATCTGTCTCGAGTTTCACTACAACAGAAACTTGGAAAAATCATATTAAATTCTATGGAACTCGGATCGAGACGAGTTCTATATGAAAGTTGCTTAATTTTTCAAGATCTACAACTTTTCAGTTTTGAGTTTTTCCTGAATCGACTCAAAAAAAGGTCCGAAACTGCCGAACAGAATATATTGCACGAGAAACTCGTTTTTCATTGTTTCAATCTTGTTTTACGCCTTCGTTATCATAACGATTCGACTTACTATCATATTTACATGTTATTCATCTCACATATATCCTTACACATTTATGAATGCATGAATTAACTCGTAAGCAGCAAAACCAAAGTAAAAGTTAATCTCTCGAAACCCTACCTCTCCTCCGATGTTTTAGCACAATAAAACCGGTGATGAACTTGAAGATTGCCGGTTAATCAATGACCAAACATAACAGGAATTGATAGCTGAAATTTTTAGAGAGAGAGAGAGAGAGATTGATTTAACGTTGAAAAGTGAGAGAAAGAGATGTGGGTGTGGGAAATATATCGTAAGAGAATTTTGTAGAAAATAGGAAACTAAATAGGAGGGTTTTAAAGCGCAGGGGATAAGTGGAGAGATAAAGTAGGAATTAAAAATTAAAATTAAAAGGATAATGAGGAGCAACAAATAAAGAGAATAAATAGGAGAGAGGGAAATAATTGTTGGGGAGAATAAATGGGAGAGATATATAAAAGAAAGATATATACATAAAGAGAAGATAAATAGGGATTTTGTTTTTTTTTAAAACAATAAAATCAAATCCAATCAAAACATGTTTATCTAATTTTTTTTGTACTACATAATTATATAGTTGTTAGGGAAATACAAACAACAAATTTATGTATATATATATATATATATCTCACTAATAGATAATCATCTAGTAGTTGAGGAGAACTAACTAACTACTCCAATTTATCTCTTAACTACAAATAATTGAATTAAACTTATTATCTCTTTATCTATATTATATATTTATCTACTAGCTAAAGGAATTCAAATTAAAATCTATTGTTTTCAAAATAAAAACAATTAAAAGTCTATTAATATAATTTATAAAAATGGGTTTTTACAATACAACACCTAATGACACTCTCTTTCTTTCTTTTGTTAGCCCTTAAATGACACTTTAACTGCCTCAATTCTAACCGAACCAATGATCTAAAAAGTTCCACAAACCCAATAAAATCCAAGAGAGGGTTAGTAGTATACATGAAAAGTATTCTTGAAAGTGTCCAGAAAAGGGGAATGAATGGCTCATTTTCGGGGATATTTTTCGTTTATCCTAACATTTTTAAATTCAAGAAAATGACAAGTCAATATTCCAGTATAAATGACCTGAATTCTTAGAAAATCTCGAATCAAATTCTTTGTCCTTATTTCAACAAATTGATATAGATATAGAGGATTTCAATAAGTCTATTCTTAGAAAATCTCGAATCAAACCCTTTGTCCTTATTTCAACAAAGGAAGCAGGGGCCTCTTTGATCGAAGAATTTTTTTTGTCTTGGTCCCAATTCAATGCTAAACAAGTCCGAACTAATTGAATACTTGTGTCAGAAATTACCCGAATTGGTTTGACATTTCCATAACGGATATAATTAACAACTTGCAGTTGCACATTATCCCTTTCTTGCAGCCTATCTGGGGGGAAAGGTATTCTAAAATTTATACAATATGTTATTTCATAAGATGTGATTACAGGTCGTACCAAAATGACTTCTTTTCCGACCATTTGAGGGTAACAACTTTCCAACGGTACCAACCACGCGCAAAACAGAGTTCGGTAGCACCCGGGGCGGCCCTGCGAAGTTTGGCAGGTTGAGCAATTCGCTCAAGTGTCGTATGGCATTGCATAGTGTTGTACATGTTTACATATAAAATTAACACATCTAGTAATTAATTGACACGTAATTAAGAATGCCAAACGTTGGCGACTTGACGTTAATGAAAAACACTAGATTAAAGATTCATAAACGGATCAATATGATGTCGTATTTGTATCCAATTTGAAAGGCAGTTATTGGCAGTTATAAGCCCAAGAATAAACAAAGAAATTGGCTTCGAAGCCACAGTTTTAACTGTTAAAAGGCACGAGTTACACGTGTAAACGTATAAAAGAAGATAGTTGACAGTTGAGACACGTGGAAGAAGTCATGCAAGGCAGTTACTCTTTAAAAACTAATCATATGATTTGAATGAATAACCGTGCAGGTTCAAATTTAAAACTTCTGGAGAAAGATTGAAGTAATTTAAGTTCAGATGATTTGGAGGGAAGAAACTACCCTTTTTGAAATGGAATGATGGAGTTCGAAGTCAATAAATCAAGCGAGAAGTTCAAATTGCAAGCAAGGCCTATAAATAGAAGAAGTTGAAGAGGAAAAAACCCCGGACAAATCTTCAACAAACAGCAAAAATGATGTTTGGTTTGTTCTTTGACAGTTAGAATTGTAGTTTTAGGAATTCGACGCAGTTCAAAGCAGATTAGGAAGTAGATTAGGAATTAGTTTACGAAGTAGATGTTAGTAGTTCTTGTAACAATCAAGTGTTCGAAGTTCCTATTGTCTTTCTATTTGAAGTTGAAGACGAATTCGAAGTAAGTTTATCTTTGATTGGTTAATCAAAGTATCTTGTTTCTTTATTGTTCTTTGATTTCCTAAATGAATTGGTTTATATTTCTTCACTTTAAAAGGAAAATCCTCTTAATTGAGGTAATTGAACCAGTAAAACACAATCATCTGATTAGATTTGGTTTTTCCAAAGTTAATCTGAGGGAGAAGATTTAAACGCTCTCTCTGGCACGCTCGCACACAATTATTTTCTATTGTAAAGAAGTAAAATAATTAAACACATTTTTTGGCACGCCGGTGGGACACCAAAGTGTTGAATGACTCCAAAACTTAGGAAGCAAGCAGATGATTCTCAAGTTGGCAAAACGCCAGAAGAAGAGAATAATGTTAATTCTAAGGAGAACGAACTAGTTGAAGGCCTTCAAACAAGCCCAGAAGTTCGTGTTGGTTAAGATCCAAATGTTGGAATTGGCCAAGCTTCTCGAATGAATACTAGAAATAACAAAGCAACACATGTTGATGACCCAAAAAATCCAGAAGTTGGAGGAGGTGTGTCATCTAGTCAATTTGTTGAAATGATTGCTACATACATTTAAATAGTTGGCTCAGACCCAAAAACTTACGTTTCAAAAGTTAGAGGAGCAATCAAAACTTAGGAATGAGCCTTTGCCTTACATACATTTAAATAGTTGGCTCAGACCCAAAAACTTATGTTTCAAAAGTTAGAGGAGCAATCAAAACTTAGGAATGAGCCTTTGCCTTCATCTGAAAAAAGATAAAGGAAAGGCTAGTTCAAGTAAGCTTAAGTCAAGGCCTGGAAAAGAGCCTATAAATGTGGATGATATGCCAAAATCATGATATACTAGAATCATGGTAGATGTTAGTAGTTCTTGTAACAATCAAGTGTTCAAAGTTCTTGTTGTCTTTCTATTTGAAGTTGAAGACGATTTCGAAGTAAGTTTATCTTTGATTGGTTAATCAAAGTATTTTGTTTCTTTATTATTCTTTGATTTCCTAAGTGAATTGGTTTATATTTCTCCACTTTAAAAGGAAAATTCTCTTAATTGAGGTAATTGAACCAGTAAAAAAACAATCGTTTGATTAGATTTGGTTTTTCCAAAGTTAATTTGAGGGAGAAGATTTAAAGGCTCTCTCTAGCATGCTCGCACACAATTATTTTCTATTGTAAAGAAGTAAAAGAACCAAACAGTACAGTAGTCATTAGTGTCGTACGGTACTGTTTTCTTGCTCCCAAAGTGTTGAAAAATGTCAAGTAGTTCAATCGAAGGCCATTTTCTTGTCTTGTTGACCATGTTTGCTTGGTCCTTAAGCCATTTTTGGCCCTATAAATACCCTCTCCACTTCCATTTTCAAGGATGAGCATTCTCCCTACATTTTAAAGCCATATTATGTCAAAAACCAGCCCCAAACCTTCATAAAAAAACACTTCAAAAACCTCCGTAAGTCTTCAAAAATTCTCAAACACTTCAAAACCCTTCATCCAAGCCTTAGTTTTTACATTTAAAAGCCGAAATTTTGAAGTCAAAATCAAGGAGTATTGTTCTAAAGCATAAACAAAGTCAGTAATCGTTCAAAAATTTTGTTTTAATACTCTGAGTGAGCCACTGGACTCAAACCAGTTCATATACGTTTTAGGCTCGGTTGGCTAGGAGAATCAACAAAACAAAAAATTGACATCTGCAGTTTTGTGTCGTACGACACTGTTTATTGCCGTACGATACTATCCCTCAGGGAGACTCATTTATGATTCCCTTGTTTCTTTTGGTTCATCAATACCACAATGGTGCAGGGTATCTCTTATTCAATTCAAATCAATATTGCTCATTCTAAACAAGTGTTGTATACCTTGTTGAATTTCAAAAACCATTTTTTAACCCCAAAAGGCATAAGTTTTGCAAGGTATACACCAGGAACATACATCACTCCAGTTTTCATTCAATTACTTGTTGTTTTGAACATTGTCCATTAAAAGACGGTATCGTATAGTACCGTACAACACTATTGATAAGCCCTTAAAAGTGTAATAAATGGGGCTTATCTCGCTCATTTTGATCACACACACGTGCATTTTACGGCTTTATATGATTGATTTTGCGCGAGGTTGTGTTTTGTTAGTTGCAGGTAAACTAAAGAATAAGGCATGTTTTGACGTCATGATTGAACCAATGGGTACTCGAGTACCCAAGGCCACGTGGCACCCCGCCACCGAGTCCCGGGAGTCAAGGAACGAAGCATTGGACGAGACTCGGGAAGCCAAAAGGCCAAGCGAAGATCAAGCAAAATAAGGCATGAGAATGCCCAGTTACTACTAGTAGCAATACACATACTGCTACTAGTATCTAGTGATCAGAGAGCAACGCTGAAGGTAGCTACCAGTAGCAATACGCATACTGCTACTAGTAGCCAGCGAGCAGAGACCCAGATTTAAGGTAGCTACCAGTACCAATACACATATTGCTACCAGTAGCCGCTGCATTTTTCTGCAACTTTTGTGCCCGATTCAGCTTTAATCTAGGGGCATTTTAAACCTTTCGTACACATTTTGGGGTGCTTTAAAAGCCCTCAAACATCAGATTTTAGGGTTATCTACTACCTAATGTAAAGACCCGTGTTTTTAAATATTTTCGGTAATAAAATTGGAGAAAATGTGAGGAAGTGTTTGAAATGTTTGAAAGATGGATTAATTGGTGATATGAGTGATTTAGAACCATATTGCATGACACAAACTATTATGGGGACTTGGGGTGTAATTTGTATAAAGTTGTGTGTATGTGGTATATAGAGGAGAGAGATACACTCCCTCCCCCATTTTTCATCAGACATCCCCCACTCCCCCTCCACTCCCTCTTCCATCTTCTTCATCTTCTCCCCAAATTTCACTCCAAAACCTCAAATTCCTTCAAAAAAAACCTCACCCATACAAGACTCCTACACGTGTTTGGAAACCCGGGTATTGTTCATTTCACTCCGAAAGGTAGACATTTGGTTGGAGCATTGGAGAGAGAGCTAGGGTTCTTGCTCATCCTTTGTTCACCTTCTAAACCTTGAGGTAGGGGGATTTCTACCATTGTTAAGTCTTTTGAGGTGTTTAATGTGTTGATGATACTCTCATTTGATCAATCCTACTCATTTTCTTGAAAACACATTGAAAATCCATGTTTTCCCAAGTATTGAGTTGATTGGAAGTAGATATATGTTTGTGGTAGCTATCCTATGTGAATTAGTTGTTGTAATGCTCTCTTGTAGCCTTTGATGTTGATATATTGCCTTGGTTGTGTTTGATTTAGAGCCCATTGCAATCCCCTCGTTTTGCTGTAAAAAAATCTGCTCGAAATGGCCTCTGGATCGATCCACATTTGAGTTGGATCGATCCAAAATCGTCTGATGGTGTTTTAGATCAAAGTGGATCGATCCACTCATCTTCTGGATCGATCCAAAACCTTCTGACGTGCCTTGGGACATTTTGGATCGATCCACTCTAAAGTTGGATCGATCCAGATTGATCCTGTATCAATCCGGATTGATTCTGTATCAATCCGGGTATCAATCCAGATGGCTCTAACTCACCAAAACTTGTTTTCTTAAATTTTGGTCGCTTGTTCGTGCTTGTACTTGGCATAATCATTCCTTAGACGTCAAAATTTGTTGAATGACTCGTTCCTAACCTATCCTAGTATAGTTGGTGACTTGGTTTGATTTTAATGTGACACCTACACGATTAACCCTTGATATGTGTGAATTGGACGATTTTGACGAAATGTGTGAACTTGTGTGACGATCCGAGGTGTGAGTGACATGATGACACTTGTGCAAAACCAATGAACGTGAATTGAAATGAGAACTTGAAACTTGTGATACGGGGCCGAAAGGTAGCCCGAAATGATACTCGGGCCGTCCCTTGGGCGGGTCGCGAGGAACTATGCCTTGGTCAAGGGGAAGACTATACAGGGTCGAAAGATAGTCCAGAATGATACTCGGGCCGTCCTATGGACGTGTCGCGAGGAATTTCTAAATATCTAATTTAAATAAATGGTTGACACGACACATCAAGCGAATTGAACACTTATGAGAGAGAACACATGCCGGGTATGCATGGGACATGCTTGGGTGATAATAAGGGATTTATAAACTTATGTGTATCTCATCGGACTCCTGTAAACTCTTGGTTATCTTATATAGCTTTCATCCTCATGTCTCATCTCGCATCTACATTTCATTACGTTTAGTTTTGGTAGACGTTTCTCTACTGGGCTAGTGAGCTCACCCTAATAATTTCAGGTACCCAGCACGGAGCATGACTTGGATGTGCATGAAGTGATTGCATACATCTTTTGAAAGCTTAAAGAGAAGTTACCTTATCATCTCGAGTTTAAAATTTTGAAGAGATAATTTTGTAACTTATTCATAGTATATCTTTTGACTTTGAATTTGTAATAACTTTAACACTTGTGTATTTCAATTTGGGGTATGGTTACCCATAGACTATTGTACCCCTTGATGTTATCTTTGACTACAAAACTTTGACTTTGACGTGGCCCGTGGACTTGTTGATTGTCCACGTGGAATTTCTTAATGTATTATCCTTTAAATTTTCGAGGGCGTGACACCTAAGCCTTCTCTCTATACCTCCTTCCTCCTTCCTCCCCTATTTTCTCTACATTCTCTCTTCATTTTAGGTTAGTTTCTCTTGGACTCAAGCTTAAGTGCTTCATTAAATTTGTAAGTGTCTCGTTTATTTATCTATATCCGCGTTTTATTTTCGTTTATTTCATGTTTTGTTTCTCCTTATTGTTTCCTTCCATGTTTACTTTAAGTATGAGTGAGTAGTAGTTTAGGCTTGGTCATGGGGTGATTTCTACCCCATGACTTAGGTAGTTTAATGGCTTTACTCACTTTTTATGCTTAATCTTTGTTTGTGAATGGATTTAGTTCTTACCCTTTTGAACAAAAACTAGAGTTGTTAAATCTTTGCTTATGTGTAGACAAAGAACCTCGCACACATAATACTTAGATTCATGTCACTCTACGTGTTTGATAAAATGCCTCAAAAAACTTGTTGAGCTCTTGCTCTATTTGTTACAAAGCTAGAGTTGTTAACTTCTTTGATTGTGTGTAGACAAAGAATCTTGGCACACACAATGCTTGGAACCCTGTCACTCTAAGTGTTTGATAAAATGCCTTAAAGAATTTCCTCTATTTCCAAACGCTATTTCTTTATAACTTGGTTTTTACTAAATCCTTCGAGTGAGAGCGATTGTCTTCGGTTTTCACTTGAGTTATAGATGAGAAGCATTAAACGACCTAAGTTTTGGGTGGGTTGAACCCGTAGACCTTGCCGCCTTTAAATTCATGTTAAACTTCATTTTTGAGTCTTTTTAGCGGTAGAAAGAGAATTCCACAATCAAAACCAAAAGGTTGGCCGTCCTAACGCCGAAACTCCTACCGTAAAGTTAGCCTCTCAATAGCTCCGACCCTTCCGAGTTATTATGCTACAACCGACCTAGCCCTACGCTTAGGGCGACGCTAACTACAACAACGCTATGTCGCAAGCAACTGTGCCCTACAGAAAAGTTCCAAAATTTATCTTCCCGAGCTATGTTCAATACAGTGATTCCCATTTCAATTATTTCCTGTCGATCTTGTCCTTAGTGCTCATTACTTGTTGTTTACATGAACAAAGTTAAGCAATGAAACACTTTTCAAAATCCCATAAGTATTGAGTGGAGTCCAATTTTCATATTGGGCAAACGGAGTGCCTTGAAAACCTTCTTCTCTCGTAGCCTTGCTCCCGAACTCAGAATTCTCTATTTTCAAATAAACCAAATCCTTTTCCAAATCAGAGGCGTGAGAGTCATTCTTTTCAAACTCTTTTTAAACGGTTTATCGGGTACTAAATCCTTTTTCAAATAAAAACCCATGTGGCGACTTTGAATTTTTTTTTGAAACCAAAAAATAAAATTTTGGGTGGCACCGTCCACAATGGACAAAAATACCCTCATGCATTTACCTTTAAAGCTTTTATGAAATGGAACAAGACCGAATTACAAGCTGCACACATTTATGACCGCCACAGTACTAAATAATTGTGTAGTTTTTCAGGAGTATAAGAGAAAAAAAAAGAGAAGATAATCTAGTGCACAAAAATATTAAATTATTAAAAGAAATTCTACTGCAAAGAATGATAGCACTTTATTATTAATATTATTAATTTTTAAGTTCTCTAATAAAATGGCATTCGCCTAAACAATAATGAATAAACATCATCAGGACAGGACAATCAAACTTTAAATTTTCATTTGGACTCTCTTGGAATATTTTGATATTTGATATCTTTATTTATTGGATATTTTTTTCACATTTTTGGATAAATGATAAGTTCCGACAACATACTGAATTACAGAAAAATCACATTATTCCCATTGAAGACTAAAACGAATAACTGTTCATTTTTTTATCATAAAAAAAAAATCAAAAACTAGTTTTTTTTAAAGCCACAATATGAAGTCAAAGTTTACTCGTTTTTTAAGATAATGCCAAATCACATGTCAATAAACAAGTAATATAATTTTTCTGCTCAACAATGACCTACCATTATTTATTATGCCTTTATTTAAATAAAAAATTGCATTTTTTTTGTTTTGCATCGATTTTTTTTTATGAATTATTGATTTATCTCGACGAGATGAATTCAAAAAGTAAAATAATCTTAAGCAAACTAAATTTTTTGATAATAAAGACAAAAATAATCTAATAATTGACAAAAAAATTGGATTGTTTTTTGTCTTTATTTTTTTTTAAATTAAGGTCATAATCTTTTACTTTCTAGATTTCTCTCATCGAGATGAACTAATAATCCACAAAAAATCGACGCAGAACTAACAATTACGATTTTTTTGTTTTATTAAAAAAAAAAAAAACTGCTTTATAATTTTTCCAAAGACGAAAACCTCGTTCTGCAATCATTGATCATCTCCACCACCAAACCTTGTTCATCGATGATCTTCTCTACCAGACAAACCTTGTTCATCAATCATGGATCTTCTTTACCGTAAATTAATTAGTTCGTGACCTAAAAACTCCCTCCCCATATATTGGTAACCTTCCAATTTCATGCTTTACACAAGACACATTAAGAGACCACCTCGACTCTTTTGAATATTCAGATCTTGTTCGGTTTGGATTTGGGTGTTGGATTTTGGGTTTTGAGTTGAGAGAGAAATAAGGGTAATAATTGAAAATAGGGTTAATGATTAGAGAGAGAAATGATTGAAAATATGTAATAATAATTGAAAATAGGGATAATGATTGGAGAAAAATAAGATAAAAAATTTTAACTTTGGGTCTCAAACAAGATCTCAGAGAACCCGAAACTGTAAATCTTCAAATTTTTAGACTTTATTTTCAGATTTTGAGTTTTTGATTTGATAAACGATAAAAGAGGACAAAATATGGAATTAAGTGAGGGACAGTGATACGGGTACCGACCAAAAGGGACCGAAAATGTACCGATCGAAACGGTGAGACTTTCTTTCGAGCACTTCCAACCGTCCGATTGAGCTGAAATTTTTTGGGCCCCCTCGGAAAAATGTTTTATGAACAATGAACGGTTCGGATCACTCGTGTGGGACCCAAAAGTGGGTCCCCGAAGACGATCGGTACATTTTCGGTCCCTTTTGGTCGGTACCCGTATCATTATCCCTAGTCCATTAAGTGAGGGGTGGTTGCTTAGGTACACCTACACGATTGGACGGGACTGTGTCTATCGATGAAGTTTGTTGATGGGAACTCTTGTTTCAAGTGAGGGGTGTTTTTTAAATAAATTAGTTTTTATAATTTATGAGATGTATTGTGAGAGAATGACTTGTCTTAATTTTTGTAAAAAATATATTTTTTGTTAGTGGAACTCCCCCCCAAATTTTAAGGAATTTCGTCACACTAGCCTGTATGATTTCACACCTCACAGGTATAGTGAGGCTGGGTGGGCCTTGGTCCCTTGCACTCTAAAAAATACTCCCTTCGTCCGGATTTGTTTGTCCATAAACAGTTAAACATACTTTTTCAAGTCCTAAAATATTTGTCCATTTTCAAAAGTTAAATGATAAAGTATGAAAATTTTACTTTTTTGCCCTTTTTCCAAAACTTAAAATAACAACTCAAAAACTAATTTTTTTTCAATAATGTGTTTACATTTAAAATTTTTTTTTTTGCACCGTATTAAGGTTCTCAATGAGATCTATATAACAACTCAAAAACTAATTTTTTTCAATAATGTATTTACATTTTTATTTTTTTATTTTGCACCGTATTAAGGTTCTCAATGAGATCTATCAAACAAGATCCATATTGATAAAAATAATTTTTTGTAACTACATAATTTTTGAGTTTGAAAATTGCACGTAATTTCGTAGTCAAATTAGAATGGAGGGAGTATTAAATGGAGGGATTGAAGATAAAATAGGAAATTAACAAATTCAAAAGGTAATGGAAAAAAAGTTGGAATCCGCAAAATGGACCAACAAATCCGGACGAAGGGGTCGGCTGATATCTCACCAAGTCACCAACCCACCATCTCTGTAATTTGGGAAATTTTTTTTGGGTACCTACTACTGAGTGCGATGTGGCCGAGCCTACGTGGTATCTAAACGTTGCATCCAAGCAGACCAAAAGTGTATTGGACGGCTGAGATTAAAACACTCTCTCCTCTTTCTCTCTCTAAATCCGGATCATCCAAAGTCAAAATGGACGTCCTAGATGCGCTGAGGGAGTACCATGTGGTGCTCTCAGTACTCTGAAAAATTGGTCGTAATTTGGGTTAAAAAAACCCCTTTCACTGTCTGGGCAGATCACTCGGCCCACTTTGCCCCAGAGTGTTGAACAAGAAAACCCCTTTTACAAGAATTGTTTTCCAGTTTAAAAAAAAATAAAACCCCTTACAAGTTTCTCCGACGACTAGCTGTTGCAAAGCTCTCTCTTTCCGATCTCCTCTGATTCGATTCTTACTCTTCTCCTCATTTCGAACAGGTAATGTAATCTACACATATGATAATATCTTTTTGGTCGTTTGTGCCACCACGACCAAAAACTGATCTTTTGACTTTGTGGAGATGACTGATTTGCTCACTCTTGCCTGTGGTAATATTTCATATTCCTTTTTATACTCGCTAAGGGTGCAAGTGGATACCCCTGCATCTCCCCCCTGAAATGTGTGTGATTCTGTTGTTGTGGCCCTTGCTAAGGGCGCAAGTGTGATGCAGGCTCTCATCCTTTTTATTATTGGTTGTTAATTATGTATCATATTTCATCACTATAAATAATAGGACATTTGACTATGAAATGCACTGATGTTAAGATATAGTTTATTTTATTTTTTATTTTATACTTATTTGTTGAGTTAAAGGAATAAAAAGATATCTGATATTGAATTTTTTTTTCTGTTATTACTCGGCTCTCCGGGACTCCTCGTCCTGGCTCCGCATCTGCAAATGTCAAAAGCATTTATCAACATATAAACTGCCTTGGAGATGTAGATTGCATTGGGGCATCTCCAACCCAGTCTATAATCTCTATTTCTCTAAAATTTGGAAGAAAAATGAATTCTAACCCATCCTCCGTTTTCTTTCCTCTATTCGAGAGGATAGAATTTGATACTCTAGTAATGGAGCGTGGTAGATAATCTCTTCCATTTCACTATTCTCCTTTTTTATGTACTCATTTTATTTACTATCATATAAGTATGTGCACAAACATGGCCCTAACTTTTATAAAATTGCTCCATTTAAAAGTTGTTCACTTTACCTTTATTACAAGATCATTAATGAATATTTTTAATACAAATAAAAAAGCAGACTTATTTGAATTTTGAAGGAAATTGGTGAATGTTTGAGGTTTGGATCCTTTGGAATGAGTTTTTCTTCTTCTTATTATTTAGAAATAGACGTAGAAGTAAAGTATTGGGTTGGTGTTGGTTTGAATACGAGAATTAATTTTCGAATGGTTTGAATAGGAGAATTTCCGATATTAACTTTTTAATGAAGTATAGTATTTTGATACTCTTAAAATGTGTAATTGTAAGATTAGATAAGGGAGGGAGTTAAAGTTTTCATATTCATTCAATAAATTGAAGGGGTCTAGCAACCACATTTGGTATGAAGCAAATGCTTGTGTAGATTTTCTAGCTCGGGAAATTACATATGGAAAAAGCCCTTTGGTGTTTCTTCATCAATCCCCTCTTCAATCGCAAACAATGCAATCTGAAGGATGACCAAGAACTTGGCTTCTCTAGAGACCATTTTTTTTTTTTTTTTTTCAGTTTTCAGTTTTCTTTGGGGAAAGAAAAAGGAATTGAACGGGTCTATGTGAGGTTTTTTTTAGATGAATGGGATCAAAGTGATAAAAAATAATAGACTGGGGGTCTCCGTGATATTTACCCCTGAGCGAGAAGTACGTCAAATTGTCTACGCACAGACCAAAACCCCCGTCTCGTTTAGCGCAAAAAACTCCAGAAAGAAAAAAAGGTCGGTGTTTATCTACTCTCTCCCTCGCCCTAAAATTCTCTCTCATCTATTCAAAATTTCATTAAACTTGTGTCTGAAGATCCATTGATTTTACAGTATTTGTTTTAGGACGATCGATCTCATTTGCATGTTCGTTTGACTTTTTTGGGTTCGATTATGAGTGCTTATAAGAATGTGTTAAGATCATAGAGATTAAACAGATGCGCAAAGGGTTCGAGGATTGATTAAATTGGATGCAGGATTGGTTTTGCTTATGGGTTCAATTTTTGTTGTCTTCTATTTTGATTTGGGGCTTTTGAAACGGTTGTGTCTCAATTGGGTTTCTGATGAAAGGTTCTTTAATTTTTGAAAATTAGCTATGGAAATATAGTTAGTGATTCGATAAAAAAGAAACTGGTTTTGAGAAGAATTAAGTTCGAGAAACAGAAAGTAGCTCGATTTTGAAGTTTGTCTGGACTCGTTTGACCTTGTTTTATTGAGTGTTTCCTCGACTGAGGTGGACTTGGATTCCAAGAAAATCAAGTTTGGGTACCATTGGTTTGGAAACAAGGATTTGTTTGCCATAAATATGATGACTCCTCTCCCCATTTGGATGAACTTGAAGTGTGTTGTTGTGTTTTCAGGTCCTTGGTAGAACTATAAAGTTTTCCGGTCTTTGGTAGAAGTAGAACTTTGTTTTTCGTGAGGCTTTCGAGTCATTGGTAGACCTTTTAGGTATGTAGTGCTCTTTTTGAAACCTCTAGTGTCTCTTGGCTGGACTATTGTAAAGATGAGCCTTTGGGTGGAGAGACTTTGACAGTACCTATCCTGTGTTTTGGTGAGAGTTTGTCACCATTGCTCTTGGAGCAATTCTTATCTGGTGTGTTTTCCCATGGATGTAGGCTTAGGCTAAACTGTATAACTTTGCATCTCTTATATGGGTGTTATGATTTGGTTTCTCCTCGATTTTAGGTTTATTTGTCTGTTTCTTTTGCTCAATATTCAAAGCCCCAAAGTGATTTTGGTGTGGTTGAGTTTCCCGGAGGCTCTCGCACAACATGTCTGGTTTATGTGAGGAAATTTATGATAAAGAATATGGCTGATATTATATTGTGTGACACTCCATCTTTGGTTTTCGGCGTACATGCAAAAGATTGGAGAGAAGTGAACTACGTAGTGGGTATTTCTTTAAGCAAACAAGAATACACATTCTAGTTGTTTGTTTCTGTGCTGGTTACAAATTTAGTACTATATCCAATCATTACCTGGTGTTTTATAACCTTGCTAAGATACTTTATGTTTGTTGATTCTTTCCCAATTGTAACATCAGTGATCACACCTAAGAAACATGGATAGGGACAGGCATGCCATGAATCCAGAAATAAGGACACAAACGCCTTAGGAGCACATAAAAAACAAACTATTTTTTTTATTATAGATGTATCCTATATGACAGCTAGAAAGTTATTTCTGCCAAATTATAGATTAAAAACCCAAATTGTGTTAATAATTGTGAAGATACAAATCAACAGTCACTATATAATTACAGACGTTTTCATGTATGGAACATAGTACATACATGGAGATTTATAGTTTGACCAACTTAAAAAAATGCATTTTAACCTCCTAATGTTTCCTTAGAGTTCCCTATAATGTCCAGCTAGAAAAATATAATAAGGAAATGGGAAGCTTACTTGGGCGTGTCCATTTTCGACGCATGTGCGTGAGGCCGGTGGACGTGTCCTTTCTTCTTTTCAGCACACTAGTTAAGTGATGAGCGTGTTATAGCTTTCAGCTTTCTTTTGGTTTGATAAGAAGTTTTGGCCGTGGTTTTTTGGATCCAGTTTATGTGTTAACTTTTGCCATTTTTCATATGGGACCCATGTTGGTCAGTTGGTGTAGATTGCGCTAAATATTTTCTGTGGAGTTAAAAGTTACTCCAATTAGGAGTCTATTCTTAGTTAGATGCATGGGAGTCTAGTACATTTACCGAGGTACGAACATTGACCCAGTTTGGGTTCTGTTGGGGATCTCTATTGGATTTGGACGTCTTTTGCGTTACTTGTGGTCTGTTGCTCATAGGCTTGAGAATAAGTGAAAGGCTTTTTGTGCTGAGTAAGTATGAATACTTCTGATATATATGGAACATGATTGTTATCCCTTATCAGTTTCAGAGGTCGTCTTGGCATGCATACAAATTTTGCAGGCTTGTGCTTGGGGAGTTGAGAATGATAGTATTATTTGGTACTTCTAAATCTGCCGTGTTCAGGGTTTTTTTTGGGTATAAAATTATCTAGGGTCCGTTCCAGCCTAGGAAGTGGATGTGGTGGTAAATTTCCGCTTAAATAGTGAACCCCAAAGCTGTAATTGGATTATAGAGTTGGATAAGGAGAAGAAATGGAAATTCAAAGTTAATGGATCTTACGGCTCACGATAGTTTGGTCCTTCAACTTTTCCATTTCCTTTTCCTCTTCCACCCAAATCCTTGATCCCAATACAGCATGAAGAGTGATGAGTTCCTCTCTGCTCATTCCATTCTCTCTATTTAAAAAATAATAATTTTTATCACTTTTTATTCTGTTTAGTCTTCAGATGGATGACTTTTTTTAAGGAGGTTCTGTGGCATTGTTGAAGTACTTGTTGGTGTCCTTTATTCCGTGAGTCTATTTGGCCAAGAGGTCCAAGATTGAGTTAAGAAATGGATCGATAGTTTGTTATGATTTTTTCTGTTTCTTTTTGTCATGCTCTGAGGAAAAGACTGCTGGAATCCCTTTAATCCAACTCTTTCTTCTTTTGGAGTGGTTGTTTATGAGGATATTTTCTGTATTATAATACTACTAAGCTTTTTGCTTTATATTTCAGTTTGATTGTCTATAAGTGTTAGAGTGGAATAAATCTACATGTTCCCTTCTGTAGGTTGGGTGTTTTGTTCTCTTTTGCTCTTGCCTTAAGAATGATGCAATTGAGAAAGACAGTGGAACAAAAAAAAATTTCAGGAAGAGGAACAGGAATAGAAAACATTTGGTTTGCTTGATACTTTCTGCAGGACTTTCGTCTTCTTGAAATTATGATGTACTTGAGCCTTTCACAAGTCCAACTGTAGTTTGGTCGAACATGAATTTCTTATTGCTCCTAAGTTAAACTCTTATGAAGACTGACGGATGACCTCAAGAGACTAGAAAAGTGAATTTCCGGCAAAATTGTTCTGATGCTGCAAATGTTTACTAAATTTGTAGCTTATTCTGACCTTGAACATGTACCAGTTTCAAACTTGTTTTACTGCTTGCTACTTTGATGTGCCATATATCCTGCTCTACTTATTTTGCTTGGCTGCAGGGCCCATTGTTTTTTTTGTAACACCACCAGTTAGCCTGAACTTGTCGTACGGCCCATCCATTTGTTTGTAACTTGTGTATGTCTAAAAGTCACGAAAAACTGAAAATTATCAACAAATTGCTCATTTGCAATGCTTTTGAAGTTCATTTCGTTATTGACCCTATTTTAATAACAGTCATGGAAATTAGCACAAGAGCAACCCTAGATTAACTATATTAAAATACTTCAAATTAAATTTCACCGAATTTTTCGAATTTTTGTTTTGTTGTCCTCGACACCTACAATAGAAGTTGATGATGCTATGATTTTGCAGAACAAAAAGGGTGGTCATTTTATGGATAAGGTAGAACAAACTCGGAAGGAGGCTTCAGAGGACGCGACTCGGGAGTCTCTCATTGCTATCTCTTACCGTCTACCTGAGAAGAAAGATCTTGCTCCAGAACACAAACCTGAAAATCTGAATAAGAGTGAGGATCTTGGCAACGGAATACTAAAAGGTGATGGAGAAGAGAAGTACAGGTCTAAGCTGATTTCAATATCGTATTCCGAGTCACCAGACACCAAATCTGTACCTGTTGCCCCGGGAGAGATCAAGGGTTAGCCTGGCTTTAGTTTTTGCTTGTTTTTTGTTTTACAGAACTGTGTTCAAACTTGTGTGGTCCGTTGTGACTATTTAGAGTTTGAAGTTGTGCTATGCATAGAAGGTTCATATGGTCTTTATGTGGATGATATACTCTACATGGTCCATTAGCACTCTCTTATGCATGCCTGTTAAATAAACCAAGTTGTTAAATGGAAGTGCGTTCTAGATCTGCTAGTGACATACACAAATCAAGCTTGAACAACTACTTGACTTGAAAAGCATATAATGTCTACTCGTGTTTGGCTTCAGATCGTTCCATTAAATCTTTTAGTTGGCTTGACGAGTAAACAAATTAAGCTTGAACAACTTATATATAAACTTGTTACGTTTTTAAATCAAGTTGAACGACCGACTACTTGGCTCAACTTTGCCCATTTACCTGCATACACACTAATAGTTTATCTGCAATGATTCCAACCATTGGAAAATGTCCGTAATTTGTTCCCTTTTTTTTTTCTCTTGAAAATAATGAGAGATTATGCCATAAGATCTTGTGCCTTTGGATATCTCGTCTGTTTCTGGGCTGTTGTCACTTGGTGAACAGAATGAGGGTGAAGGAACCCAAGAGGCAGTGGCTTTGTGTGTGCTTATATGTGTGTCTTGGTGGAATGTCAACAAAACTTGTTTTCTCTATGGAGAGTACTAGGCTGGGACCTGGGTCCCCATCTCCGGCTAACAACCAGCTTCGGTAACTGGCGAATATCTCCTCATCGGTGAACAGCTACCTCGATCCCGTCTTTGGCAGGCAATTTATTTCTGATGAAATCCCTTGGTGACCGAGTCGAATGTGTTCTAAATGAAGAAATAAATTTGGGAATGCCAATATCAATTCCTCTATGGTCTTGATGTTGGCACTCCGAGAGTGCTAATATCAATTTCCTATAAAAAAGAACGGTGGAAAAAGGATGAAGGCTATGCTTAGACTTGCACAAAAGCATAATTGGTGTATACAATCGTGAAATACTAAAAGTTACTAATATACTTTCTGTTGTTAGAGAAGCTACTACGGAGTACCATTTTTACAATTCTTGAATAATAATTCTTGAATAATTCTAACAAAAAGAATCATTGCGTAGCATTACCACCATCACCACCACACAACTAGCAAACCTGTAAAACGAAATTTCACAAAACTTCTTAAAGTTAGAGAAATTTAGGGAAAATTTAAAAAAAAAAAAACCCAAACTTTGCCCTAGATATTAAAAAACCTCTCATACTTACAATTTTCTCAAGCGTACTTCCAAACTTCACTTTCCTTATTTAAACATACTTCCACAGTCTGGATCTGTTACCTAACTAATGGGAAATGTTGAGTCGGAGCTTAACGGACCCCCAAAACCGTTAAATAGCCCAAAACGACGTCGTTTTGGGCCTTTTTTTTGGTTTTAAAAAAATAAAATAAAAATCTCTCATTCCTCCCCCAATTCAGCAAATCAATTCAGCAAATTCTAATGAACAGTCTAATGCAAAATCTGTACTTGATCAGTATGTGCCCGACCCATCTAGAACAGGATCAAACATCATAGCCTAAATAGGAAACAAAGCTTCAATGCCCTTCGACTTCATTACTTCTCTCAAAGGAGCCGAAATCCTAAAATTCGACACGGCATTCGGATTCTCAACTTCATCTTCATCAATCTCAGCCAACTTAATCTTCTTCTTCTCCTTCAAATTCACCGGCTGGCTAAATTTCAAACTCGTCTCGCTCCTATCCTCATCAATCTCCTTAGCCGGACCAATATACACAGTCGCCGTGTTCCATCTACTCCTCGTCCTCCTCCAAGAAGTCGAACTCCGACCATAACGCTGTCATGGTGGGGTTCGTTGGGTTAGAGGAAGGGGCGGGCATGAACTCGCTGCAGCCGTCGACGGCGTCGTTTTAGGCCACTTAACAGTTTTCGGGGTCCGTTAAGTTCCAACTCGGCATTTTCCGTTAGTGAGGTAACAGAGTGAGGTAACAGATCCAGATGGTGAGAGTATGTTTGAATAACATAAATGAAGTTTGGGAGTACGCTTGAGAAAATTGTAAGTTTGAGAGATTTTTTTGATATTCAGGACAAAAGTTTGGGAGGTTTTTTTTTGAAGAAAACTTATTCACGGAGGAGCCGTGAATAAGCAATTTACAGCCCCCAATGGATACTTGACACCTCTGCCAGAATGTCTCTTCCCATGTGGGACAAAAAAGCTGTTAACTATGGTCAACAGCAGCAATGTTCAATATAAATTTGGTCAACAGCAGCAATGTTCAATACTCCCTCCGTCCATTTGGAAGTGATCCACTTGGGGTAAACGTGCCACACACACTTCACACTCAATTTAAAAATGTCTTTTCGTATAACGTTTTGAATTTTTTTGCACCAAATTAAAAAGTTATATAGAGAAATTTAGGGATTTTTGCACGTATTCGTATAGATCATTTTTGTATAAATTTAGAACGAATGATTGCAATAATTACAACAACACCACTCTCACGGGCGGATTCAAGGAGGGTCAAGCGGTGCCCCCGCTAACCCCAGCTCAAAACTTAAAAAAATAAAAAATAAAATTATATATTTAGCACAATTATGTAAAGTAACGTTATATTTAGTATACACATATGTATAATTAATTTTGTGCTCATTTTTTGTTCTTTTCTTATAAAAAGTATGCATTATAAACCTCACAATCCATAATAAAAGTCTTAATTTAGCAAGATTGTTGACTAAAAAAAATTGCACGATTATAATTAATAAGGTGCCCCCATTGGATTGGATTCCTGGGTCCGCCACTGGCTACTCTCATTATGTACAAATTGAATTGATACACGTACACCGCTCATCCAATATCTATTTTCATTCTTCTTTTCCATTTTCCTTTTTCTTTTCGTTTCCCTTTTTCTTTTTTGTTTGGGTAAATAATTCAAAAATATTTTTTTTTTTGGTCCTAATTCATAAAAACTACATCTGTTAGTTTTGTTTCTATTTTTAATTATTGGCTCATTTCGAAGAGAGGAATCTAAAAACAAAAAAATTATGACCAACTTATAAAATATTTGAAAAACGATAGATAATTCAAAATATTTGTCTGTCTTGTATTATTTTTATTTTAGAAATTTATAAGGTAGTTTTTTTTTTTTTTTTTTTTTTTTTTTAACTTTTTGATTCTCCCTTTGAAACACGAACCAATAGTTGTCATTACCATGGCTACAGCTTTAGGAGTTTACAAAAACAAAATATAACTTTTTTTTTATATATATATTTTGGGTAATGAAGATTGTCCTGATGAACTGGACTAATTTCTCCAGCCTTTTCCAAGCGTTTGCGTGCGATGAGGTGAGGTAGCCCCAAGGACAAATCGCTAAGTATAAGATCTTTTGGAGCTTGAACAAATAGCTAACGAAGAAGAAAAAAACGGAGTTGGTGAAACACAGATTGTCTTAGACTCCATAGCTAACGAAGAAGAAAAAAAACAAAGGATTCAAGCGCCTTAACTGAAAACTCTCGGAGGTGGGTACCAAAACGACGTCGTTTTGGTCGATGGCCTTTTTGTTGTCGCTCTCTCGTGTACGTGTCATTTTTTAATCAAGAAAGGGCTTAGCCATATGGTGTTAAAAAATTACTACCGAAATTTTAAAAATCACGCATGGAAGCAATTTATATTTTTTATTCAAAATATAGCACGAAGACCATCATTTAGGAAGTATATATATACAAATCATATTTCCAAAAAAAAATGTTAATTTTAAGAGTCTCCAAAACATAGAAGATGAACATATATCTTCACCTCTTCGCCCATACCCTTTTTTGTGTAGCTAAGAGCATTGTTAATGGTCTAACCAAAAGTTGTCATATCAACTTTTAGTTATCCATATAGAGGTTGCTTAACAATGTCAATTCCCACCTTGATGTTTTTTGTCCATAGCAAAAAAAAAAAAAAAAAAAAAGACGTTATCACTTTATCAAACTTAGATAACCAAAAACTTGCTACATTACTTTTTTCAAACTACAAAAATAATTTTTCAATATTTTTTAAAACAAAATTTTCAGTTTTTTTTAAATCAAAACAATTTTTTGAAAAAACATTTAAAAAAACAGTTTCGAAAAAAAGTTTTGAAAGAATAAATAGTTTTTAACGTGAGAGCGCATTTGTAACTGCACAAATTATGACAACTGGTTTAGTTCCGTATAAATGATGGAAGTGGTGGCTGTGTTCGTTTCCCAGTTTTAGTTTAGTTTTAATTTTGATGACATCATCATTACCCTCATTTCTCTCTCTATATCTCTCCACTCATTACATATTTTGTGGATTTTGTACAGTCTAAATCTTTTGAAATGGGACCGGGACGTAACAGTGTAAAGTGTAAACCATAGTTAACGGGATGGGTTTGATTTTGGTGGGTGGGAAGGTGTTTCTGCCAATTTTGCGTATGTGTCAAAAGCTTATTAGCTTGCTGCAATAAGGTTGTTCACGGCTGATCCGTGAAGAAATTAATCTCTTTTTTGAAATTTTCCTAGTAATTTAGGGGGTATTCCATTGACAAAAAACTGTTTTTTCCAAACACCGAGACAAATCATTCTCTTACAATACATCACATAAAACCCGTGAAAAATCAATTTTTTCAAAAAATCAACTTAGTGGAACACCCCTTTAACTACATGAATAAAAACTTCCATTCGACTACTAAAAGTGTCCCGTACGTCAAGTTCCAACTACTTTGAGGGATGTTCCAACAATTTCCACTTTATATTGCCATAAAAATTTGGGGCATTCTTGATCATAATGTATAAAGAGTTGACTGATACAATTGAAAACAGAAGAGTAAATTAAGGGCTTTTTTCAAACGACAAGATTTGATAAAAATCAACACCTAATTTTATCAAATGAGTAAGGGGTTTGATTTTAGATTTTATCAAATCTCTTCTTCCTAATTTTATCGTTTGAGAAACAAGGTTAGATGGAAGAGATGGTAGCTCGGCAAGAGTGGAAAATTTCCAGTCAATTATCTCTAGATGCGAACTGATGGACTTGGGTTTTAAAGGCAGCGCTTACACTTTGTCAAACAACCAAAACGGAGAAGCTAATATCAAGGAAAGGATCGACAGAGCTATGGCAAATGTTGAATGGAGGGAGATGTTTCCCCTTGCCCAGGTGTATCATGACCTAATTCTTGGGTCAGACCACTGTCCCCCATTTTAAATCTTACCCTTCCCCTCGAGAGAGTCCCTAAATTATTCAAATTCAAATCAATGTGGTCTACTCATCCTGGATGTGAGGATGCGATTAAATCCTCTTGGGGCCTTGTCGCTAATGGATCTCCAATGTTGCTTCTCCAAAATCTGAAGAATTGCAGGAAGAAATTATGCTCTTGGAGCAGAACAGAATTTGGCAATAATAAAGAGAAATTGGCAGAGCTTAGAGAACAGCTGGCTATCATCCAAGCCAGCGATTCCAGGGGGTGGACATACAGCTCGAGAATCATATTAAGAAGGAGATTGAAATCCTTCTTACCCGTGAGGAAATGTTCTACCATCAGCGCTTTAGAATCAAATGGCTGAATTATGGGGATAGAAACACGGCCTTCTTCCATGCAACAGTCATTCAAAGGCATCAACGAAACGAACTGTTGAAAATTAAAGGAGATGATGGGGTATGGTTTGATGCAGAGCATCAAATCAACCAACATCTGAGATCTTATTTCCAAACTCTATTCCGTAGTGAGGGGGTGAGGGATATGAATCTAGCTCTTTTAGTTCTGGAACCAGTTATCTCCCCAGAGATGAATACCTTTTTAATTCGCCATGTATCTACTGAAGAAATTGAGTTGGCGGCTTCCCAATTGGGGGCTCTAAAGGCCCCAGGTCCTGACGGATTCCCTGGGCATTTCTTTCAAACGTATTGTGGAATTGTTAAAGAGGTGTCGGTTAAAGCTATTGTCAATTTTTTTGAGACTGGTTTTCTTCTCAAGGAGCTGAACCTCACAAATTTGGTGCTCATCCCAAAAACTGTAGCTCCTGAACTAGTTTCCCAATTTTGCCCGATTGCTTTGTGTAACTTCTGTTTTAAAATCATCACCAAAATCCTTGCTAATAGACTCAAATTAATTATGGGCAAGCTCATCTCTCCCAATCAGTCAGCCTTTGTGCCTGGGAGGCTCATACATGACATCATTATAATAGCTCATGAGGCCTTTCATCTAATGAAGATCAACCGAAGAGGAAGAAGTATGAATATGGCTCTCAAGTTGGACTTCAACAAGGCTTCCGACAGGGTTGAATGGGATTTCCTCAAAGAGGTCTTGGTTAAAATGGGATTTCACACCACTTGGATTCAATGGGTCATGCAATGTGTCTCCACTGTAAAATTCAACATCATGGCTAATGGGGGTAAGCGAGGTTCTGTCTCACCATCAAGAGGTCTTCGTCAAGGCGATCCTCTCTCTCCCTACCTATTCCTTCTCGTCATTGATGTGTTATCAAAGCTTATCTCCAAAGGGCTGGCCGAGAAGAAGCTGTCTGGCATCATTTTCAGCCCCCAGTGCCCTATTCTCTCTCATCTGTTCTTCGCGGACGACGCTATTCTATTTTTACATGCTAAGGAGGAGGAATGTGCTGGTGTTCTGGATATCCTCAAAATCTACAATGATGCTTCGGGCCAGCTAGTTAATTTTAGTAAATCAGGGGTAAGCTTCTCCTCTAATGTGCCTCTTTCTCTTCAATCTAAACTGTGTGGATTACTGAAGATGTCTCCTATTAACAAAGATTCTAAATACTTGGGTTTCCCAACTTTCTGGGGGAGGTCCAAGATGGAGGCGTATAATTTCCTTTTGGAGAAAACACTGCTCAAACTTCAAGGGTGGAAGAACAAGAGGCTTACTCAAGCAGGAAGAGAAATTTTGATTAAATCAGAGGTCCAAGCTGTCCCCTCTTATGCCATGTCGTGTTTTGCCCTCCTTCAAAAATTTTGTGACAAACTAAATTCCCTTATTGCTAATTTTTGGTGGAGTGGGGATCCGGAGAGTAAAGGGGTTCACTGGGCTAGCTGGCAGAAGATGACGTCTTCCAAGCTGGTTGGAGGTATGGGCTTTCGAGAATTTCAAGCGTATAACATTGCTATGCTTGCTAAACAAGGGTGACGGCTAATTCAAAATCCTTCATCTCTCTTGGGCCAAATGTTAAAGGGTATTTATTTCCCCCACTCTTTTTTTCTCACTGCCTCTAAAGGTAGGAGACCCTCTTGGGCATGGTCAAGTCTACTGCTAGGTCGAGATCTTATCCTTCAAGGTATGCGATGGCAAGTTTCTGATGGATCAAAAATCTTGTTTTGGGATGACAAATGGATCCCATCATCAAAGGACTTTAAAATCCACTCCGCAAGACCCCCAGATTGTCAACTAGAGAGGGTATCAGATTTAATTGACCAGCCTACTCACTCTTGGAAGGAAAGGGAAGTCAGGCTTCTAGTGTCAGAAGAAGAAGCCAATGTGATTCTAAGCTTACCGATTTCTCAAAGTGGTAGGGAGGACTTCCTTGTTTGGCATTATGAAGCAAAAAGGAGTTATTCGGTGAAATCTGGATATAGACTGGCATTGGAGAATGTAGCAAAGCCAACTAACCCTAAACTTTCTTCTTCTTATCATCCTCCGGATAAGCTTTGGAAATCTATTTGGAGCTTACATGCTCCTCCAAAGCTCAAGCATTTCTGGTGGAAAGCATGTGGAAATTTCCTAGCCACGAAGGAAAACCTCCACCATCGTAAATGTAACCCTTCACCTCTGTGTCCTATTTGTCATAATCAGCCAGAGACCGTTGAACATCTTATCTTTGGCTGCGAGTGGACGAAACCAATCTGGTATGGGAGTGATTTAAACTACATTGTGGATACGACATCCATCCCGTCTGTCATGAAGTGGACTATCTCTACAATAGAAAACTTGAATTCAGCTTCGGATGAGCACCATCTCTTGGTAAGGTGTATTTTCTAGCTTGGCAGATTTGGAAGGCACGTAATGACTGGTCATTCAACTCTATTCCAGTTAATCCAGCGGAGGTTCTTCAGAAGTATTCATTCGCTTGGGCTGAATTTCAATATTTTTTTATTACCCCAGTCAACCCAGGTATCCCCAATTCTCCATTTCCTCCCAATTCCCACTGGACTCCTCCTCCCCATGGCTTTTACAAAGTCAACTGTGATGTTGCCATGAGGAAAGTGAATTCTAGAGCAGCAGTAGCAGCAATGCTCAGAGATTGGTCTGGTAAAGTAGTTGATGGAGTTTCAAGTCTTGCAAGAGCCTCATCCTCCTTGCAAGGGGAAACCTTAGATGTGAGACTAGTGGGCAGATTATTGGAGGCTAACAACATTGCTAATGCCTTTGTCGAAAGCGACAACAAATACGTCATTCTCCTCTGCTCTACCGAGAATGTACCCCCGTGGGAATGTTCGACCATCTTGGGTGATATCAAGAACTTGCATCAGTTTTGAAATTTTCATTCTCATGGACTCCTAGAATATGTAATAGGGCCGCTCATTGGGTGCTACCTCCACGCTTAATGGAGCCATCCCTTTGGACTGGGTCTCTAACTCTCCTTTGGAATTCATTTCCATTTGTAATTCTGATGTTCCTTTGAGCTCTTCTTAATAGAATTTCGGCCGTTCAAAAAAAAAAAAAAAAAGAAACAAGGTTAGATAAAAGTAAAAGTGCAAGGGTTACAAGTGTAATTATAGAACAAATCACTTTTGATCGCCCTCTTCCCTTTTGATCAGTGTAGAACGAAGCACTTTGTATCATCATCGTCACCATTGAGAGAGAGAGAGAGAGAGAGAGAGAGAGAGTGGGAAGGATGGAAGGAATAGTTTTTGAGGAGAAAGATTTCTTCGCATGCTGTGGGAGCACTAGATTCGCAAAACAGATGGCTTCTTTTGCCCCCTTCTCCACCTACGATCAAGCTGTCGACACCGCTAATGATATCTGGTTCAACGAGGTCTCTCTCTCTCTCTCTCTCTCTCTCTCTCTATCTCTCCCTCCGTCCACTGTGTAGTTTTATGCGTAGGCCTGTATATTTTATGTTTTCAGTACCCAATTTGTATGTCTGAGAAATTGGGTGTCCTTTGATTTTTCAGGTTGATGTCAATGGATGGCTAGAAGCATTTTCCGCTCATCCCCAGATTGGCCAATCTCCCTCCTCTCACCACAAAAGCCCCACCAGTGCAGAGTTCATCTCTCTCTCTCTCTCTCTGACCCACATACTAGAAATAACATTTACTTATTTGGATGCTTGAATTATCTCACTACGTTCCCTGATTGTCTGAATTTATTTTATTAGTGACACATAAATGTCTAAAATTGAAAAGACGCATAAACGTGGCCGGGGACCTGGTTGGTTAAGTGGGCAAGTACTTGAATTCCTCACTCAATGTCGGGGTTCAAGTCTCCATAGCCGTGTGGTAGGCTAAACATACTCTTTAGCTTCAACCCCAACATAGGTGCGGTGAGTTTGTGCAGATGCCTATATAGTGCTGAGAGCAATACTTACTGGCAGATATAGAGAGCAGCCTATCTGCATATAAAATATTTTGACAAGACCTTCTTATGCTTTTATTAATAATTACAGTTTTTTAATCAAATAAGTCGCTACTAGCTATGAAACCACCAGCTGTTTTCTCGATTCTACCATTCTCATTCCAAATATGGGTCAAATCTTTTTTTAATTAGGTACTGAACCACCAGCTCATAGCTTGGTTGTACCTCTTTCTTTGCAGATATGGGTCAAATCAGTTTTGAATTAGATGTGTGTCTTTATTACGAGACGTGAATTAGTAATTAGTGAAGTTGTTGTGCTGTAGATGGAGCAAAGGAGAGCAATCGACTGCTTTGGCCACTGCTACGGATTCTATCATGGAGGTAATGTAACTGGAACTTAACAACAACGATTTGAAAGTCCGTTTTGTTCAGTTTGAGATATCAGCATCTAACCATGCTCAAAGGGGGAAAAGGAACAAAAGGAAGAAAATAGAAGATATCAGCAGTCCTCATGTGAAACATAGTTATTTAAGGGAAACTATAGGCTTGGATGAAGGAAAGGTGACTGGCTGAGTTGTGAGCTGTTGAAATTAGGTTATATCTCCTTTGTACTTTGTTGGAGCTATCCTACTTATTAATCTGAGAGTTTTGCGTACGAGATGCTTATCTATGTTCCTGTGATAACTGATATGTGCACAGCCTCTCTCACGCACTCACACTGGAAAATATTGTGGCAAACTAAAACCAAAATTTAAATAAATTCCCTAACCACCAGTATCAGGTTCTGCAACCACCATTTACGTCTTTCACAGAAATATAGTCCACATTGTGTCTGCAGGAACTGGCTGATTGGAATAGGCGGTATCAACAGAAGTTTGGATTTGTTTTCCTTATATTTGCCTCTGGGAGGAGTAGCCCTGAAATACTTGCTGAGTTGAAGGTAATGTTTGCATGGTGAATTGCCTCTTCATGGAATCAACTATCAAGCTCTTGTGATTTTAAGTGTAGAGATATATTCTCTGAATGCAATGATAATCGTGTTTGCATGGGGATGCGCAACGTATAAGCTTAGTGCAATCTAATTTATGTCGGTTGGTTTGGTGTTGATGGGATTTCTCAGATGCAACTCGTGACTGCTCATAAAAGTGATTTGTTTGGAAAATCCTACCCCTTTTGGACCTTAAGGATTCCAAACCGTCCAACGGTCTTCTTTTTTGATCTGGCCAGCCAGTTCGATCCGGCTTTTTGGTTCTGTGCTCACCCCTCCGAAAAGTGTTGCATATTTAAGAGATAATACCTTTATGAGAGCATGTCCATTGGGGGCGCTATCCCCAGAATTAACAATGGATGTGTTTTAAGTGCTCCAATATTGTGTTATCTTGTGTGCTAGTCTAGGTCTATTTGAAGATGTGTGTCAAGTTTGGGTAACCATTATTATGTAGTAAATATGTAAAAGAACCTTTAAATTTACCGAGTTTGCTTGAAACAAAACCGTAGGACACACTTCAACCACACAATTGGAGTACCTAATCAATTCCTAAACTAACACATTCATGACCTTAGTTGCATGGAGCTGAGGCGGGTGCGGGGGAGAGGGGTAATGTAGAAGCTCCCTAGGTTAGGAGCGGGGAGGTAATATTTAATGAATAAATATATATAGGAAAATGCTAAAAAAAAAGCCTAGTGGGCTTATGTTAAGGGTTAAGAAGTGTATCGAAATGTGTGAAAAATGTATGAGTGAATTTCTCTTTGTCAAATTGTGGTGGTGAATTTCTCTTTGTCATTAGTTTCTCTTAGGCTTCAAATATGTTCCTACAAAGTTGATAACAAATTTGTTTTGGTAACCCAGAAATGATTCCACCAAGTGCTACCTTAGGTTGCATGGCTGCCCTGCACTATATACTCAGGCCCCCACCACAAAAATGTAGCACAAGCTTTACCTTGCGGGGAGGGTGGCCCAAAGTATTTTGCCTCGTAACATGAGTCGAAGGAGTGAATTGTTCTTTTAAGGCACTGGACAGTTACTTTTACCTTTTTATCGCTTGAGCTAATCCTTTGGGTTGACGGCATAGGTACTTTTTGTAAAAACAAGTTTAAAAAGAAAAATGCTATGAGAATGAACTTTTTCCTAGTTTTTCAGGATTTGATTGGCCGCAAATATCCACAAGAAGATTTAATTTCCTGGGGTTGATTAACTGTATGGAGGGCTTGCCATGTTGTGATACACACGATGACACATCTTGCACAGTCTGCATAGTTTCCTTTCGTAATTGTATAATCGACTGCTACTTCGTGATTGACATTCTGTGCTAGTATTTCTCTTGAAACAACATGTAAACAGGCTGGCCTCAAGTTGCAGGCTGACGTTTTTCTCTATTCTGTGCTTGTAGAAACGTTACCAAAACAGGCCTCTGGTTGAATTTGAGATTGCAGCTGGGGAGCAAATGAAAGTCACTGAACTACGTCTTGCCAAGCTTTTTTCAACTAAAGCAGAAGGTGCTTCAGCAACTAATGCTCAATACACTGCAAATGTTGCAACAACAGCCAGAGGTAATATTACGAATTTCCTAGCGTTATGTTCATATAATTACATATTAGATGGTGTAAACATATCAAAAAATTAAGCTTCATCTACTGCATGATAGAAATTGAAGCAGTTATAGGAGATCAGAAATGGATAGAGAATAAAAAGGTGAAGCATAGAGAAATGTACACTGTGTTCACTTCACATTTCTAAAAAAAATTCCAAAAAAATTCTTTCCCCATCTCTCATCTATCTAATCATTAATCACATTTCTCTCTCTACTCATTCCCCTCTCTCCAATCATCATTCTCATTTCTCTCTCTATCTCTCCCAATTATTACACCTCTCTCTAATTATTACTTTTTCCAAAAACTCATTCAAACACTATCTCAAAAATATTTTTCAAAATATTCTTCTCAAAACTCTCAACCAAACAAAGCGGGTAGTAGTTGATACTAGTTGAAATCTCAAACTTTGAAGCATGGATATGGATACGAATACGAGACATGCACCTGGCATTTCTCCAAAATTTAGGACACGTGCTTATTGATGACACGTTTTTTATACGTCGACATATTGATGACACGTTGAATATAAAAGATTATGTATTGCATGTCTATATTAAAAGTTCATATAAAAGACAAAAAATGTTACTCGATGTTGAATAAGGAATATAAACATAAACCCAAAAGAAACTAAGTCACTAAATAGGTAGACGTGCCTGTGTCAGTCACAGATTCGCGAGGCCAGTAGATGTCCATGTTTCTTAGGTCACATACTTAAGCTGTTTTTTGGAGGCAATTTAGGATTAAAATATGGCCTTGCAAGACTTCAAAAAGAGGGCATAAGGGCGTGCTCCTTTGTGGAACCTACACTATTGTAAATATCAATGTAAAATGTTATACAAATATTCTAGTGTGTGACGTACGTTATGGACTTGTAGAAGATCGTGTGAACGTCATTGGATCACATCTTACTGCTTCATCTGGGGCTCCTATTATAAATCCATCACAAATATCGGCTAGGAGTCGCCCACCCATCACGACTCACGTCTTGGATGTTTCTCGTGGATCCCCTGGGGCTGGTATTGAAGTTCGATTGGAAATGTGGGAATGCGTTAAAACCCGTCCAACCTTTGGTGAAACAGAAACGGGCAATTGGTTACTTCAAGGGTCTTCAACGACGGACAAAGACGGACGAAGCGGTCAGCTGATGGATATAGTTGATGCTTTGAAACCAGGGACATACAGAATAAGCTTCAATACAGGTAAATATTCACCTGGCGGTTTCTTTCCATATGTATCTATCGTGTTCGAGGTTAGGGAGTCACAGCAGTGGGAGCATTTCCATGTTCCTCTGCTGCTTTCACCATTCTCTTTCACCACTTACCGGGGAACCTAGAAATTCTCTGTTGTCATTGGCAAGTGCAACATGTTTAATTTCTATCCCTTTCTATTCTATAGCTGAGGTATTTGGGATGTGGTGTACTGTGTTTATTACTCTCAGCGCATGTATAAAAG
>CM029276.1:16065491-16106273 GCA_016920895.1 Vaccinium myrtillus
ATAAAAGTTTATCATGGTTTATGATTGCTATAATTCGTGGACAATAGTTGGTAGTGGGTTTGGGGATTGGAGCAACATAGAGAGCTCATTCAAAACATGAAACACGGTAGTTTTGGAAATTATTGGTCAAGATTATGGTTGTAAATGAGCTGAGAAGACAAAAAAGAATGAGTTTCCGAATGTCTCGAAGGTTTGTTTCTATATGATTCTTGGTCCTTTTCATGAAAGTTTCAATTGAGCTCACGAGCTGAGCTCAAGTAGTTTGGTTTCTTACGCATTGCGTAAGCGTATGTCCGGATAGTTCGAGCAATCTTAACAAATTAAATGGCTTCGAAATGGTTTCAAGCATTCTCATGTTTGCAGGCTTGAGAATGTGTTCTGAATGAACGAGACACAAGTCCAACGACTATCCGTATTTGGCTTGGTTTTTCTGTTCATTACTGAATACGTATACGAAATAAAGAGTAGAGCATGATTCGTCAGAGTTCAGACTTGAGGTTTCATACCATTCCAAGTTTACGCGTCCAATCAAGACGATAGTAGACTAAAATAACGCGCCACCAAATTTGTCCATGACTGAAAAACACGCTGCTTCCAGTCTGAAAATTCTTGACCAACTCTGTTATAGTTGATCTTAAGCTCATTTTAAATAAGGTGACTTGTACGACATTTTAGCTGCGGGACATGCAATTTGGGATAAATGGATAATACAAAAGCCTCAAATTGGTTCTCTCTCGCTCTCTTTTTAGGGGGTGCAATCCTTTCATTCAGTTGGGGGTTGGTGGTAGGTGGTTAAGAAAACATAGCAAGACTGGATACAAGAAAGTTTCATCTTGAATCTACACCAAACAATCCAACACAGAAAAAAACAAGACACTCTTTTAATATCCTCTTTTTGTTTCACAAGCGAAGTGCTAAGATACCACGAAGGAGTTGGTCTGGTGGTCAACTCGGATCTGGATCCTCTGTGAGGATTTCACTGTGAGGGTTTTGTTGTGAGTTTGACAACACACCAAAAAAGAGATCCAATGGCTTACAACCCTCTTCCCTGTTCCTAAATCAAAACGGCGTTGTTTAATAGGAAAAAGAAATTGCTGGAATGACAAGCTGCCAAACGGCAGTTTTCTTCTTCCGTTAATGGCTATTCTTCTCTGTTAGTGTTACCTCAAATTTCAAGTGGCTTAAATATATATATTTTTTTCCTTTATTCAATTCTTTCCCAGATTTGTTGTTCTCTGTTAGCTCAATTTCAATTGGCTTAATTTTTTTTTTAATTCAATTTTTCTCCCAGATTGTTGGATTCTCTATAACCTCAATTTTGTGGGTAGTCTTGTAAAAAATCATTTGAATTAGATAACTGTAAACAATTGATCTAATTTTCAAAATTTTCATCCAAAAGGATCCTGAATATTAAAAGAATTTTGAAAAAAAAGTTAAACGACCAGGTGCTTAGTATTCCTGTGATCTGAATCACAGACATTAGAGCTTATACCCAACTACAGGCAAAAACTCAATTCACATTAAAAGCTATGTGCGTGACACTCGTGCATAGCATGAATGAGCCATACCACCTAGGAAATTTCAACTAACTAGACTTCGTATCTGCCCTTGAAACTACAAAATCATTAGTAACATCCGGACAGTCAATTTAGATTAGTGAATTCGTAGTTTTCAAGAGTAACATCTGCAAGATTCAAAAGAGAAGTATTGGTTAAACGAAGAAGAAGAACAGTTTTGAGGAAGAAAACAAGAAATGAAGAAAAAGAAGAAAACGTTGTTTGTGGTGGCTTGCCATTTTGTCAGATTTTTTCCCTATGAAACGGTGCCGTTTTGATTTAGAAATAAGGAAGGGGGCTGTGAGTCATTTGTTCACTTTTTTAGTGTATTGTCAAGTCCACATCAAAATTCTCATAGAGAAATCTTCATAGAGGATCCGGATCCGGTCAGATCCTCTAGACTAGTCCATACAGAGTGGAATTGGTCTTCGAAGCAAGCCAAGTTCAAATTCTTTGAGCGGGAAGTTCAAATTGCAAGCAGTGCCTATAAATAGAAGAAATCAAATAGTGAAAAGCCCCCGGACAAATCTTCAACAAACAGCTATCAAAGAAATGATGCTTGGTTTGTTCATTGACAAGTAGAATTAGGATTTCGACTCAGATCGAAGTAGGTTAGGAAGTAGATTAGGAAGTAGTTTAGGAAGTGGATCTCGATTGTTCTTGTAACAATCAGTTGTTCGAAGTTTTTGTTACCTTTTGTTTGAAGTTGAAGACAATTTCGAAGTAAGTCTATCTTTGATTTATCAATCAAAGTATCTTGTTTCCTTGTTGTTCTTTAATTTTCTAAGTATATTGGTTTGTATTTCTTCACTTTGAAAGAAAATCCTCATACTTGAGGTAATTGAACCATAAAAACACAATCGCCTGATTAGATTTGGTTTTCCAAAGTTAATCTGAGGGAGGAGATTTAAAACTCTCTGGCACACTCGCACACAATTATTTTCCATTGCAAAGAAGTAAAAGAACCAAACAAATACCTCTAAGGGCATCCTTATCTGATACACCAAAAAACACACCAAATTTAACCTAAAAAACACCTTTTATAATTTAGCAAATCATTTTTCAAAAAATTCACAAAATCAGACTTTCTATTCAAACTTTAGCAAGTCACTTTATAAAAAACTTACAGAATCAGACTCTCTATTCAAACTTTTGCTCTTCCCTCTCTCCTCCTCCTTTGGCGAGTGAACAGCAGGTCACCAAATTTGTTAAGTTACTGTAGCAAAGTTAAGAAATCTTCAAATTGGTGAGTTCGTTTGATGAAGCATTTTAGACTAAAATAAGTCAAAAATCTTTTTGTTTTTCCCACTAATAAGTCAAAAAGCAAAAAATATGCTTAACTTTTTAGGCTAAAATAAGCCTTATGTTCGGTTTACTGTTTTTACTTAATTCTGTTTTTAGATAAAAAGCCGTGTTTGGTGAGTTTCAGGGAAAGGAGGGAATTGGACTGGGAAAAAACTTGACGCAGCGAGACTGACTTCTAGTGGCTCGAAGAGAAAATATAATGAGCGTTACGTGGTTCTACATCAACCTACTTATTATACGTTAGTAGAGGTGGTAATTTTTAACTCAACCCACGAACCCAACCATATCCACTTACTTATAATTCAACGCAACCCAACTCAACTCACCCATATTGTATTATAGGCTAATATGGGTTGAACCCATGTCAACTCATATTTACCTAGGTTTAAATAATAATAATAAAAAGAGAACAATGATTGGCCAACAGAAGTCCTTGAATTGGCCATGTTTATGGAATTTCAAGTTAAGGCCGAGTTCTCCGATGAATTTTATGAGATAAAATTTAGTTTTGTTCGGAGGTGTGATAAAATGCATTAGTTTAAAATCTAAGTTTAATAAAAGTGTTTTTCAGATAACTTTATGAGATAAAATCTATTTTTGTTAAAATTAGTTAAGGATCCTAAATTTCATGTAGTATATTCTAATTTGGAGTTAGAGATTCCCCACGCTTTCTCGTATTCACACTTCTTTTCCTATTGTCATCATGCGTTGATAACGATAGACAGACTTAGGGCATCTCTAGTGCACTACCTAAAATCACTACCTAAAGTGCGCCCTAGCTAGTTAGCTAAGAAAAACCTCAAAAAATGGTCTCTAGTGCACAAAACTTGGCTCCCTAAAATCCTAGGTGGCACCCCTCACTACCTAAAGTGCCCTAAGTGACTACCTAAATTTGGGGAGGTACTTAAGGAGAGAGAAAGAGGAGAGAGATAGAGAGAAAGAGGAGAGAGAAAGTTTAGGGAGTCCCATTAAAGTTTAGGGAGTATTTTTTGGTTATGAGGCTCACTTAAATGGGTCCCACATACACTTTAGAGAGTATTTTTAGGGAGCCCCATTAAAGTGAATTTCTTCTTAGCTAGCTAACTAAGTTCTTAGCAAACAAAATTGGGTCTCACATGTGCTTAGGTGTACACTTTAGGGAACATTTTTTAGGTAGTGCATTAGAGATGGCCTTACGCGGTTATGAAAATCGGAAATAGACAGACTCTGTTTCGACTCGATTTTGTTTTTCTTCAATTCCTCTCCCCTTGAAACAGCTCCCTCTTCCTCCAATGTTGCTCCCTGTTTGGCCGGGTCTCAATTTCTGGTACTCCCTTGCGATCATCTCATCACCGTCATGGCTTTTCTCATTTTTGGCCATGGATTTCATGAAGAAAACCACCGGCCTCCCCTCCATCTTCCTGATTTCAACACTCGTACTTTCATGGTCCGCAGGTAACTTTGTGCTTTCGAAGTTGTATTTTTCGTTGCGAGGAAATCCGGAACCGATCGTTTCTTCCGCGGCTGCGAAGGCGCCGGGAAAACAATCGGCTATGCAGTTCTGTTCTTTGGCAACGTTGGTCTTTACTTTTTGTCCGAGAAATCCGTTGCTTGCCTGCTCGCTTTCCTCTCTCTCGCCTTGTACTGTCTCTGCACTCTTTTCTGCATCCAACCGTATACAGATTTTGGAGTTCTCGATTTCCTCCTCAGCGCGACTCTAAATCAAACATTGAGTGTTTTTAAGCTCCGTTCATTGTACACTTGGCTAGTTATAATTGTGTGTATTGTCATAGCCGGGATCCGGTATCGTCTAGAACCGGTGCATTCCCCCGGAGAAGCAACTAGCCTTGAAGAACCATCACGGCAATTCAAGAGTCCTTTGGGATCCTCTTATTTGTTGTACATGTGCCTATATATTGTGCGAGGGTTTTGTGTGAAAAAGTGAGAGAGGAGAGATTGAGAGAACTGGAGAAGGGCACGAGGGAAGGCAGGCTCTGTGGGGGTTGCCGCGCACCGGGTCGTGAATTTGAGAGGAAAAAATGGTGAGAAAATAAATAGAGTGCGGGGTGAATGATTATGTATAGAGCCATGGTGTTAAGTGCTCTTTGAATGAGTTTTTTCACATCACATTGTAATCTCTATTTTTCCAAACATAGTAAAATCTATTTGTCTCGTGGAGGTAGGCATTGAGGCCGAATCATGTAAAATATTGCATATTGTTTGGGTGTTCAATCCCAACAGTTTATACCTTAAAGAACAATTGCAAGATAAATAAGCTTCCATTAGGTTTTATCCGATGCCCAATCAACTTGATGTTTTAATTGGTTGGTCTCCTCAATGAAATTAATATCAACGTGGATACAAAATGGTGTCCAAAATGAGGGTACTAAAACACTCCCATTGGTTGATAGATCTCATTGAGAACTTTAGTACAGTGCAAAAAAAACTAAAAAATGTAAACACATTTAAAAAAAAAAAAAAGTTTTTGAGTTGTTATTCTAAGTTTTAGAAAAGGGGCAAAAAAGTAAAATTTTCATACTTCATCCTTTAATTTTTGAAAATGGATAAATATTTTAGTATTTGAAAAAACATATTTGTGGACAAATAAATCCGGACAGAGGGAGTATTGCGGAGTAATATACCCACAATACACATTGGGAGTAGCAAAATAAAAAAGTAAGAGAAAAGAGAGAAGAGAGTCAGAGAAATGGACGTGGGATAGCCGAGAAAATTTTGGGTGCGGATTGGGTAGGGACACGTGGTGCCTGACACCCAATCTGAGCCGTCCAAACACGTTTTGGGCGGCTCAAATCAGGGTGGCATTTTTGTAATTTTGGTGCAAATTTACCCGATCAGATCTGAGCCGTCCAAAACGTGTTTGGGCTCTTTCGGATTGGGTGTCGGGCACCACGTGTCCCTACCCAATCCGCACCCAAAATTTTCTCGGGATAGCTGGATAGGCATGTGAATTTGTCTTAGGATGGGTCCCACTTCGATAAGGATGGGTCCCACTTGGATAACATGGGTCAAGGAGTTGGCACAAGTCACTTTCTCTTTTTCAGAATTGGCCACGAAAAATTTAGTGTTGATAAAATCTAGTTTACTTTTGACGTGTGATAAAATCACATTAGTTTCTCAATTGATAAAATCTAGGTTTGATAAAGTTTTTTATCAAATGATTTTATGAGAATATAATTTTGATAAAACCTAATTTTGTTAAAGTCAGTTGAGGATCCTTGATTTTAGACGTATTCTAATTTGGAGTTAGAGATGATCTACGCTTTCTCGTATTTTCGAGTGCAAATTTGTTCACCCTCCCTAAAAGAGAGTGAACATTACCCTCTCCTTTATTGGTCCAAATTGATCGTGGGGCTCACTATTAATACACCCCATTAACCATGGTTACACTCAGTCACTTAGCTGTCTCTCTCTCTCTCTTCTCTCACTCTCTCGTCTCCTTCTCTTCCACGGAAATTCACAGATTGGAGATGAATCAAATCCAAATTCATTAAAAAATTCTCTCAGCTCTCAATATTGAATTGAATGAAACCTAAATTCAAGAAATAGAGTAAGAATTAATGCAATTTTTTGAAAATGCAAACCCACATAACTACTAGTAGATCTCAAAAAGTATGCATGTCCCATTAGGGAAAAAAAAAAAAACAGTTGAGTAAAGTGTAAACAGGAGAACATGCAGAGGGGAAAGAATAATACGGACTCAGGGATGCTGCTGTGCAGCGTTAAACGGCGTTGTTTTGATGCCCCAACGTGCGGGAAAAAAATAGAGCGAAAACGACGTCTTTTTGATTTAATTAAAACGGCGCCGTTTCGTGGTCTTCTACGCGGGTGAAAAATTGAAACAAAATGACGTCGTTTTGATTTGGTGAAACAACGCCGTTTCGTGGTCTTTTACGCGGAAAGAAAAAAAAAAAAAAAACGTCGTTTTCCTTAAGTGGAACGAACCCAAATAGAATTTCGACTAACCCAACAAAATTTCTACCAAATCTCAGCAGAAACTTCGACTAACCCAGCAAAATTACAACTGATGAGGGGAAAATGGAAAATGTTCATAGGATTTCATATGGGAAATTCCGCAGAAATTGACCAGCAATCAGAACCCACAAAACCAACACTTGTAATCAAAACCCACAATCGAATACGTTTCTTCCAAAAAATCGAGTCAATAACCATTCTTCCAAAAAATCGAGTCAATAAGTAACCACCAATTTGATTTACAATCGAGTCAATAAGTAACCACCAACGAAAAGTCAGGTGAAGACAAGTTAGAATACTTGTTGAAAAAGAGTAAAGTGCCCTACCATGGTCCCCCCACCATTACCCACCACAGGTGAAGACTAGTTAGAATAATTTTTGAGTTAGAATACTTGTTGGAAAACATCTTTTTGGCTCCATTCGCAAGAATATCAACATTGTTGGTGCTGTTGGCGCCATTTTCATCCATCGAGAGAGAGAAGTTGCTGTGGACATATCAACATTGTCGAGATCGGAAAAAAAATGCATAGAGAGAGAGAGAGGAGAGAGAGAGAGAGAGAGAGAGAGAGAGAGAGAGAGAGAGAGAGAGAGAGCTTACTGTTGTGGTGATGACGGAGCGCCATCATCAGTAGTGTTTGGTGCCGGAAGTGACAAATCGGTGGCTGTTGGCGATGGCAATGGATGAACGACGGCGGTCGGCTGCTGTGCATCCATTGATGTCGGCTGTGGAGGTTCCATTTGGGGGAGAAGTTTTCTGATCGAAAGATGGGTTCTCTTCCATTGCCCTTTTTCTGATCGAGAGATGAGTTTTCTTCCTGACCTAATCCCAAAACGATGTCGTTTTGGGATTTTTTTTCCCTTTCCGCGTGAAACGCATCGAAACGGCGCCGTTTTTGTCGCTGCACAGCAGCATCCCCAAGTCCGAATAATACTAGCACTCTTTGCAAACCCAAATTGAAGAAACACGGTGAATATTTCAAATTTCCCCAAAACAAAATGATAAAACTCCAAAATTTACCCGAATATGAATTAAAAAAGAGAGAGCAGATCTTGAATTTGGGTTTCATTCAATTCCATATTGAGGAGAGAATATTTTAGAATGAATTTGGGTTTGATTGTCTCCAATCTGTGAATTATTGTGTGTGTGTGTGTGTGAGAGAGAGAGAGACAGCTGAGAATGTGTAACCATGGTTAGTAGGGGTGTGTTAACAGTGAGCCCCACAATCAATTTGGACCAATACGGGAGAGGGTAATGCTCACCCTCTTTTAGGGAGGGTGAATAAATTTGCACTCCGTATTTTCTCGCACTTCTTTTCTTATTGTCATCACGGGTTGGTACACGGTCACAAAAACCAAGAAGAAATAGAAAGCAGAAATAGACAAAGACTTAGAGCAATTCCAATGCAATAGTTAAAATGGCTATAGCCATTGCTATATTTTGGCACCAAAAAGTGGTTTTTGGTGCTAAAATAGAACCCAGGCTCCAGTGTTTGGTTCTATTTTAGAACCAAACAGTTCCAAATTTAACTAAGGGAAAATTATCGAAATGGTCCCTGTAGTTTCACCCAAATCTCGATTTAGTCCCTCTAGTTTCAATTGCACTCCAACGAACCCTGTAGTTTCAATTTTGGTCGAATTGAGTCCAAACGTTAACTTTCGTTAGCAGATTAGACAGAAACCCCAATTTGGGATTTTTTTTAGGGTCAAACTCGTCTTTTCACCCACCCTTCTTCTTCCCCAATTTGTAACCCTAACCCAAACCCAATCTTTTTCTTTCCTTTTTAATTATACAACACTTAGAGACCTACAAGTTCGAAATTCGAATTGGAAACAGCATAACAAAATAACACCAGACGCAAATTAAATTGTAATCAAAAGGCACAAACGATTCTCATTTGAAAATTAAACAATGTCATAGATATAGGGAGAATTCTAAAAAAGGATTCGGAAACAGTAATTTTGGTAATTAAGCAAACGAAAAATTAAGCAATGTCATAGATATAGGGAGAATTCCACACTCAGCAAACAGACATGTACACGCGTTTCTATATATACACACAAACAGAGAGAGAATTCCAGTGTCGGTCTGTTTCTCAGTAAGAGCCGGTTTTACGTAGTTGTCGATACATACTCAAGAATCAAGTAGATCCGCTGATCGTCATGGAACCAACTGAAGAGCCTGAAGACATTGCAGTGGCGGAGAGTGGTTTGGATCTCCATCTCTCCCCTCAGCTGTTTGTGTTCATTGTGGAGTTTTTACTTCTCGATCTACTCCTTGAATATTGCCTTCAACGCCACTATGTATTTGCTCTGTAACCGTAGTGAAATCAAGGTTGAAATCAGACGAAATTGAACACACTAACACACACTGTGACTCTCTCTCTCTAGAAATGTTTCTCTCTGCGTATGGAATTTGTTGATTTGTTGTTGAATTTGGATAGCCATTTGCTTGGAAAAAACGAACGGAAACCGAATTGGAGGGGAATATATATATAGGCGGGAATATATATAGGCGGAAAATCCAATCCTTTTTAGATTTAATTTTTATTTTTTTATTTTTTGCAAAGGAAAGAAAAAGATTGGGTTTGAGTTAGGGTTAGGGTTAGGGTTACAAATTGGGGAAGAAGAAGGGTGGGTGAAAAGACGAGTTTAACCCTAAAAAAATTCCCAAATTAGGTTTTCCGTCTAATTTGCTAACGGAAGTTAACATTTGGACTCAATTCGACCAAAATTGAAACTACAGGGTTTGTTGGAGTGCAATTGAAACTAGAGGGACTAAATCGAGACGCGGGTGAAACTACATGGATCATTTCGATAAATTTTCCTTTAACTAACTTTCCCACCTCTCACTTTTAATTACGTTTTCAACTCAATTCAACTATATACGTTATTTTCAACCCCGTTATGATCTAATTTTTTAACCCCCGTTCCGAACTATTTTTTAATTACATTTTTTTTAATACATATTTTGTCCTTTACGTTTTTTTTTATACATATTTTTCAACCCAACCGTTAGGCACACCGATTGGTGTGCATCTTGGCTACACCAAATAATTCCCTCATGTCTCTCTTTCTTCTTCCCACCGTCTGGTCCAGAGATAACACAGCTCAGATCTAAAATTGGGGAAAGGGGAAAATCCCCCATTGAAGTCCAAGATCTCTCTCTCACAAACACCCTATGTCTCTCTATTTTCTGTATTCAGCCATCACCGTTGAGGGTTTTTCAGTGGAAGACATCACCGTTGATTCCGGTGATGGCAACAACCGTTGAGATTCCGGTAGTCTTTGTTGGAAGGTAGATGACGATCAAACCCACCAGTGACAAGTCTTCATCTTTCCGGCCACTTTCTGGTGGGATTTTATTTTTCGGCCATTTGCTGGCCACTTTCAGGTATGTCCAATGTCCCATTTTCTGGTATTTGGAAGTTGGGATTGTGAGCTGTCAAGGATGACTATAGTAATCTTTGGTCCTAAATATAGAACCAACTATAGCTTTGTGCCATTTTAGAACAAGATTTAGCACTGCACTGGATTCCAGATTTTTTAGTTTGGTGTCATATTTTGAGTATAGAACTGAATTTTACTCTTGCATTGGATTTGCTCTTACGCGGCTATAAAAAGCGGAAATAGAAAGACTTACGCGGTTAATTATAGATTCGGTTTTGGTTTTAGAAAACCGGGTTTCACTTTTCTAGTGGCCCCCCCAACATCAGCCTTTGATCTTTCTCTCCCCTCTCCATTTCTAGAAATGTTACTCTAGTACATACCTTGTGCAAGATGGGTCCGAGGGGTCCACTTCAAAAGACTCACACAAATGATCCAAGCCGTCCATTAGTTCTGAAATTATTCTTTGAGTCATCCAGAAAAAATTCAGGTCAATTGTATAATTTTAAGTACTTGATCCAGTTATCTAACCTTATTTCATATTTCGGTCAAAATTCAAGATCTTAAAGTGTGAATGAATAATTATAAGACGGATCAACCACTTATAATTTTTCACAAGGAGATTTCATTGCTTAATTACCTCTCATGGCAGGGTCGGACGGTCTCACACTACAAACGATTGGTTTCAAAGAAGGTTGCCGAGACACTGCTCTCAAAGTCAAAAGATATCATTTGAAGAAGAAGAAGATTTCATCGGAAGTAAATTTCATTGACCGTCGGAATATTCCCCTGAGGAGAAGTCCCGTCAAGAAGAGATTGTGGAAACACATAGAAAGACTAAACGCTGTGTTCGTGTTCGGTTCACTGTTTTCACTCAATTCTGTTTTGATTTTTGTTTAAATTTCAAATGTGATTTGATTAGAAGATGTGATGTTGACTCTTATGGGTTTTTTTTTTTGACCGGGGTGGGTTCTTGTTGACTATTCCACCTTGCACGTAGAATCTCTCTTGTATTACTAGAAAATTTGAAAAGTTAATGTAGCGCACCGCATAAAGAAGTAGTCGGGGGAGAGTTACATAAAACCAAAACTCCAAACCAAACAAGAATCTCAGGCTCTGTTTGTTTGGGCGTAAAATATTTTCCTGTAAAATATTTTACGTGTTTTCCGGTGTTTGGTTGTATAGAAGATACGAAAAACATTTTCCATCAACAAAAATGATTGTGACACAAACTTTGTGCCACAAACAACCACAACCCCACTCACATGGAGTGTGGGTCCCACATGGGCCCCACGTGCGGGCCCCACACCCCATGTGAGTGGGGTTGTGGTTGGTTGTGGCACAAAGTTTGTGTCACTATCATTATTCTTCCATCAATGGGAAGGAAAATGACTTACCAGGAAATCCTCGGTAAGTCAATTTACGAAATCATCGTGATGCATGCCTCTTTCCTAGAAATCCTCGGTAAACCAAGAAATCCTCTGTTTCAATCTCCTCGACCAAATTTAATCCACGGCTCTCTCTCTCTCTCTACACACACACTCACACATATAGATGTATATATATATTCACACAGATGTTACATATATCTGGGATAGATGTCTCCGATAAGGACCCGACTAGGGGTACAGATTTTAGGACCAGAAAATGTACAGAATGCAATGGGGGACCCACTTTTGGGTCCCACACGAGCGATCCGAACCCATTTTGATTGAAACGGTGAGACTTTGGTTTAAGCACTTCTAACCGTCCGATTGAGCTGAAATTTTGTGGAGCCTCTCGGAAAAATGTTCTAAGAATAATGAACGGTTCGGATCGCTCGCGTGAGAATCAAAAGTGGGTCCCCGAGCATGCTCGATAAATTTTCTAGACACCATGGTTCTGTACGCAAAGGTTTTTTCGCTCCAATAAACAGCTAGCTGTTTTTTGGGAATTCTATAATATATGTCTCTCTATCTCTCTCTCTTAGTAGTACAGCAACATGATCCATTGAACTTGAAGTGAATCAAGGAGTGGGTTTGTGCTGTGAAATTTTATTTTAACTTATCAACCAAACACCGAAAAACAAAAACGAAAATTTCGTTTTTGGCAAAATCAGTCTACATAAAAGTTATTTTTCAGGGTAAAATGTTTTACTTCGAAACAAATGGAGCCTCAGTCCAAAGTTAAAAACGCGGCTTAGAATAGGCAAATGAACAAAGCTATAGAGCATCTCCAACCCAACTCTTTATTTTTGCTAGTGAAAAATACAGAAAAAAGGAAATCTCTACTTTGCCGATTTACTTTTTTGTCAAATGAATTCCAACCTTACTCTCTATCTATGACTTTTATTCAAGTAGGCGTATTTTTTTAACATCTACCCAAACTCATTATTTTTGCTATCTTAATTCATTTTTCCCATTAATTGGAACAAATATTAATATATTGATGTAATGCTAGCTTGCTTGTTATTACGTTTCACTTTTGTACTAATTTATTTTCTTGGTAGGAAAATATCAACGACTCAAAAACTATTTGAAAGAATGAATGCCAACTAAAATGAATAATAAACATGGGTTTGGTGGCAAAAGCATACAAATAGAAATGAGTGGCAAAAGGGTTAATTAGCTAGTCTACTTTCCTCTCTACTTGTAGCTAGTGAAAATACACAGACAAAATGCCTAGTGTAGTAGAGAGCTCCTTTGAAATCACAAAACTTGGTTTCACTAGCTATAGTAGTAGCCAATAGGGCTGTCCAGTGGATCATCCGATCCGCCAATCCGACCAATCCGAACCGATCTGAACCATCTGTTGATCCATCCGTGAATGTTTGGTTCGGTTCCGGATCGAGAATTTCTAATCTGGCGGTTCCGGATCCGGATCGGATCCGCTCATTCCGCTTGATCCGATCCGATCCGTAACCGATCCGTGAATGTTCGGTTCGGTTCCGAATTTTAAAAACCATAATCCGCTCTGAGCGGATCGGATCTGATCCGTGGACACCCCTAGTAGCCAATGGGATCAAGTTGCTAGTTGGCTTGCTAGACTGAAAAGTACAAACTGTTATTGAGTCCAAGAAATTTTGCAATAAGGCTGAGTTTCTACTAAGGTACTTTCAGTATTTTTTCACAAGTCATTCTTCTTACATATATCAACTGATTTGACAATTTGGAATTCAAAAATACCAAAAATATTATAGTGAAAACTACCCCTAAGCGTATAAGAAATCAGAGGTTCGTGGTCTTGGTTCCTTTTTCATTTGGGCTTGTATTCGTCCCGTTGTTATTATTGTTGTTTGAGTAATTCCTTTGATTGTAAGGGGATATTTAGTATTGTGAAAGCCTAAAATACACATATTTATTTAGGTTCACCGTATGCATCTAATGTGTGGTTCAAATTTTGCCACCTCATAAAGATTCATAATATTTTGGTGCGTCTCGTAACTTTTATATTAGAAACTCGTAACTTTTTAGCAATATAATTCATAACATTTTCATAATAGATCCTTCCCCAACTTCCTTTTAATTTCACCTGCGCTTATCGTTACTTTTCGGCAATAAAATTTATGACATTTTCACCAAAAATCATAACATATTAGTGCGTGTTGTAACTTTCATAACAAAAACTCGTAACATTTTGAAGGTGCACATGGTACACAACCCAAAAAATACATGGGTTGAAATCCAGTTAATTTTTTGTAATCGGAAAATTGTGCGTAGAAATAATTCTATTTATTCGCATCGAAGAAACAGGAAACTTGAGCAGTTATTCTCGGCCTACAAATGGATTAGCACTTTCCAGGAGTTCGTCTTGTATTTTTGTCCACTAGTTTAAAAAAGCAATAATTATTCAAATAAAAGTTTCCTTCAAATGAGCATTGAACGTCTGCATGGGTGACACGTGTCGTACCCCCCAGACAGGAACGAAAGAGAGATCTGATTTTCAGGCAACAAAAGCTTGATGGTGATGATTCAAGTCACTACTATATATATAATTTTATGGTACTTGTTCTTGAGGAAATATATTTGGTATTTGCCATAACATTGCCAAGAGAGAAGTAAAACATGCAGACTGTGAAGGAAAAACTAAGTGACATGAAGGAAATGCGCAAGGTGAAGGCCGAAGCTAAGGCAGAAGAGCAGGTGAGTGACAGTGAAATTAACATTTCATTTACTACTTAGCACTGTGTAGATGCAGCAATTCTCATTTGTTAGTCTCATTTAGCAAATTTTGCTATCCCGAAAAAATTGCGCGTGTTTAAGAGTAATGGGCAAAAAAGATGAATTCTTCTCTTTTAATCCTTTATTTTTGAAATTAATGGCCGTATATTACAGAAGAAAAAAAAAATCCCAAGCATTTAAGAGGCTGTGAGTTGCAAAGAAATTCATCCTTTCATACCTATTCTAACTTTTCTTTCTCATGCACAATCCGACGTTGAAATAAACTCGAAATTATATTTTTACATCGTCCCGCTACTTAAGGACTTGAAATAAACTCGAAGTCACGGGCATCATTTTGATCGCGTATCAAGAGATACGTATCCAATGTAATACTCTAACAAGCACACAATAATTTTATGTTGATTGCTTCAGATTTGAGCTCACAACATAGTTAACAAATATCGGCCAAAAAAAAAAAAAACATAGTTAACAATTTCGAATTAACGTCAAATATACGATTTTTTCCTGTGTCATTGACATGGTTGAGCTTAAATTTTGACATTTACATATGTGCCAACTTTCATGTACAAATAGAAAAATATTCTGATGGAAAAAAAAGAAAACTGAAAAAAATATATATTTCACAGGCTGAGAGGGAGTTGGCTAAAGCCAGATTAGATATTGCTCACGAAGTTAGGCTGGCAAGGGAGGCTGAGGGTACAATGGATCTCCACGTGGCAAAAGCTGGTCAGAAAGCAGAACGAGAGATAGCCAAGCACACGGCCAATCATAACCGGCCACATCACCCTACTGGCCACCAAAATGTTGGTCCCACTAATGATCCCCATGGTCAGAGTTACACAAACAACCCTACGGGGTCCACCACTGCTGCCGCCACCACCACCAGCGCCACGGGATTGGAGAACACAGCCACCACCGCCACAGGGTTGGAGAACACTACTAACACAGCTGGTGCTCCTCCACAGAACAACCTCCTTCCACCAGATTTCAACATTTTCACTTCTAAATAAGCAAACAGTATGTAATTTGCTTGGTTCATTACATTTTTTATTCTTATTTGTTGGGAAAAAAATAAATAGTAAATCAAAGGGACTCTTAGTATTATCATTACAGAATAACTTGTGGCAGCAATCTTATTTTCTATTTTTTTTTCTATTATGGGATCCTTTATTCTGAAAATCTTGTTAATTCTACTGTGGCCTCTCTTTGCTTCTCGGTTATTTATTTGGAAAACGCACAGGACGTAGGAGGAGATTTTGTGGCCGGGACCATACATGTAAAATATTTATAATGTAGATAATTACTTAATGCGTGATCTTTGTATTTGATTTTTGTTTCTATTTTCAGAGATGCACGATTTTATCAATCGTTCTATTGAGCAATAAATAAAATACACACACATATATATATACACACTTCCAATAAGGGACCCTTATTTAAGTTTCTGTGCGGACCTAGGGGTATTTTTGATTTTTTTTGGACCAAATTTTGATGATCCGAACTGCTCAATGTTTTTAAAACGTGTATTTAAGACACTCCGCGAGGAATCTAAAGAAAATAAAAATACCCGGAAGGGCTTGATCTGATCGGTTTTCGATAAAAATGATACATATACACACCGACCGCAAGGCAAAATAGAAAAACAAAGGATGTACCATGTGGAGATATGAATGCAAACAGGGGCGAAGCCGACCCCATGGCGAAAAAAAAAATACTACTACTATTATTTAATTTTTTCTTTTAGGAAATTCATAAATGAACCCTCATAAATTTAGGGCTGACACCACTGGATAATTCCCCAACTTTCATCCCCTCTCTTTGTGTGACTTGTTTGAATCCTAGTCACTCGTTTTGTTCTTTTGATATGGAGAAGTTGATCTGTCTTGCTAAATAAATACTCCCCTCCGTCCCAAATTGTTGCTCCTAGTTACTATTTGGGAATTGGGACCTCTAAAAAAATGGTTCATATAGATCTCTTATTTTAATATTCTGAATGGTTGAGGTTTTCAAACTTTAGATGAACGTACCAGAATAAACTAGCTTCCTTTAATACAGAGATGTTACTCCTTGAAAGTAAAACATTGTGTCAAATTATCTTCCACATCGATCAAAGCTAAAGATTTCAGGATATACTTTTAAATGGAGAATACAAGACTTTTAGGACATGTACAACATGTACACTAGTCGAATGATGTTTTAGATATTTCTGTTATTCATATATACGAAATTGGATTTGGTTGCGATTAAGTTTTTTTCCTGCGACATGATCCAAGAAAGGTCTATTTATCGAAAGAAAAAAAAGACATAAGAAAGGTCCAAATTATAGGCGATGACGATATCATGCATACTAGATTCTATTCCAATCATATCTAAACGAAAGTTAAAACTCTTTCGTAAATTTTCACATTTTTTTTAGGGTAATCAGTAATCACAATCTAGATTGCCCGTTGCCCGAATCAGCTCACTATGGACAGACAATTTGTTATGGGCGTACGTAGAGTTCAAAAATCAATTTTGCAGGAGGTTTTGGACTCTGATTATGTATACTTTTACTTACAAAACCATTTCAGAGAATCTATTCTTCACATATATCATCTACATATTTTACGGATTGTAATTAATTATAATCCAAAAACCTATACTCCAGGCTCCATTATTTAGAATGGAAAGAATAATTGGCTTCCAAACACTTCTTAAGATGAGGTTATAGAAGTCAGATTATAATTTTGATTTCTCTGACTTGATATCAAAACTTGTCTCTTTCATGACAGTGAAATTTCCCAAATAGATAAAGTTGCATTGGTTGTTTGTATTTTCAAAACTTAATTTGTCTCTTTCTTTTAAGTGAAATTTCCCAAATAGATACCAAAAGTTGCATTGGTAAAAATTTATTTATCATTTTCCTTTTAAAAATGGTAAAGAGTTAATGGGTAAAAGTGGAGAATAATTTTGAAATAGAGGTAAAAATTGATGGCCTGTAAATGTATTTATTATAGTGAAAGTGAAGTGTTGAATTTACAAAGTAAAACATTTAAAAAGGGACGGAGGGAGTATTTGATACCAAAAGTGGCCTCTAAATGTATTTATTAGTGGTGAAGTGCGAAAATGGGTAAATTAGGTTAGAATTGTGTGGGTGGTAAATGAGTCCTTGATCAGTCTTGCCATTAACTTATTTACAACCCACTGAGTCAGATAATCATAATCCATCCCAAATTACTTGACCAATTTGCATTAGTGGGGCACACAAATTAATAAATTTAACCCTGTACATTTTTAATTTCTTAACATAATACTTATGTTTTTCCCGATACAATAACAAATTGGTGAATACATACGAAATTCATCTTAATTATAATTAACAGAAAGGGGTTTGTTAATTTCATACAACAGGATGGTGTAAAAATTTAGTATAGCATAGATCAGACAAATATCCTCATAAAGGAAGAAAGTAGAGTAACATTATTGGAACACTTTCACAAATTTATTGGGTATAATTGAAATATTCACGAATATTAATATAATTTTACATAAGCAATTGGTGCCCGTGACTTCACAGGACCCCACATAGATCTGTACCCGTGTACAACTATGTACAATTACATACTATTGAATACAAGTTATTTTTGTGTGGATTTGGCAAGTTCTGTCAACAAATTCTTCCAAAAACAGCCCTTAAGCGAATGAAGGTACTACTACATATGTTTAAGAAAACGAAGATATATATCATAATTGTGGGAAAAATCCTATCTACCGCAAATTTTCCTATAGCTAGTGAACCACCCTCAGCAAAACCCACCAACCAGTTTGCTCAATTAGAATATTCATGAAAAAATATTAAAAAAAACAAGCAAAAGAAGAAGAAAGAGAGGAAGGTGATTACTGCAAGAGTTTTAGTTCATATTACTCTTTCTTGTGGTTCTAGCAAAGTGTTAAATTCAACCATTGCTACCGAGCAAGCTAGCTTGGTAGACACCCCCCCTCTCACACCTTCTGTTTTAGAGAGAGTGAGAGAGAGAGAGAGAGAGTAGTATTGGTGGTGGCTGCAATGGCACAAGAAGAGAAAAAGGTGGTAACTGCAGTTTACAAGGTTGATTTGCATTGTCCCAAATGCGCAGAAGACATTAAAAAGCCTCTCCTTAGAATCCCAGGTACCCTTTTTCATTGGTTTCTTCCTAGTTCCAATGTGAAATTATTCATTAGGGCGGGAGCACTGCCACGTGGTGTTCGGTGCTCCAGACAACACAACAATCACACATTCTCGTGAGATACACGAAGTGGACCCCATGTGTGGTTCTATAGTGTCCAGAACGCCACTTGACGGTTCCTCCGGAACTATTAAGATCAGTGTTGTACCTTGTTTTTCTCTTTGATTTTTTTTTTTAAATATCTGTATTTAATAGAAGTATTTGTATCATAATTTATCTTCCCTTGCTTATCTTTCGATTTACTAACTCTAGTTTTTATTTTAACAAAACTTCTGGTTCCGTTCGGTTCATCTCTTGTACTAGATTTCTAATTTTAACAATAAATCCAAAATCAAAGCTTATTTAGGTGGCTAACAGTTATAACTTGAAATATTTTTTTCAAAGATAAGTTTTTTTCGTAAATAATTCTATTTCTATGAAAGAATTGCGAATATATAAATATGAATAATTAATTATGTATCGTAATTAACCGTGCAGGGGTCCAGAGTGCGGATGCCCAGTTTGAGAAGGGGGAAGTTACAGTGAAAGGCACAATTGATGAGAAGGAAATGCATAAAAGGCTAGAGAAGTTGAGCAAGAAAAAGGTTGAGATTGTTGAAAAACCAAAGATAACCAAAGAAGTAAGCGCCTCCCTCATTAATAAGCTCTATCATTACATTTTTTCGCATTTGTTCTTTTCGTGTCAAAGTTTTTTGACTTATTGTTCATCTCGACGAGAGTAATCGGAAAAGTATGAAATTATGATCGAAAATAAATTTTTTTGAAAATAGACAAAAATTTAAGTATGTCTTAATTTTTTTATTTTTCCGATTATTTTCGTCGAGATGAACCAATAAGTCAAAAAAAAAAAATATTGACGCAAAACGAACAAATGCGATTTTAACTTTCTAATTTAGCCAAACCTAGCTATTTTCTCTTTCGATCTTCTTATGCAACATAATTTTGTATGTATAATAATAATGTATATTAACAATAAATTATAAGACAGAAGGTATCCCTTTTTTGTTGGATTTGGTGTAATAATAAGATTTAGACGAATGGATGAATATATAGCAATGTGATATTGTAAAATTTATAATTAAAGAATTAGAAACTAATACTCCCGTTCCAATTTGTTGTGCATGTTTCCTTTTTGGGACCTCTCCAAAAAATGTCTATATTTCATAATCTATTAATGTTTTTTTTATGATTTTGAAATCTTTGTTTAACAAAATTAATTGAGATCTATCAAACAAGATGCATATTTTTGTATAAAAAATATAGACAATTTTTTGAGATGTCCAAAAAAAAAAAAAACAAGCATAACAAATTGGGACGGATGGAATATATGAGTAGCCAATAGACACTAGGTTGGAAAATCACCGCATATTCGATAATCAATACTATAATTTGCATGTTTTTTGGGTTCGCTTATATTGAAGGCTGATTACACGTGAGGGAGGGCAATTGTTGAAGGGAGATGGAAATTGCACACTGTGAAGTTGAGCAAATTTAGGCCCGATGATGGGCCCGATTCAATGACTAGAATTGTTCATCTTTTAGAGTTCGCCAAGAACTTTAGACCTTGTTCGGTTGGGTTCTAAAACCCGGTCTCCATTTTACAATCAGTGGGGCACTCTGACCCAAAGTACATTTTCTTTCTCCTTCCCATTTTGGGAGACACTATTCTAACGCACAAATTGTGCTCAAATGAGTCAGTGGGGTCCACTTCGGAGTCCAATACAAATGATCCAAGCCGTTCATCAACTTTAAAATAATTTTTTGATTGGCGTACGAGAAAATCAGCTCAATCTAAAAAATTTAAATATTGGATCCAATTTTTCAATTTTCTTTCAAAATTTAGAATCCTGACATGTGAAGAAATTTTAAATAAAAGTTAACTAATCAGATCAAGTAGTTACAAAAATCTGATTGTGCTAACTTTTTTCATAGCTACCAAAAAAATTATTTGAAAGTTGATGAACGACTTGAATCATTTATATGGGACTCCGAAGTGGACCCCACCGACCTATTTGTGCACAATTTGTGCATTAGGATAGTGTCTCCCCAAATGGGAAGGAGAGAGAAAATGTACTTTGGGTAAGAGGCCCCCACTAATTTTAAAATGAAGACCGGGTTTTGGAAACCCAACCGAACAAGTTCTTAATCATGACAAAAACCATGTCAATCGAATTTTTTCGGTAACTAATTGGTTTACATTTATTTAGCACCCCACATCAGTACTGGTGGGAAATTAAGAGAGAAAATTCACACCCAACTTAACTAACAATTATATTAAAACTTTCACAAACAAATACGTCCACACAGGGGGGCGGGGGGCCTGTGGTGACTACAGGTGTAGTGAGTGAATCTCGGCCGTTAAAAGTGTTTTGAACGGTCTGGATCTAAAATATTGAATAATGTAATTATTCGCGCGAACAATTCAATTAAGATCCGGACCGCCCAAAACAAGAATGGACGGCTGAGATTCTCACTACACAGTCTGTAGTGAGTTACTCACTACAGGCTCCCCGGTTCCGTCCACACATATGCTCACACTCTCCTAATCTCACGCACACACACAAACTGGTGGGGGGAGACCCCCAAAGGGGCTCCCTCTCTTTCTTTTCTTCTCTTTTTTTTTTTTTTCACACTTGCACACTACATAGAGATATTCATTTATAAATAAATCAAAGCAATTACAACCACAAAATAAACTCAATAATTCTTCACCCAATCCTCATTAACTCACCGAACATGGCAGCTTATTTTTCTTCTTTGGCATGGGCCCCTCTCATTTACTCCCATCTCCATCTTTGTCTTTTTGTCCCTTACCCAGATCACAGTCAAACCCCCCACACAATAATCAAGATTATCTCTCAACAATAACACGCACATTTTATTTATTGCGATTAGTAACATTGTGATATTCGATCAATATGATTTTTGGCTTAATTGAAGTCTCAACGAGACCTACAATATGAAACGATTTTGCTCCTTGAATTGAACTCCTCCTTAATATCTTTGTTGAAGGAGAAATTTAAAAAATAAAGTTATCTTCCTCCTTAATAGCTTAACTTTTTGGAAGAGTTGTTAATTAAAAAGTGAAGATAAATTTTTTCAGTTTCATATATAATATAGTTACGAAAATGTCACTACCACATCGCTCCGGTTGCCGTTGGATTTTCATTTAAAAATAACCTTGTGAAATGTTTCCTTGGCCGGGCAAAAGAAGTTTGTGCTACGCAGTCGTTCAGTGCACGAAGGACCCACGACATTGGACGGCTGCGAAGTCATCTGTAATCCGTGTTTGTGTCTGTCTGTAACATTTTCGTTATTATGCGTCGTGGAGTACTAACGAAATTTTTGTTTTTTGATTCGAAAAGGCGGTGCGCATTACGACAATCAAAGTTTATTTGCATTGCAGCAAATGTGAGGATGACATTCGCAGGAAGTTGCTGAAGCAAAAAGGTATATATCACCCTCAATAGCATCAATGGTTCCAGTTCAAAAAATTAGCATCAAAGGTTAATTCCATGTTTTTTTTTTTTCCTTTTTCTTTTGTTTCACTTTTTTTTTTAAAAAAAAAAAAAACCTAAAAGGGACAAATAACTCGTTATTTCATATTTGAACTGCATACACGGGCAGTTATGAGTTTTTTTTTTTTTCCCCCTCGCAAATAACCCACTTCCTGGAAATTGCATAAAAATATTTTCATTGCTGTTGTATATCATACCAAAAAAAAAAAAAAAAACGTAAAACGCATTGTTTGTTTGAATTCATTCAGTGAATCAATTGTGCCATTGTGAAATTTAGGTATTCACAATGTCAGAATGGACTCGAAAGCTCAGACCGTAACCATCGAAGGAACCATCGAGTCTGAAAAACTGTTGGAGTTCATGAAAAAGAGGGTGCACAAACACGCAGAGATTATACCTCCGAAGCAAGAGAAAAAGGTCGAGGAGAAGAAAAAGGAGGAGAAAAAAGAGGAAAAGAAAGAAAAGGAATTCGAAAAGAAAGCCAACGTTATGACAGTACAAATGAAACTTGCTCAACCTGCAAGGGTTGCTGAGTTTAAGGGGGTTGCTGAGTTTAAGGAAGAGAGGAAAGTGGAAGGAAAAACTCCAGAGGGAAATGTTCCGTACTTCGTTCACTACGTTTACGCTCCTCAAACGTTTAGTGATGAAAATCCGAATGCTTGCTCAATAATGTAAAGAGCGTGTTACGAAAAAAACTCGAAGTAGTTCTTCACTTATAAACCAACTTCACGAATACGACGATGAATTTGTGAAGTTGGTGTGCGGGAAGAACTACTTTGGAATTCCGTAACATATTCTTTACATTATTGAACAAGTATTTGAGAGTACTCATTATTGAGGATGTGAAGTAGTTCAAACCAACTCCACAATTACAATAAAACAATCACCCCTTATTAATTTATGAGATATTTTGTTGTTTTTTTGTTTTTCTCCATCTCATTTGAGGAATATTATAGAAACAACTTTGAAGCAAATTGTAGTCTGATCAAAATAGAAATGACTCATAGAGCATATATGAATGTGAAGTTCTTGGCATTTGTTTTTTCGTTGTTCTTGTTTTTGGGGATCGTTTCATTTCTAATTATGATCGGCTTGACATAAAGTTTGACGAGCAAAGTAGTAGCTTTAGTTTGACTAGCCTCGGGAACCCACTTGTGGGTCCCACAAACAATCCAAACCGTTCATTCTGCTTAAAACATTTTTTCGAGGAGCCCAGCGAGAAATGAGCTCAATCCGATGTGCCTAAGTGCTTGATCCAAAATCCCCCTGTTTCAGGTCGGTACATTTTATGTTCCTATGGGTCGGTACCCATAGCAGCTTCCCTTTATTGGAGAGGACAAGAATGAAGAAACCTCCTGAGAAGATGTTTGGAAAGAACTTGATGCTAAATTCCTGAGTTTGATTGAGTTAATCTAGCTGATAATGTGCTTCACGAGGTTGAGAAAGAGACTAGCGTCGCCAATATACGGTTGAAGTTGGAAAACTTCAATACGACAAAGTCTCTCATGAACAGATTGTATTTGAAGCAACGCCTCTATGCATTAAGTATGAGGGAGGTCAGACCTTAAAAATCATTTAGATGAGAGCATATGCAAAATATTTGTTTCAAGATTTATGATGTTAAGATGAAAGCTTTCAAATGATATTTCGAAGAGAAACACGAGCAGCTCTGTTTGGTCCCAGTTATGGAAAGAAAAAAAAAAAGGCTTCCGAGTAACTTTCTGAAAATTGTTTCTGTAAACAAAAACAATAATACTCGTCTCCTATCCCACGCGTTTCTTTAGCTCTAAGTACATTTTAGGAATTGGAAACCTTTTTGGTGTTCATCTGAGAGATGGAGGTTGTCAAATTATCACCCAAAAATGGGTTTCAGAAGAAACTGTTCACCTAACAAGTTTTTTTTATGTTTTCCGGAAAATAAGGATATAAAACAAACAAACATGATGCCAAACAGGGACGTTATGCTTATGGTTTTCCCCATATTCTGATTCTAACAGTCAGTTCTTATAAATTCTGTTGCCAAAGCAAGGATCATAAACAAAAAGAACTAAAATCATAACAACCGACCAAAGAGAAAATGGAGATAACGCTTCTAACTATACAACAGGGAAAAAACAGCTACCCATTACTCGGAAACTTCATATATTATGAAGCCGGTTTTTCACAAGGAAGACATTTCATCCTCACTACGTTCAGGAAGAGAGATACCTTCTGAGAAGACAAAACGGTTAGTTGCACCAAAGATGTTTGCTATCTGCAGAACTGCTGTTTGAGATGTTGCAGCCATAGGCAGGAAAGCATCTGGAAGGCTAGGAATGCATTCAGGAAGGTATTCTTCCTTGTTGGAAACAGGAGTGTACAGCGTCAGCACTGCCCGGCAGAATATAAATCTGCGAGACCGAAAGCTAATTACTGGAAGAATTTTATCACGTCAAGGGCCTTACTTGATAATATAAGAACTATAACAGGTTTAGACAAACAAAACTATTGAATGGACCAAAAAAGGAAAGTTCTACCAGGTTTGGATTTTAGACTAAAGTACTGTCTAAATTTCATGTAATGTAAATTCACGTATCAAGAAATATGGTACGTAGTGTTAAAAATCTTTTTCCACAATTTAAGCTGTTATAAAAAGGGGGTACAATGCATGAAAAGTTCTCCAATAACCAACCTAACATGCCACCTCGTCTTACAGGTGGAGCTAGAATGCAAACAAAGAAATTTGAACTCAACTACTCAAGACCTCCAAAAATTAAGGTCTGACACCATGTTAGAATACTACTAGTCCCAAAAGGTTATGAAGCTTAGAAATGGAGCTAGAAAAGGCACATAAAGGTCTCCAGCAGGTGCTACAATTGTAAGCACTTGTTGACAAAAGGCATCCAAGGTGATTGTGGATGCTCAGATGAAGCCAACATTAACTCGGTGATGTAGGACGGTTATAGGATGCTTTTGTATTGCCACCTACAATAGGAATCGTGCTGGTTTTTTGGTGGGAAATAAGAATAGTACTTCGGAGAAACTGCACAAAGAAGAAGAGGAGAAAAAAGAATGAGAAGAAGAAGAGAGGGAAAGAGAGATAGAGGTGTTTCACCCTCTCGCAAGGGTTAGGCGGTTTCTACAAGGAAGGACCGCAGCCCAAACTCCAATCACAATGCCTCAGACTTGCAAACTCAATTCATAAATCAACACTGTTCAAAATAGAAGAAAACATTCCAATTCATAGTACAAAGATTACATCCCAATTTATATTACACATGGAAAATACACTTCATTCCTAGAAGTCTAAATGACATGAACCTAATTAATGAATACATTGAAATAAGATATACTCCCTCCGTTCCAAAATAAGTGTCCCGCATGCATACCTAGGCCTTTAAAAAGATGCATTTTTTTCACCAATCAATAGATATCAATGTATTCTTTTAAGTTGTGAAAAAAAAATACATCTTTTTAAAGAAAAATACATCTTTTTAAAGACCTAGGTTTGCGTGCGAGACACTTATTTTGGAACAGAAGGAGTATGAATCAACCTACTAACAATTAGATGCAATGAACTAGAGATGTATTTAATGTATCTAGATGAATATTAATGCAAGTACTAAATTCATGATGACCCTTGACCTTCCAACTACCATGGATGATCCTTGAACTACCAACTACCATGGACACTTATTTTTTGACCAAAAAGACTCCTCGATGCTCGTGCTACCCATGGCCTTTGGTTTAGGTTTCCAAAGCCTATGAGACTTGTCTAACCATTCCATGGCTATGCCATCAATTCTCCTCCGCTGAAAAGAACTCGACTCCGGCGAGTTATGTGCAATTCCCAAAATACCAAGATGTGGAAAAGCTCGTTGAATTAGGAGAGAACTTTTATGTAATTTCAATGTTTATGCATCTATAGCACAAGAAAGAGTATACTTCTTTTTCCCAACAATAAAGGAGTGTGTTGGCACGCCCAGCATATTGTGCGTCACGATCCCACAACCATGTTCTTCCCAAAAGTATGTGGCAAAGCTTGAGCGGCAAAACATCACATGACTGTCTCTTTAAGGCTCCCAATGGTGAAGGTGACTGGACATTATTGCTCAACCTTCAACTTTGTATTAGTGATCCAAGCCACATGATGTGGCTCAACTTTCCGAAAATTGGTTCTGGATGTGGCTCAACTTTCAACCGTAACTTTTTGACAGCTTCTTTAAATACCACGTTGGTGCAACTTCCTATATCAATAACTAATGAACATACTTGCCCACCGCAATTAACCCTTGTTTGGAAGATTTTCCCTCGATAAGAAATACGCTCATCAACCCTTGGAAACTTGTTTATTTGTTACCATAAGAGGACGGATAATGCCCATGAATTCATCTAAATCATCAAAATTTACCTCCAGATTAGCACCAAGAGGTTCACAAACCTCTTCTTCAGGTGGTGGTTCATTGGATGCGGACTCTTTTGGAACTTACTTTCCAACCAAGGCAATTGACCTGCTGGGGCATTGGAAGGATAAATAACCCAAACCATGGAAAGCGAAACATCTTGTTTTAGAAGTACTACTTGCTTGAGATGTTGATAACAATGCACTAGGACAAGAGGACTTGTCAGCAACAAAAGAATTTTCTTGTGGCTTCTCAGTAAACTTACTTCGATTCCCATCAATAAAAGTCTTTTCACTTCGAGTAAAACTTTCACTTGTAGCCTTCACAGGAATGTTCTTTTTAAAGTATTCTTCCATTTGGTAAGCCACGTGAACTGCATCTGCCATAGTATAGAGTCGACAAGCAGCTAAACCACAAGAGATCTTTGTATCTAACCCTTGCTGGGAGAAAGCATTACATCCTCATTCCATGAGAATTCAAATACTTTTAATTTGAACCCCTCCAATTGAAAGCTTCAGCGGGGCTATAATTGAAAGAATCACTACGCAGGGGGGGCGGTAAACTTGATGCGGAAGAGGCATGAGTGCAGTTCGATCTTTGTGGTGTATTCGTCTGTAGTGAGTAGGGCCTCTTTCTCGTTGATCAGTTCGCCTCCGCTCTATTGACCCTTCTCTTCTAGGTCTGCTTACCGAGGAATAGAAAGGAAGGACCTGGGGCCAGAGCAAGTTGGGTTGGGGTATAGAGCCGTAAGCGCGGTGGGGGGTGACAGAGGACGTGCTCATACGGTTCATAGAAGGATATGATCAACCCGTTGATCGTTGGGAACTTTCACTCCTCTATATTCTAAAAACGCCTTTCTAGGAGCATTACGATCTGCAGCTCAAATGGTCTCTTATGCCGTAGGTGCTCTAGATGAGCTTCGGGTAACCAAATATGAACTGGTACCATAGGCACTTTGACGGCGAAAGAGGCGAAAAAAGCAATCCATAGAAAGATTTGGCGCCCCTCACTTAATTCTGTGGTTAATAATATTTGTAAATCGGTGGTGGTTCCTGTTTGGAAAAGAATCAACAGAATAGCTAATAGCATAAAAACAGATCCAAGTAAAGTATAAAGGAAAAACTGATATGCTGCCTTGATCTCTCTTTGTCTCGAACCCCATACCGCTATAATAATGGAAGAGTAAGAGGTGGCCCCAAAGTGGAATTGCTCAGTGGTGGTTGGTCGAAGCTCCAGTAGGTAGCCACTCCCTTCTCAGAGAACCGTACATGAGACTTCCGCATCATACGGGACGGTAGCCAAGCTATAGAATCTTCCAGCGTACTCTTCAACGGACATACTGCCTCGGACGGTTATAACATTGCCGCATCATGCTTACAACAAAATTTCCTTTAGCAGTTGGGAGTTGCTTTTAGTTTTTGTACGGGACATCGACGATGGGTTGCTAAGAAGCACGGACACAGACAAACACAAATTCGGACACGTGACATGGCATTTATAAATAAAGGGGAGATGGAAACGACATGGACACAGCGAAAATTTAAACCTTCATAAATTTATATTTAGAGTTTCTATTAATACTTAATCAACAAACACCCAAAACTAATGAAAGCCAAGACTAATGAATGAGGTTTGAACCCTAGTCAAATGAATGAGAGTACATGGCACCTACCCATTAGGTTACCACTCCAATTGCAAACAGCCAACATTGTTTTGTACATAATTAAGAGATGATCCATCAAAAAACAAATCACGAGGAACAAGAGATAAGTTTATCATATTTTCAACCCTTCATAAGTTTTTATATTCTCACGTGAGGCACGCGTGTTCCACACTTCTCTTGTGCTTAAATTATTATCGTCAACAATTGGATAAGCCATTTGGTGTGTCCCATACGCATACCCAGAGTCCCAGGCATGGTGGTGGCCCCCCTGCATCCGATACGAAGATGGCTACCACTTAGGATAGACGCATGTCAAAACCCACAAAACACGACTGTAGATTACCTCGCAACCAAAAAACCTACCAGTTTTGAAGTTATAAGTATTTTAATGATATGAAGACACTAAAATATAGAAGTTACTACCTCACAATCAAAAAAGCAGAGAACTTAAGATGTACCGTAGCAGAAGACGCCTCAAAAATGGGTCGCTTAAACCTTGAGCCCAAACAGGATCAAGAGTGTCTGATGCCGCCAACATCGATCCCCAGTCATTTAGTAGTGAGGAAAGCAAGCCCCTGGCCTTGTTGAACATATCCTGAAGCACTTTTTCAGTTCTCCATCAAAATTAAGCTACTTGCAATTAAGTATGGACAGCAATGTTGCTTGTACTCACCGTATCAATATCAGAGCCTGGAATACCAAGCAAGAGGCAAAAAGCTTGCAAAGGAGCCGTGAGAAAACTGGTGAATAGGCTCCCGCTTGGGTAACGAGAAGAATCTACATTAGAAGGCACAGTAGGGTAAGAGGTAGGAGATAGGAGCATTGCAGCTGGCTCTCCTTTTTCAACTCCATTTATAGCCTGTGCAAAGAAAACCTTGATATTTTCAATATGATTACAACACGTAATTAGATGCACTACATTTTTTTTGGCCAATTTAAATGAGAATTTTATGGTTGAAACTTCGTCCTGCTGGATCAATAGTTTTGTGTGTAGATGAGATGAATGACCCTTACTCGATGGGAACAGTTGAACAGAAGAAACCAACCCTTCATACCACATACCACTCTTAACTTCTCTAGGAAACCAATTAATGTCGTATTAGATTTCAAGCACAAGTAATGGCATAAAGTTGACAGCGCAACTTAGGAGGTACGGCTATATGTGGTATGACATAAGTTCCTCTCTACTGCTTGAGAAGGAGCACGAATTTGAACCTCTAGCAACACGTGTTCACCAAGGATTTCAATGTGAGGTTGCATGTTATACTCCTACAGAAGTATGAACAATGCAGTAACACAAATGAAATTCGTAGCAGTAAGACCTAAGTCATAACATAAATAAAGATCGCCAACAACTGGTTGATCCTTAGTAGTCAATACCCAGTATTCTTGTCCGGGAAAGGCAGGTCAGTCAGTTTAATCTTCAAAATTAAGGGATGCGTAGAAAACACAAACACATATTCGTTTGGAAAACTCGTATACATGATGTAGTCCCATATAAATAATATATAAATTCATATTTCAAACTTTTCCCTGCCATGGCTGGCTGCTCCAATGTTTTACTAATTCAAGATTTTTCTTGTGTTGTTATGTATGTATACCACACACATGGCCGGTGGTCTTAGAAAGTATGTAAACTTGTAGTGATAGAGGGAGAGATAAGAGCATGGCCACCACAAAAGAAAAAACAGAAGTGTAAGTGGTAGGAAACCTGCCTTGAATGCTTTGCTGTTGTCACTGTCAACAACTATAAATAGTGGCTTTCTCGTAAACGGAACAAAGTCACAAGGATAAATGGAATCAACACCTGACAAAGAATAAATTAGCATTAGCATAACTATTCTTTAATGTTCAAAGAATTAAATAGCAATATATCCATAAGATTATGGGTATGACAAAAAAATATCAAGCTTTAGTGAAGTCTTGATATTATTGAATTGGCAAGACTCAGAGTCTCAGAACAAAGAGCATGTGTGTAATGTACAAGGTGAAAAGCAACCCAATCCACGACATCTTTCTATTTTGTGCTCATTTGTTGATGATGTTGTTGATGCCCATATTGCCTCGTGATTGGTTGGCAGTTTCTTTTAAGTTGGTTGCTGATGTTTTTATTTGTTGGGTTTCTGCTCCTTATTGGGCAGTGATTTGTTTGCAATGACTTCTTCTACTTCTACTTTTGGTGCTATTTTTTGGGTTATGCATGGTCTCTTGATATGTTGCCCATAAAAGTTATGCTCCCTTGGCCAAGGCTGCAAAGGTATGTTTCTAGGTAAGACCCAGTTTAATTACTTTGAGTGATGATCCTCTCAAGTCCTATAGAGTCCAACTCGAAATTCAATGTGTTGCCCCCCCAAAAAACCTGCCGGCAGCCTCAGTTATGGAACAGTATGGAGCCTGAGATTAGTGGCACACTTGTTCTTACCTATTGCCAAACTTGTGTGACACAAGGTTCAGGAGTTGTTTTTCATTGTCAACGCTGAACGTCTTTCATCAGATTTAATTTTCCTTCTCACTTGACGATTTGACTTCGGAGGATTACTATGCAAACTTTTGTGGTGTTTGTAGGGACCAGGGAGCTCAATATTTTCAAGCTGATCTCCGTGATATTCAGTTTATGCAGTCCCAACTTGAGTCGATGCATCTAGCTCGTTTTCTATCTGGTCTACCTTCATCTTATGATCCTATTCAGCCCAACTTTCTAGACGCTCGTGAATTGCCTTCTCTCAGTAGGGTATTAAGGGGGTGTTCCACTAACTTGGTTTTTTTGGTTTTTTTGGATGTTTTAGTTTTGCAAAAAAACTAACTTGTTCCACTAACTAGTTTTTTGGTTTTTAGTTTTGCAAAAAAACTAACTTGTTCCATTAAACTAGTTTTTTGAAAAACTAAGTGGTTTTTTGTTAGTGGAATGAGATAGTTTTTGAGTTAAAACAAAACTATTTTTTTTTAGCGGAACGGGGTCTAAGTCGATACCGTCAAGCTTCTGTTTCAATACTAGCTCAATTGTTGTGTCAAGCTTCTAAAAGTCGCTAGGTGCTAATCGAGCGGCTGGACACCGCCTAGCGCCTAGGCCAATTAATCGGTGATTAGCCGACACCTAGACATTAGGCGGATTTTCTATCTTCTATCTTCTATTTCTTATTAATATTCTCCTACGGTCCTACCCCCTCCCCAAGTTTGGAGAGCAAGTACCAGAACAGAAGTAGAACAAAACAATAAATAACATTGAAAACTAAGAAACAAAGCAAAGATCAACGTTCAAAGTTCAAGGTTCACGTGAACTGGGGTTTGTGTTTACTAGAAATCAGTTTATATCATAAGAAAATCACATCAAAGCCCCTTATAGTAGTATATTACCATGATAGTACTCCCTCCGTCCCAATTTTATAGTCCCTCGTTCTATCCTAACCGGATAAAAAAACGATTATATCTTTCAATCGGTAATACATTTTATGTGCAATATGGATCTTGTTTGATAGATCTTGATTTAATCTAATAAACAAAGTGTTCAAAATCACCTAAAACATTGTAGATTATAAGATATAACACTTTGAAAAGTGGCACGAACTCCCAAAAGGGACTATAAAATTGGGACGGAGGGAGTATATCCCTAAAATTTGACATTGCCTAGCAATAATCGTCCGCCTAATTCCGCCAAGATGCCTAATCCAGCCTGGCCAATTAATTGCCGATTAATCCCCCCTAGCGGCCGATTAATTGGCTCGGTGCCTAGATCACAGTCTAGACCCCTAGGCAAGGCGGTGGGGAACCGCCTAGCACCTAGGCACCAATCTAGGAAGCACTAACGGTCGTTGTGTCCATGTATCGGACACAGGAACAAGCCATGTGGCGTGTCCCTTAAATTAAATTATTTTATGGAGGGAGATACAACATGTACACACGTGTCCCACATATACACTCTCTCTCACTATGTATATGTACATATGTATATATGTACTAGTATATATATTTCCATTGTTTTGTCGGTGTATAGCTTATATATATGTTTATGTGTGCGAACATATATGCCATTATTTAACAGTGTAGGTATCTTACATATCAAAAGAAAAGTGTATATATCTATGTTTATAAACTATTACTGCATACATATATGATTTTTTTATTTATTAGTTATGCCGTGTCCCCTGCCTTGTCTGTGTCCATTTTTTCGAATTCCCGTGTCCCGTGTCCGTATTCGTGTCGGTGTTCTTGCTACATAAGTGCCAATTAATCGGCCGCATAGGCTGCCTTTTAGAAGCTATCTATGGCAAAAAAAGTTCAACATTCTTTGTGGTAAGTTTACCTAGGAACAAATAAAACTGTAAAAAACTCTATTATAAAATAGAGCGTTTTTCTACAAAATGTCTAGGTGTACATACAAAGTAACATCCACGGCCGTCCAATCATATTTTAAAGGTAAGTTGTAATAGTCCGATCATTTCTATTTTAAAAGATACAAAGAATATGTTCCTAATAAATCTACCTCTCCCCCATCTCTTTTTAGGCAATGTATCCCTATTTAAATGTTTTCTATGATCAAACATGAAAACTTCTCAAAATGATAACTGACGCTATGTATAAGATTACATTTGTCGGGAGTAGTCGGGTAGAGCGGATAGTTTATTTCGTTGAGACTATTATGTTCCGACGTGCTTTAGGCATGGGAATCCGCTAGTAACAATCGAAATTGCATGGGGCCTAAAAGTGACTATAAAACATAAACAAAACCAAACTGAAGCTCAAGTCCCAATCTATAGGGGTCCATTACATGAACCTGTTTCTCCATCGAGCTCTATCGAGGGCATCGTATTCTCTGATATCCAAAAAAAACTTTAATCCTTTCGAAGTAGCACCTCTAAAGCCAATTTTGGTCTACCAGTCCCAATAGTGAACTATAAAACGCTAAATACCAGCAGATAGGTAAATAAGTTGCTCCTGGGATACTTAAGTCCCCATAGTGAATTCATACAAGATGTTATATGAGTTAGTAGAATACCTCCATTTCCACGAGCTCCAATATGTAAGCCACCTGTCCGGTAACTTAAGCTATCCCCCTTACCTTGCCCTTGAGAATTGTGTGGGCTACCAGATATATTGCTTCCTGAAATAATTTAGATGACATAAAACACCTAAGCAATATGAAGCAATGTGACTAAACTCATCAACGGGGAAAAAAGTTAAAAAGAAAAATGCGATACCTGAAGCTGATAAATATATTAAGAGAAGTCCATCTGGAGGGAGTTCCTCACACATTGTAGCCAGAACCTACCATATAAAAGCAGTCACATAAAATTGCAAAATAAATACCTACATGAATTTCTATGGGAAATCCTTCATCAGGGTATCAGATAAAGCAATTGATTCTGAACACTCTGGAAGCCTATTATATATGCATTAGAAAAAGTATACATACGTATATATAAGTAAATCTGGGACTTCCACATGGTATCTTAAGAAACATAGGACACATTCACAATTGACATAGTCAATGTTTGTGGGGACATGTCCTAAAATTAATGTCCTCAAGTTTCCAACAATTTCTGTTGAGATATCTAACGTTGTTTCTTCTCCAAGACACAATGAGAGACGTTGAACATCTGAATGGCTATTTACTTCACCAGCTTCTAAAGTCAAATAGCTGTCCTCTGCAACTTGAAGTGCAAGTTCATGTACAAGATCATGCATCTTGCAGCTGGTAATATCATTGTACTCGTCCAATTTAACTTCTTGAAAAAATGAATTACGCAACAAAATATTAAAATACTCGTTGCCTAAATCTTCCTTTTTAAAGTTGCTTCCTGGAAAAAGATGAAGATATCCTAGGACCCATCCAAAGTTGAATCAACTCATCATTGTTGATGTCAATGTCCTTTGGAAAGATGGAACAATATACAAAATATTTTTCAGAGATGGTGAAGGCAAGCTATCAAAACTAAGTCTTAACACTGGTAAAATCCCATTTTTACTTTCAATTAATCTTCATATTTCACTCTCGTGATCGAATTCCATTCATGTTCATGTGGCTTTGAGCACAATAAACCTCCTAATGAGGTTACCGCTAATGGCGTACCTTGAACTTTTTTTACCATTCTTTTACCAATATACACCAAACTAGAGAGAGAGAGAGAGAGAGAGAGAGAGAGAGAGAGAGAGAGAACAGAAGAGAATAACAAATGTTTTAAACAGATGCTCCATATAGAAAAAGGTGAAGAAGTAACTGATTCATAGACTAAGAATCAACTCCACATTTTCACAAATGCAACACCAGTTGGAAGTTGGAAGCAAGAAACACCTTCCCTCTGCAGTCTAAACACCTATGAACTCTAGTGTTCCAAATGTTCCATACATTCAAGCCAAAAAACATCATTCTTTGAACTCCAAGAAGTTCACCATTTCACCGACCCAAGATCAGAAAGCCCTAACTGGGACTTTTTAGTCCATTCACCTCTTCAAATGCTCCACACTCCCCAAGAGATCACCACACCATACAAAAGCTCACAAGCAATTACTTCTAACCTCTGTTAGAAGACATAATAGACTTTGCTGGTGTCATTACATTTTACCTATTAATTAATGATGACTCCCCCAACACTTGCCATCAAATTTCAAATGTAAATTTCATGATCCATTGAACATAAAGATCCCTTTCTTTTTGCTCTTGCTGTCAATATTAATGCATCATACTCGCTAGTCTGCCTTAAACTAAAAATCAACTCTATGCTCAAAAACACAAAAAAATATACATTTGTTTTTCTTATTTTTATATCAAATAATGGTAAAAAGGTTATTTACTTTCTCTATTTCTTCTTATTTCTTCTCCTTCACTATTTTCTTTTCACTAATCAAACGTCAAATACACCCCAAAACAAAACGATTTAACAATTGTTGATTTTCAGAGAGCCAAAGGGCACCAAATATTATTTTGCTCAAGCCGTTCACTTATAAATTTGATAATTCAGCTCACCTTTGTTTAGCACTTTTACAGAATTGGCTTTGAGGCAATGTTTTCTACTAGTGTCTAGATCTTCAGTTTGTCTCGGCAAGAGAGAATGAAAAAATAAAAGAATTTGAACCTTACTTTTAACAAATACACTAAACCAGACAATAAAACAAGAAACTTTATTTTCTTTTCATCTTTCGAAAGGAAAAGATTTCATCTTCTGTTAAGAGCTGATTAATTATTACTCCGGCTTGTCTAACTGAGAAAAAATAATAATTGTTCAAGTTGTAAAAACGTAACGAAGCCATTCTAAAGGTCGTTTGTGAGTTTATTGATAACATTTGTCTTGGCTACTTTGTATTCGGTCTTTCTAGAGTATATTAGATACAGAATTTTCAGTTCTTTCAAGGATTATTTTATACTCCTAGTACAGTGCAACAACGCGTGGGAAAATTGCAGGGATGTCTATTTGTGGGTATTTCCGTCTTTTAGTACCCAAAAGTAACACTGTTAAGGCTAATTTAACGGGAAGGGAGAATCTTAACAACATCTTCAAAAGGGAGGGAAGTATATTATGAAATCAGAGGGGACTTTTGTGTAATTTACCCTTTTAAATAAGCACCTGCTGCATAAAAAATAAGGCGGACAAAGAAGCAAGAGACAGAAAGGAAAAACTATTTTCTGGCACTTGACTTCCCCTGATTGCTTAGTCCTTGCACAGTTTTCGGGACCATACTGGGGGATTAACCACCTTAGTACTCAAAAGATTGAACCATTTGTTTTCACCAGTTTCGGTGTACAGTCAGCCCCTGAAAACTTTGCAGTAAGCCAGTAATGGCTAAACTACAAGACCTATAGCTGTCCCCTGCTTGCTGTGCCATTGAATTAACTCCAACTCCCCTACCATGCAACATTCATAGTACCACTGCAGCTATAAACCAATTTTAGAACATTTTTGTTCACCAGACACATCCCTCCAGGCTTGAATCTGGAGTGCAGCTTAACAAACATACCTTAGAAAAACACAGAATCTTTAAGGCTCAGAGTAAAACTTAAAACCCTTGCATCCATCCTTAATGCTCCAATTCAGGGAAAAACAACAGAATCCTAAGTTCATTAAAACACGGAAGTCATGGATCTCCCAGAGGAACCTCCTCCATGGAGTCTCCAAAACACACCACTACGATTACGAGTATGCCCAAGGCATCTCCCAGAGGAACCTCCTCCATGGAGTCTCCAAAACACACCACTACGACTACGAGTATGCCCAAGGCATCTCCCAGAGGAACCTCCTCCATGAAGTCTCCAAAACACACCACTACGGGTATGCCCAAGGCATCTCCCATAATCTTTACACTGGACTTAATTAGGCTTTCACAATCCTAGCGACTCTATACAAGACCCTAGATTAGGAGCAGGGCCTAGGTACCCATTCGGGACCAAAGGAGGTAGGCGGCTAGAGTAAAGGGATTGTTAAGACTCACCTCGAGGTGAGCTCCATGATCGGCCATAGAGAGAGAGAGAGAGAGAGAGAGAGAGAGAGAGAGAGAGAGAGAGAGAGAGAGAGAGAGAGAGAGAGAGAGAGGGCACCTACGTCACCGACATCTGACAGAAGATCTCTACAATATCCCAGCTGACATGTTGATATATGGGAAACTGTATCATACCTACCATCTGGTTATAATACAGGCATCGATATATCACCCAACTATCTTTGAGAGTCCCATGATGCAGAACTCCAGTTCTAACCCTAACACAGAGAAACTATACCCTGCTATGCATTAATGAGGAGAAGCTCGCTTACGTCGCCTCCAAGGCTCCAAGGCTCTTATATAAAGAGGAGCTAACGGAGCATTCAAGACATCACATTCAATACCTACCTACTACACTTGCTCTCTGGTTCACTAACCTCTACTGCCACTTCTCTGACATCTCCCTCTCTAAGACTGCCCTAAGCTCTCTCCTCCTCCACCTCCGCTGGTCTCGAGACTTTGTAGCAACCGCCATATTTTCAGAGGGACACTTCAGGTACTCTTCCCACACCTCGCACCCACATTCCTCTCAAAGAAAACTCCAACAGTCCAACCTCATAGCATACGTCCTTGAGCGTGGAATTCAAGGAGCAAACAGTTTACCACCAAAAAAAAAGGTGAACCCCTAATTTGATTATGACTATAACCCGGGTACTTGGAGCAAACATTCTTAGCTCTTTTCTTTCTCTGACTGTCATAGTGCAGTTGTCTGAGTCTTCAATCTCGATGGTGGATGGGAAAACCGTTTCCTATGCGTATCATGAGAACTGAATCATCATTACATGATAATACAGTTTGAATGATAAGATTACCCAGGACTAGAATTTGAGACAAGGTAGTTCATGAATGTTTTTTCTTGTTTGTTCAAGTTATTCAAGCAGAAGACGAAAAACTCTTAAGCTCCATAACTACATATTCTTGAACCAGATGATTCACTTCGAGCAATTATCAATGTGGCATGGAGTATCTATGTATGAACCGTAAAACCGCGCAGGATTCCATACAGGAGCTAAGCTAAAGTTGGCAAAATACCAACATGAGGATTTTTTTTTTTTTTTCTTCAAACACGCTAGCACATCTTAAGCAAACAGACTTAATCATAACTCCCGGGTTACCTTACACTTCCCGGTAGGCCAGTCAATGAACCGGATTGGATCCGAATCCGAAATTGCTCAATTCCGATCCGGACTCACTACATCCAAATTCCGAAAAATTGAATCCGATCCGTTTTTTTGCGCAAGAATTTTTTATATGTAAAGGTCAACTCCCACCAGCTCTCTCTCTCTCTCGCAAATCCTATCCAGTTTTTTGCGCAAGATTTTTTTTTTACGTAACAGTCAACTCTCACTAATTAATACTGAACCAAATTCTCTCTCGCTCCTGTATGACTTTCTTTGTTTTATATCCTTAAAATCAAACAGACCCCACCCCCTTCTCTCTCCTCCCCCTTTCTCTCTCTACAAAACCACCACATCCCTATAAAACAGCCCCATTTCAAAAGAAGATGGCTAGAACTGCCATGGGCGTCGTCGACATGTCCTATAATCCAGAAAACAGATATTCATGATCTTCTGTGAATGTTTACCCAAGAACTGTGCCACTTTGCTAGAAGTCATTCTTCAATCATCCAACCTGAATTCGAAGAGATTGATGGTCCGCTGGTCGGGGAGAGAGAGAGAGAGAGAGAGAGAGAGAGAGAGAGAGAGAGAGAGAGATATGATCTGGTTTTGGTGGGGTGAGAAGGTTGGGAATCGGGAAGTGTGTTTGGTGTTGGGAGAGAATGATGAAATGTTCAGTGATATGTTTTGTTTTAATTTTTTTTTTTAAATTCAGATGGGATTATATCCGAAACCAATCGGGTAATATTTGAATTCAATCCTATAGGAATTCAGATTATCGGATCATCAAATTGGTGTTATCGGATTCGGATCGGAATCTTTCCGGGTCAGATCGGGATTGAATCCGTTCCATTGACAGGCCTACTTCCTGATACTACATCACTGTGACAAACACAATCTAAGTTTACAGGTTATTTTCCCGGGCATATTGCCTGAATACCTGCTGAGCAAATCTTTATTTTGTAGAAAACTGTACAGTTGCGGAGAAATATACTAATGTGAATACTCACAGCTACAAATTGTGTGACTGTTGGACGATATAAAACAGCTTTTCGAGGGTTTGGCGGCAAAGTAGGATCAGCAATATCCTGTGAGTGGTTAATACGACTAGGCCCTGGGGCCCCATTTTGAACAGTGTTTGTGCCACTCCCACTTGAAGGAACTCCACCTGACTGGTAAAACGAACCGCTAGGTTCCCATTCCAGGCATTGAAGCATTCTAAAAGTGTCAAGAGTAAGCTCCGAATACTTGACCTAAATAAACAAAAATTAACAAATGAAAATGTAAAAGTCAGAATTCGAAGCAGGAAGTATAACAGTATCAGAAATCAGCTCATATAAATTTGACTAAGAAAACTGTATATTGTTCAATGGGTAACAACTAACAAATACAAACAAAATCAAAAGATACATAAGCAAATAACTATGGAAAGGATAGAACCTCATTATGATAATAGCTGCTCAGTATAGCATCTTTTAATCTAAGCTTTCTCCTAGCAGCTGCAACTTGAGGTAAAGATTCTGGATGAAGGTCCAGTACGAGACTATACCTCAAAGGGATGATATTCATAAAAGCTGTGTCAGCTTTCAGAAACTTAACTATTTCCTGAACCACCAGCTTCCATTCTTTAAAGTCAGTTTCCTGAAAGTACAAGAATGGAAAAGTCATTCGCAGCAGATCATACCATGACATGAGAAAGAAAAAAAAAATGTTTAGCAAATGAAGACGATCATTAGATGAAGGAGACATTAACTTGAAGTCCCATGAAAATTAGGCTAATTTAGAACAAGCTTTCTTGTACAACATTCAACAGGGACTGATCGCTAGAAAGAAAAAAAACTTTTAGGGTGTGTTTGGCTCGTGGATTAGTCAAGGATCTTCAATAGAAAGGAAAACGATGGGGAAACCAAAGAATAACTTAGCTGTTTCACTTCATTTTGTATTCTTGAATCCAAAAACACCCATACAAATACTTGATCCAAACACTGCGTTAAAAGTGAGGCTCACAGCTATAGCTAAGGATGGATATCCAGAAAGACAACGAAGCATTGAAACAAAGCACCAAAAAATCTGGAAAAGATCATAACAACTGGAATTAACCTGGAAAGTCCTCTTGCACTCGTCAACCAACATTTTGAGCTGGTTCACCAACTGATAGACCATTTCTCGCCTGTTCAACACCAAACACACCATCATAAACCTTGCAAGAAACCGCAGTTGTTTATTGGCAAGATTGAGATCCTGTAACAATCCATCCTTGAAATATTCCCTAGTCAATACAGCCTCATAGAATACGTATGACTCAGACAAATAACTGGCATCACTTGTCCTCATATACTGTCCAAAATAAAGCTGTCCGATTCGAGAAGCAATATCCCCGATCTCCCATCTCTTAAGCCCCGCTTCCAAAAGCTTCTGGCGATTCTCTTGTTGAAACTTCCACAGTTGTGTGTAGACTTTAAACACCTTGTAGAAGTATGTATCATACCTGGTGCCATTACACAGAAAGGGATTTCAGCATCACCCCTAATTAATAGCCCAGTGCACAAAGTTCATCATAACAAGTCATAACTGCTAAAAACCCATACTTAATCTATCATTGTGCACATATTTAATTTCATGCATAGCTGTTACACATCTTTTCTTCTCAAGAATATGTCCGAAAGTTCATAGGTGGACAACATACTTTCTATTTTCTCATTTTATTTTATTATGTTTATCGGTAACCCAAAACAGAAAACCAGGGGTAAGGGCCACACAAATCTTACATAAGTTCTAGGATTAATGATTTTGACACACAAGAAACGGTAACACAATTATGCTCGAAATAGCACTAATTTAATCCTGTAACGTTTAGGAAAATGTTCACAACTTCAAGTAGTTAACGCTAACTAATCGCCCAAATTCTCGGATAATAACAAATAGAAATACTAACCCGATCACAGTAGAATTAAATAATGCAAGTTTTTTAACAGGCAGAAAAACATAAAGGAACCAAACCACAGGTAACCAAACCACATTTTTTCTCTTGGTAACCAAACCACAGGCCG